>OU015758.1:29723595-29767267 GCA_907169655.1 Acomys percivali | reverse complement strand
ACACACACACACACACACACACACACACACACACACACACACACACACACACACATACCACATGAATTTAGAAAAGTATGCAACTTAGAATTTTTTGCTAAGAATTTATAAGCCCAGGCTCTTCAGATCTTCAATACAGAGTCTCCAAGTTTGCACTTAAACACAATGAATTCACCAGTGGCCAAGTGCAAAGCTAGTAAGTACAAATAGGTGATAAGAGTAAAGTTGGGATTATTGATGTGAAGAGAGGGCTCAGAAGTTAAGAGTATCTTTTGTTGTGGAGAGGCTCTGGGTTCAGTTCCCAGCATCCACAAGGGGACTTGCAACCCTATAATTCTGGTTTCAGGGTATTTGATGACCTGTTCTGGCCTCTGCAGGCACAAGACATGTATGAAGTGAACTTACATATATGTGTTGGGATAAAACAAATGAGACTTATCCTAACTACTGCCATTCTGTTTTCAGACTCCATTTTGATCAAAATATGAAATTATGTTCAAGTTTTCAGGCCCTGGGGAAGCTTTCCAGATGGCTAGCCAATTTTCGAACTATATGTTTTGTTTCACAAAACATAATAATTGTTCTTAACCATGAACGAAAAATGATTCTTACTGATGGAAAATTCTAACTGTAACCTTGGCACAGATGGTTGTGGTTTTCCAGTTTAAAAGCTCTGTAACATTCTGGCTTAGTGGGGAGGAGTGTGAATTGCATTTCAGCTCCTGAGTCTGTTCTGTGGCCCTGATCAATTTGTAGCAGCTTGAATACAATAAATTTTTTGGCATCTGCTTAAATACTTGCAAAGATGAATGTTCAAAGACACAGTCAGCTCCTGACTCTATGCTGTTGTCCCTGATGAGTCAGTTTTTGCTGCCTAATTCAAATAAAGATCTTGCTTTGCTTGACTCTTGTGACTGCTTCAGGTTTTTTGTTTGTTTGTTTTTTGTTTTTTTGGATTTTTGGACCCTAATGCATTCAAGGCAAACACTCATATACATAAAATAAAAGTAAGGACAGGTTTATTACTTGAAGTAAGGAAGGAACACACTACAGGGTTGGGGATAGAACTCAGGTGGCAGAGTACTTGCCAGGCATGCATAAAGCCCTGGGTTCCTTCCTCTGCCCTGCACAAACTATCTGGAGAAGAGGTACAAGCCTGTAATTCTACCACTCAGGGAGGTGGCTGAAGGAAGATCAGAAGTTCAAGGTAATCCTTGACCAGCTACCACAGGAGACTTTGTCTTGAAAGAAAATAAAAGCCAGGGAAGTTAACTTTAAGACGGGTATTGTGGCTTACATCTGTAATCTTGGTATTTGTAGAATGAGGTAGGAGGTTTGAGGCCATCCTGAAGCCTGGGACAGTCTCAGCTGGAGACTGTGATCCTGAGGCAGGTGTGGTGGCAAGCACCTTTAATCCCATATTCTGGATGCAGAGGCAGATAGATCTCTGGGGGTTTGAAGCCAGCCTGGTCTACAAAGCGAGTTACAGAACAACCAAGGCAGTTATACAGAGAAACCCTGTCTCAGAGAAATGTGAAAGAGGGAGAGGGAGAAGGGGAGAGAAAGAGAGAGAGAGAGAGAGAGAGAGAGAGAGAGAGAGAGAGAGAAAGAGAGAGGAAGAGAATGTAATCCTGTCTTGAAAAAGACACAAAAAGAGAGCCAGGTGTGATGTGGAACACATCTTTAATCCCAACGCTGCAGAGACTGAAGCAGGCAGATTTCTGAGTTGAAGCTTAGCCTGGTCTATGGAGCAAGTTCCAGGAGAGCCGGGGCTAAAAGGAGAAACCCTGTCTCAAAACAAACAAACAAACAAAAACAAAACAAAAACTATAAGAGACAAAAAGATTGAGAGAATGAGAGAAAGGAAGGCATCCACCCAAAAAAGTACAATGGCACACTGTTGATCATTCTTAAAGCAGTACCTTCTTCAAAAAAATAAAACTTAAAAATCATTTATTAGAAAAATGTATGTAGATTCATATTAGAAATACTCATTCACACGTGGAGAGGTAGGCACAGTTCTGATCATGCACAGCTCGTGTCCACATGCATGCATGCTCAAAACAAAAGTGTATCCAAAGTGCCTGGGATAGATTCTTTGTTATTCCAGTAAGCCGAGCTTTCTCTGTGCCATCTGAAAACAGTGAGTCAAAACAGATCATGGCTTTGGTTCATTATGCTTCTTGGAGAGACTTACCTGAGGCAAAATCCAGCAACTTCTACAGTGGCTTAACAAGAGCTCAAATGGGCAGAAGAAGCCTTAAGCCATCAGCATTTGCCTAAACTCAACACTGTGGCCCAGGCCTTCTATAATCCCAGCACTTAGAAGTGAAGACTCTGAGATCAGGAGTTCCCCATTCTCAACTACACCGTGAGTCTGAGGCTGGCCTAAATTGCATAGATCTCTGTCTCAAAAAGAAAATGCTATCCATGTGAACAAAATTGCTCAAAGCCTTTGTTAAACTTCTTACTTAACTATATCATGTTTTTGGTAATTGATCTTATTTCTAAGCTGATCTTTAGATACATCTTGTTCTTCGCACCTCTTTGTATATTAAGCATGGCAACTCATAGCAAGAAGAACCATGACACAATCAGGAGTTATATAAATGTTACATTCTTAGTGTTTGGGCTATTTGTATTTGACAGCCTTGAAGAAAATATCTTTCCTATCTTGGTGCATCAAAAATTCTTAATGTAAATCAATCTCCATCACATCTTGTCATTATCAACTTAAAACATCTATCTAGACCTAAGAACATCTTAACCCCTAAACAACTAAGCTTCATTGTAAAACTAAACTACCTGGTCTTTAACTCCACCAGAGACTTGAGAAGGAATAAACTTGATTACCTGAATATGCTGGGAGTGCAGGTTAGTAGCTTTCCAAATAAGAAGGTAGTTTATTGTATATATGTATAACAATATAAATGTATATGTAAAAAAATTAAAAATTAAAAAAAGAATCAGTTATCTGTCTTGTCTTATATAGATAACCACTGATTATTTGTTTCTATGTTCATATGGTCTTTCTTATCATGGTGTCCACCTGGGCCTTATCCATGGACTAAACCCAAAATGAATGTATTTTCTTGATTATTTAATAAAAAAAGATTGGCAACTCATAAAGGACATAGAGTTGCCAATAAATTGAATTACTGTGATTCCTGCTCATATTGGATTCTACAATGACACAAACACACTCAGGATTATAAAGTAACAAAGTCAGAGCCCCTAGTCAAAAGGACACAAAGCCCATCCAACAAGAAGGAAGACCTGTCTGATACTGGAAACCTAGCTAACTAGTCAGGGCTTGTAAAATCACGGCTTTTGGAGGAGCATCTACAATTACTAACCCATTAAAGCAGAGTAATATTTAACAACAAGCTATACACACTTAGCTTTATACCTACAGATAAGTGCGGTTTTTACCCCAATCAAGGAAAACTTCACTTTGCAACAGTAGGAGACCAATGCTGAAAACTGCAATCAATCAAAATGCTGAGGAGTAGAATCCAGTACCAATGAATATATATACAAAACAATGAACATATAAGACTCATGGAAATTGTAGAAGAGTGTGTGGAAAGATTAGAAGAACCAGATCATGGAGTTGGCTGGGCTATTGTGGCTTCGAGTAGCATCAGAAGCGACAGCCACAATGTCTTACCAACATGCCTGGCCAAAAGTAATCAAGGAACAAGATTGAACAAGGATGGTGCCAAAGGACACGCCATAGCAGACAAGCAGGCAGACAAAAGCCCACAAGGTCTCCACCATGCACAAATAGTGTAGACAGCTGAGGAAAGCTAGGAGCAAGGCAGGTCTTCTTCCCCAGGGAAAAACACAGCATTGTCCCATCCCAAACGATCAACCATGCAGGTTAACATTATATGGACTGAACGGGTTATATTTAGGAATGTGTGTGTGTGTATACATATAAATATAAGTATACTATAACAATTAGTGAAAAAAGAGGCCATGAATTTGAAGATCAGGGAGGAGTATATGGGAAGGTTTGGAGGAAGGAAATGGGAAAGAGAAATGTAGTAACTATATTATAATCTCAAAACTAAAAAAATACAAATAAGACCCATTAAGGTTTTAGTCACACAAAGCCCAAGGTTACTCACTGAAAACAGACTATATTTGTGCACGTCCTGAAGATGTTACCATGTTCTAGGAACCTTGAAGCAGGAACTGAAAAGTAGTTACGTCTGTGTTGCTATCACTAGTCACATCTGTGTTCCTATCACTAGTCACATCTGTGTTCCTATCACTAGTCACATCTGTGTTCCTATCACTAGTCACATCTGTGTTCCTATCACTAGTCACATCTGTGTTGCTATCACTAGTCACATCTGTGTTGCTGTCACTAGTCACATCTGTGTTCCTATCACTAGTCACATCTGTGTTCCTATCACTAGTCACATCTGTGTTCCTATCACTAGCAGTGTCTGTGTTCCTATCACTAGTCATGTCTGTGTTCCTGTCACTAGTCATGTCTGTGTTCCTATCACTATCCCCTAACTCTTTTAGTGGTGATTTTGTAAGCATATGATGAACTGAATATGTTTTTGTACAATTTACTATATAAAATGTTGTAAAGCCTTCTTTACATCTATTTTTGTATGTTTTTAATTAAAGAATCCTTTTTAATTCATATACACGGGCTGCCTGCCCATAAGGTGGTTCCAGAAGTCAGCACTGGATGTGAGGAAAACAAGGCTTTTATAGCTCAGGGATAGAGTGTTTCCAAATGTGGGGTGTGGGAGCAGGACCTCATAATAAGTTAGTCGCAAGGACCTCCTGAAACAAAGACGTGGTTGTAAAGTTTACATCTATATTTTAAATAGTCCTAAAGCAAGGTATAAATTTTGGGCAATCACACCAAAACGAAAGGTATTTTTATTTTTTATTAACTACCATATTTTATTGTAGTGCTAGGGTTTGAGCCCAGATTTTCCACATTATGCAAATGCCTTACCTCTTGTGCAGCTCTCTTTTCACTTGACACAAAATCTCACAAGGTTACCCAGGCTGAGCTCAAAATTTTATCCTCCTGCCTCAGCTTTCTGAGTAGCAGGCATCACAGGCTGTGCCAGTGAGGCCCCATTACGTCAAAGATATTTTCTTTACTCCTTTCCTTACTTTCCCCTTAGATTTGGTGTGTTTTGGAGAAAGTAATTATTAACTA
This sequence comes from Acomys percivali, assembly GCA_907169655.1. Taxonomy (NCBI): domain Eukaryota; kingdom Metazoa; phylum Chordata; class Mammalia; order Rodentia; family Muridae; genus Acomys; species Acomys percivali. Next base: position 29,762,070 of record OU015758.1, on the reverse strand, counting down.
TAGATACTTCCTTGTTTTCTCTTACTGGTAATTTTAAAGACTGGGAGTAAATCTAGAAAAGGATTTTTAGAACCAATGAAGATTGTATGGCAGGGAAATAAAATTGTGATGGATTTAATGGTTTTACAATATAATTTGTAAGTCTATATTAAAAATGTTTTTTAAAAACCTATATCAGTGGCTAAAGGAATACAACATCATGTCCTACTTCAAACTATATTATTTCTATGAGCTTAAATGGAACTCACTCTTTCTTTTAGAAACAAAAATTTAGATAAGAGTGTCATGTAGCCCGGGGTGTCCTGAAAGTAACTACATAGCTGGCCTTTAGTTCTGATCCTCCTGCCACAGACTCCTCACTACTGAGATTGCAAGCACTCACCACCACTCCTGGCTTCACACTCTTTGCTATCTCTTCCTTTGTTGTGTGTCCCTGAAATCAGAAACTATGTGTTGGTGAAACAAAGGTAAGGAAATGTATACAAGATTTGACTTTAAAAGACTATACGCAGGGGGGCACGGCTCAGTGGTTTAAGCATTTGCCTCTCAAATGCAAGGACTAGAGTTAGGATACCCAGAACTCAAATCAAAACCTAGCACGCCTGTGGCCACCTGTGACCCACCACTCTGAAAGCAGAGATGAAGGTCTCCAGGGTAAGCAGGCTAGCTAGCCTAGCAGGTACTGGGAAGCTCTGCTTTGATAAACACAAGGGAGAGAGACTGAAGAATATACCTAGCATCAACTCTCAGCTTTCACTTCAAGTCACACATATAAACATGCACACATACACCATACACACAAAGACATGCAAATATTATCCCAAGTTGCATAAATAAAATGGATCATTTATTCTCCTGGGTCCCCTTTTCTTCCTTTCTTGTTAAGAACACACAGTCTCAGATTTTTTTGGGTTTTTTTTGGGGGGGGTTTTTTTGTTTTGTTTTGTTTTGTTTTCTCTCACAGCATTAGCATCTCTAGGATAAGGCTTTAAAAAGTGGGAAGATTTCCTCAAAGCAAGAAAGAAATTCCCAATACTGTGTATGCTCTTGCAGGTAACTTTTTCTTTGGAGACCAGCAGGCAATAAGAGCTCTGTAAAGTCAGAGATCTTTTGTTGCAAATCTTGAATTACAGGTATATTGGCACTCAAAATACTTAGAATCTGTTTACAAATAATACATAGCACAATTGAAGAACTGCTGCACAAAGACAGTTGTGCTTATTTTTTTTTAAAGCCACTGAAATTTTTTCCTATGAATATTTTACTTCTTAGTGGCGTCTAACAAAACAGTAGTATCTTTGTTAACAAGCTGTGAATTTACATGTTCCTCTTCTAGGAAGACCAGACCGTGTTTTGTTTGGATAACCTTAAATGCAGTGAAATGTGCCCTGAAGATAATGTGTGTGTGGTCATGCATGCCTGTGTTTCTAGAAGCTGAGAGGCATAGGCAGGAGGAACAGAAATTTGAAACCATCCTCAACTGAATAGTAACTTCTAGTCCACAGTAAGACAAGTAAGGGGGTGGGGATGGGGGCAGGAAGAAAGGGAGAAAAACTCTAGTGCACAGTTTATGGCAGTGGGGGAGACTGCTTTGTGCCTTCCCTCTAAAAATGAAGACGAGAAAAAGCAAAAAAGGAAAGCTTTTGGAACCAATGTAAATTTGCTATCTCAAACACAAATTTAGAAGTCACATCATCATCATCTCCACTATTATTATTTTAAAGGTATATCTCTTAAGCATTATGATAGTTTAAGATTCGCTTAAGGCAATAATGTCCATGGGCATACCAAGAACTGTAAACCTAGCATCCTCTTTGACTTCAGAGATGGGAATACAGGGAGGGGGAGTTGGTAAAAACCTTTCAGAAAAAGGTTGCGTTAGGTGTCGCTGGAATATACACAACTGCACTTTCCGCTTCCAACCAAGTCCCTGGCGAGTTCCTCACCTCAGACACCGGCTCGCACTGCAGGGAGCCCCGAGGCTCCGCCCTCCCGCGTCACGGAACACCGCCCACGGGCTCCGGAAACGCCGCCGCAGACGTCGGCACGTGACCGTGACGTCACGCACGCGTCTCCGGTCTGGGGCTTCGTCGCGCGTGGCCGCTGCCTTCCCTGCGTGTCGCTGTTGCTGTCTCGGCCTTGCGGCCTGCGACGGCTACGCCATGTACCACAGCAGCAGCCAGAAGCGGCACTGGACCTTCGCCAGCGAGGAGCAGCTGGCGCGCCTGCGGGCCGACGCCAACCGCAAATTCAAGTGCAAAGCAGTGGCTAACGGGAAGGTGAGGTCCCCCCCAAACGGGCCCCCCGAGTGGCTGCGGGGACCCGCGGGCCCACCTGCCGTCCCCACTTAGCTGCGGACGGGCGGGAAGTGGTCACTTGACTGGGTCAGTGCAGACAGGGTCGCGCGACCAAAGTCCGGGGCTGTCCGTGCCAGAGGGACGGGAAACATCCTGGGAAATGGCCCCAGAGCCTTGGTAGGATGCGGAGTTAGTGCGCGACTCAGACCGGTCGCTTGTCCTGCAGGATGTCAGGGCAAACCTTCCTCAGTAGTTGGCAGGAGGAGCCAAGGATGGTCCAGGGAGGCACAGCTGCTGGTGCCAAGAGGGAAGTCAGAATTGCAGGCAGGTGCGTGGGGATGCTCGTGCTCATTTGTGGGTAAAGCTGTACCTCTGCAGCAGTGGTTGAGGAAGGAAGGCAGGGACTTGTCATCGTAAGTGTAAGGAGGTTAAAATTCATGCTAAAACGGAAGGGAACTTTTCAAGTACTTGAAATGGGGAAATGACGGCTTGTTGTATCACCTTTCCAGAAACAACCTTCACGCAGAAGGTTGCACACCGAAAGGATGTAGACAGTTGAGTATGGCTTGGTCTGTGGCTCTCTATCCAGGACTTCTCACAGCTCTGCCGCTCACTTCTGTTGCACTGACCTGAGGCATCTTTACAGTAGCACCTACAGATTTCAAGTAAATGATATGTGTGTTCCCCAAACAACAAGGTAGCAAATGCACTGAGTTATTTCTTGTTGTTTAATTTGAGTGACACAGGAATTCGATGAGAAGGGGACTTAGAGAAATGTCCAACCAGTGAGAATATGTATCTCCTTTTTAATTTAAAAATAATGGTATCAAACCTGGGAACATATTGGCACATGCTCTGTCCTGATTCCTTTAAAATGTCCAACTGACAGTTCGAGAAATTGTGAAATGATGGTTTAGATTCAGTTTTATTTATTTTGCTTATTATTTTCTTAGATATTTTGTGTAATGCTTAGCAAGCTTACAGAGAGAAAAAGTGAGGTGAGATATGTCCTTTGTTGAAGATATAAATCAAATTTCAGCATGACAGAGAGGACAATTTTACAATTAATTCACTGAACTTACATTGAAATGTTTGCTCTGTCTAAAGGTTCTTCCAAATGATCCAGTGTTTCTTGAGCCTTATGAAGAAATGACACTTTGCAAATACTATGAGAAAAGGTTATTGGAATTCTGTTCAGTGTTTAAACCAGCAATGCCACGATCTGTTGTGGTAAGTAATAGTAGTAATGTATAATGCCTTTTAGCTGGCTTGTGAGAATTGAACTCTTCTAAATTTCTAGTTATATTCTCTCTTCACTCTAGAAGACTTGCCATAATTGGGCTTGTTTATTTTTTTTCAGGTAGCAAAATTTTATTTACATTAGAGTTATCCTTTATGCTAGAGTAGTCCTAACTACTTAGTAGGACTAAATAGGCCCACTACAGTCTATCTCATCAGAAAGTGGCACTCTTTTGTCACGACCAGAATCTCATGCTCCTACCCCCTGTGACTCAAGTAGCGCCTAACCTAGTGATCCTCTGCTTCTGGAGGTCACGAGAGGGAACTTTGAAGAAGGCTTAGCTGCTGTGCAAACCTTGGACTGAAAAGTGACAGTCATTCCATTAATTCTGTTTAACCAAAGCAGAGAAAAGTAATACTAAGAGTGTGGCTGCTGCCTAGATACTTACTTCCCTTGAATCAGTGCATGAATTTTAATTGATATTAGCCACTATAAGAAATTTAAGTGAAAGTTTATATGAACCAGCTCTATTTTTATTACTAGTATATTCTCAGGTGTATCACTATAACTAATGCCAGAAAAGCCAATTTTGTGAGATTTTTAAATAAAGGCCTTAAGTCATGAGTTGCTGTACTTTATGAGTAAAGGGCTCTCCAGTGGCATTTCATAGTCCACTTTACAGTTTGTGACATCCTCATTTTTCAGAAAGAGAAAAATCATTTTTCTTCTCATATTTACTAGAGAACAGTACAATTGAGAATAGAGTATAACCTAGTGCTTTTTCAACTATGCTAAACTCAGTTCCTGTTTGAAATAATGCACTAATCTATGTTCTAGCTGCTACTCTTGCCATAAAATGTTTTCGAACTTTTACTCTGTTAGTGTTTTCTTGGTGGTTTTGTTGTTGTTGTTGGTGGTGGTGGTGGTGGTGGTGATGGTTTTGTTTTCTTCAGATGGTCTTCTCCAGGTCATAGTGGCCTTTGAATTCATTATTCCAGAGCATAACCTTGAACTTCTGATCCTAGCGCTTCAGCCTCACACATGGTGGGATGGTAGGCACTACAGATCTGGTTCTGTTTAAAACTCTGGATCAAACCCAGGCTGCATGCACGCCTGGCCAACGACTGATCTCTATAGCAGGATTAGTTTATATGGTTCTTGTTGTTTGTTTTCTACTGAGTTAGGCAGTGGTGAGGAGGAATAGGTGGCTTATGTTTAAAAGCTAAACAACAAAGAAAAAAGATGGTGTTATGAGTGTCTCACACACTTACCTTGCTTACTGCTTTCATGGCTTGTTAGTTGTAAATGTCGATTATGAAAGGCTGTTTGTAAAGCTTCAAAGAATGAATGATTTATGACCCAATAGAGAAGAACTATCAAAACTGCTCTATTTTCATAATAGAAAAAAAGGAAGAATATTGAAACTGACTTACCTGAGACAGGAACAGTCTTAAATTTTATCAAATACAGTTGATTAGTGTATGTAATGAAACTTGGGTTTTGTCTTTTTCATTATGGGAACTGTAGAATGAGCTGGTAGGATTAAATTATCTCTTTGGGTAGACCTTGAATGAACTTTATGAAATTCAGCAATACAGTGGATACAGTGGTTTTGTTATTGTTTAATATAAATTAACAGCAACTTTTTCAGCATTTAAATGAATGATTTTTCTTGTTATCAAATAAATAAGTAGTTATTTTACTGTTTTGTCACATGATATAATAATTGAAGATACAGAGAGTTCTTAGTTGAATACATATTCTGACCCTTGAGAAGTGTCTGAATAAATCAGGTAACTCAGGACTCTCTTTTCTTGTGGAGAGAGTAGTATTTTACTGCTGTGTTACAAGGGTTCGAAGAGATTGATACTCTTGCGCTTCGTACAATGCGACTTACTTATGAGTGGGATATATTCAGATAAATGTTGAGTGCTGCAGCGTGGCAGGATCATCATGGTTCACAGATCTGGAGTTGACAGAGAAAAGGCTGCTTGCTCCAGTCATGTTACTACATTAGCGTTTTTTTTTTCAGGACCGAGTAGCCTATGATCATTGGTACTTTAATCCTTAAATTTTTCTGATTATAAGTATTCATGTTGCGAACTCTGAAATACTCATACATACATTCTTAAAGTCAGTGACTGCAGAAGGTATTACTCCACATAGGCTGGAGACGTAGCTTAAAAAAAGGAGTGGCTGTTTTGATTATGGTGTTTTTCTTGTACTTTATCACAGTTTATTTTGATTAAAGGAAAACTGAGAAGTATTGGTAGGGAGAAAATTTTCAAGGAAACCTATGTGTGACTACGTTACTGTCCAAATTTAACATCTGGCATGCAAGTAGATTCTGATTTTATAGATGTCTATATTTTTTCTTTTAATTTTAGGGTACAGCTTGTATGTATTTCAAGCGTTTTTATCTTAATAATTCAGTAATGGAATATCACCCCCGGATAATAATGTGAGTATAAATTTGTTTTTCTTTTTTCATTGAAGAAGTTTATAATATGTGAACATTTGTTTGTGGGATATATATGAGAGATAATTGACTTAATTATGGGCAATATAGACTTGAATCCTTTTTTTTTTTCCTATATTTAAGGTCTCCTTACTTGCCATTATCTTCTATATTGCTAATGACATCTAAACTGCAACTTGCCTACCAGTCACATAAGTTTTCTTTTTTTTTTTTTTAACTTTTTTTTATTATTAATTTATTCTTGTTACATCTCAATGGTTATCCCATCCCTTGTATCCTCCCATTCTTCCCCCCCTCCCATTTTCCCCTTATTCCCCTCCCCTATGACTGTTCCTGAGAGGGATTACCTCCCCCTGTATGTGCTCATAGGGTATCAAGTCTCTTCTCGGTAACCTGCTGTCCTTCCTCTGAGTGCCACCAGGTCTCCCCCTCCAGGGGACATGGTCAAATGTGAGGCACCAGAGTACGTGAGAAAGCCATATCCCACTTTCCACTCAAGTGTGGAGACTGTTTTTTTTTTTTTTTTTTTTTTTAAAGAACAAAACTCACTTTATTAGTGTTGTCTAAATGTTTTACAATGACAGTTCAAAGTTCTAGGGGTAGAGAGCAGACGAAGCCCTGAGTCATGTGAAGTCCAGAGTGAATGTGTTGTTGATATGACCTTGCCACAACAGTGACCCATGGGAACATGTTAAAGTCTTCCTTCTGTCTGCATCCCATAGTTTTTCTTAAAATGAGCTATTTTATTGGTACCACTGTCTGTGACACTTTTATTCTCCCAACTGCTCAGGCTAAGAATCATTTGTAGTAATTTCTTCATCTCCATTTCCATTTTAGTTTACAGGTCTTGTAGCTTAATATTCATTTTGATTAAAGAAAGATGTAGTGTTTCTTCTCTTGGGTAAGCATTATGCTTATCATTAAAGATGAGAACAGAATGACTATAGGATTCATCAGTCTGCTGTCATTCGTGTTTCTAATTATTTATTTACTTATTTATTTATTTTCCCCATTCCATTCTTACAAGTGAAGCTCAGGCCTTTATTTTGACTTCAGGAAGCTTTCGTACTAGTTCTTCTCTCTTAATTTAGTACTCAAGTGAATTTCATGATTGCCTATAAGCTGGTAATCCCATACTCAAATGACTTGAGACTTCTACTGATGACCCCATCTACAATATTACTTACCTTTACCTGTCTTCCTTGGTCATGCTAACATGGTTCCATTTGGTTTCTAGGTTAACTCTTCCATTTATATTTCTTGATACATACCACTTTTAATCCTTAGTTATATTTTCCAAGTTTCTGGTTGTTTGATATGAAACTATCAGTTAATGGTAGCTGAATGCTGTAACAGTATTAGATGTTGGCTCAACCTAACTTTATAGTTCTTCTAAGTCTCCTAATGGATAAAAGCCTGAGGAGGAACTCTTTAACTTCTATTTCACTTTATTTCCTGCAGTGTCTAACATAGTCACATATAAATGTTAAGCAATTTACAAAGTACTTTAAGGAATATTTAGGTATTTTTTCCTCCTTTATTTTGTCATGTAGGCTCACTTGTGCATTTTTGGCCTGCAAAGTAGATGAATTCAATGTGTCTAGTCCTCAGTTTGTTGGGAATCTTCGTGAGAGTCCCCTTGGACAGGAGAAGGCACTGGAACAGATTTTGGAATATGAACTACTGCTTATACAACAACTTAATTTTCACCTTATTGTCCACAATCCTTATAGACCATTTGAAGGCTTCCTCATTGATATAAAGGTAAACTTACTGATACAAAATTAGATAATGGATGTACTCTTTAGTTATTGTTTGCTAAAAAGAACTGAAAACTTTATAACCTAAATGGCATAACATAGATGCAACCTGGGAGTCTTAGCTGGCTCTTCCAGGGTAATAGTTTTCAAACTTGAATGTGAATTAGAGTCTACCTCGAGAGTCTGTTTCTTAGATTGTTGGCAAGAATCCCAGGTCTCTGGTCTAGTGATATGCTGTAGTGAATTGTGAGTTTCTGTAATGCTCTCAAAGAGTTTTGGTGACTCTTGTAGTCGAAGTATATTGTCATAGACCTGGGATGAGTGACTTACAGCACCTCAAAACATTCTTAATATTGGACTAAAAGGTCAGTGGATCTTACTTCTAATGTTTTATGAACTGAGGTCACGAATATAAGCACCAAAATTATAAGTAGCTGACACCTGTAGTTTTAGGTTCTCAGGAAGTTTAGATAGAGGACCACTTGAACTTAGGGGTTTGAAACGGTCCGGGCAGTGTAGTACAGCTGCATCATACGACATGTAACGTGTGCGTGTGTATATTTTATGTGTGGAAGTTATGTACACATTTATATGTACCACATATTGATACATATGTAAATACTGACATAGTCAGCTTAAGTTGTTGGATAGTCTATGTAAAGTCAAAGAGAAGTCAAGAACTGGTTATTCTTAGTTAAACAGCTATGGATATTCCCTTTATGTTAAACATTATGTTTGGAGGTGCAGCCTAGAAACAAGACAGGAACATGACAACTTTCATGGACCTTACAGTGTAATATTTTAGATAACTTTTTATTTGTGTGCTAAATTTTATGTCGGGAAATAAAAATATTCTATGACAAGATGTCAAATTGAAAAGCAAGGAAGACATCATTGAGAAAGCATCACTTGAAGTGAAATTCTAATCAAGAGTATGAATTAGGTGAGGAAAGAACATCCCACCAGAGACCTTCCTAGTCAAGAGCTCACTTAAGATATGAAGAGCCTGGAGATAAAGGGGAGACAGTGCAAAGCATGTTTAGAGGATGGGTGTGATTGGGTTTGCAATGTGAGAAAAATGGCATGTTGGCAGCCTCGCAGCTTAGTTTGTGTCTGTATTAGTCAGCGTTCTCTAGAGTAACAGATTCTCTATGTATAGAGAAAGGGGATTTATAGAACGACTTACAGGCTGTGGTCTAGCGAATCCAGCAGTGGCTGCCTATGAATGGAAGGTTCAAGAATTAAGTAGTTAAGTCTATAAGGCTGGATGTCTCAGCTGGTCCTCAGTATACACTGACATCCCAAAGAAGTAGGCTCTAATGTCAGTGAAGGAATGGACTTGCTAGCAAGGCAAGAGCAAACAGGCAAAGAGAGGTGCTTTCTTCTTTCATGTCCTTTATATAGGCTTCCAGCAGGAGGTGGGTCTTATGACCTCAAGCAGTCTTAACTAACGATATGTCTTTCTACCTCTGAAATCTGAATTCATTGATTTTAATTAAGCAAAAATTCCTCACAGGTGTGCCCAGACATTTTTTGGGTTTTAGTTAATTCAAGATATTGTCAAGTTGACAACCAAAATAGCCATTGTGCCATCAGATTAGAGTAGCCATCTTTATATAGCCTGCATAGTAAAGAGAATGGATCAGAATGGTCAAAGGGAGGACTGGACATGAAACATTTACAGGGTAGTTAACAATGGAGAAGCTTGAAAGGGGACTAAAACTTATCTAGAGTTGTAGGATTGTTGGAGAAATAAAGCAATGTGCTCTTGTGTATAAGCATATCTTTTCAATTCTGCTCAGGTCAAGCAAAGAAGTATGTTAATAATATGTTAAATTATTATTAATATTTAGTATTGAATTATAATTTTAGTATAATCAGCAGTTACTCAAATCAGCTGTATACTCAAATAACTACACAGAGAGTCTACAATCTATTTAATTAACCCAGCACAATGTTGTGCAATAATTACGCCATTCTAAACCTCCAAGCTAGTATAGTTTCCTCCCATTCAGATTTCCCACACTATACTTGCTTTTTACTTATAACCTAGGTCTGGTTCATTTCTCCTGATATTTCCCAGTCCTCTCCACATAGATCCCTCTTAGGCTTCTATTCTTTCTCCTCTCTTCACTCCATCATGATGTCCCACCCTATTCTGTGTGATTATTCAGCATTGGCTAGTTGATTTTTATTGGCAATACAGAGAACAAATGCGACATGTTTATACAAACTTAAACAGGAGATACTTAGAAAAAACATCACAGTGCAGTGTCTGGATTGAAACCTGATAATGCAGTAGAGAAATCAGCATTTGAATGAACAAGGGTAAACTACACAGTCCACAAGAACATGATGCCAACAATAATGTTTGCTGAATTTAGTATGAGAAAGGCCATTTGTGATTTTGTTGAAATTTGTCTTTGAAGGACAGAAGGGAAGAAAGCAGTTTGGGGAAAGAAATTGAATGAGAACAGACTGTACAGATGGCCTACCAGTTTAGGTGAACAGGGCTCAGTACCCACACGGCAGCTCATGGGTACCTGTCAGTACAGTTCCAAGGGATTCAGGCCCTCTTCTGTCCCTCTTGAATATAAGGCGTGCATGTAATGCACAGACATACATGCAGACAAAACACCCATACACATCATATGCATAAAAGCAAATAGAATTTAAAATTTTAAAGCACAAAGAAAAGGAGAGCCCTAGAACTCAGAACTATGTCTGGCCAACTTGGGTTATGTAGTAAGATCCCGTCCAGGAGGAGGGAAGGAGAGAGAGGACCAAGTGTTTCTTACAATTCTTCCTCAGAGACTGGATAAATTCTGAAACACTTGTCATCGTGTGAACTATGTCACAGTCCTCTCCCTTTACATATTGTCTTCAGCTAGGTGTTACCATGCGTGGAGCTGCTATATACTCCCATAACAATGGCTTCTGTTACTCTTATGCACCTGCCTGAGTTGTTTGTATAATATAACTTTTTGTTAGTAAGTAGAAGGAATACACTCTAAAATAAAAAATTTTAAATACATAGTGCAGCAAGAACATAAAGCAGTAGCACAGTTGTGTATCACTTTCCAAAATTCTGTAAATGCTGAATGTGCAAAGCTTAGTGATGCAGAAGATACTGACAACCTTAAGTACTGCTCTTATGAGCTAGTAATAAGAAAATGATTAAATGGGAAACAGACTGTATAGCAGAGCTGTGGCATTCTCTGTGAACAATTTAAGGAAGGTAGTATGGGGATTGGAACAGGATACATTGGCCTTAGAATAAGTACAAGCTCTTGCATTGAAACAAGAAAAGGAGAAAGTGCGTAAAGATGCTGTTGTATCTGGGGATTTGGTGGAAATAGTACTTATATTTGTTAAGGGCAGAGATACTTTTCTGTAGAGTGATGGGATCTTTTGGAAGCTCCCCGGAGACATTGAGAAATGTAGAAAGTAGTGACCATAGTTACTGTCCAACGGAAGAGCGCGTTTTCTAGGAAACCATCATGGGTAGGTAGTGCTGAGACACACCAAGGTCAGGGAATTTGAATTTATAGTAGTATCGCAAGACCTCTTTTGTAGATTTTTCTGGCAGTGCCCAGAAATCAAAAGTATAGAAATTAGATTGAGATCCTGTTGAAATTGTGGCTGAGGAGATTGCTCATCAGTTGCTGCTCTTCCAGAGGACCTGAGTTCAGTTCCCAGCACACGCATGTGGTGGTTCAAAACTGCCTGTAGCTCCAGCTTCAGACGATCCTATGCCCCTTTCTGTCTCTGTGGGTACTGCTCCCATATTACATACTCACACCAACACAGACATATACATAAAAAAATAAATCTAAAAAAAATACAGTTAAGAAGTGATGGGAAACTCTGGTAAGTCAGATCACATAGATAGAGTCATAGCCAAATGATCTGAGATTTACAAGAACATCATGGTGAAATTAAGCGAAATCCTGAGATTGACTATATTAATCACTCAGTGGTCAGACATTTGGGGACAAAGAGTAGGCCCATGTGTGAGTCTACAGCTTGATGCTTCGTTTCAGAGTATTTACAGATTGTCTCACTGCTTCAGGACTTAACTGTGAGCACCTGAAGTCAGTCTGGGGGATCGAGATGTAAGGAATTGACAGATGTTATAAGGTCTTCAGACTTCTTGGGCATAGTCTAAAAGTATTTCTGTAGATATTTAGGAAGGCTAATTGGTCCAGTATTCATTTCCAGTTACACTTCTCCACCCCCCCAACACAATAAATATACATTAGAGCAAATTCTCTATGACAATGATGTGGTATTATAATTCCTAATATGGCATTGCAATGTCCTGGATTGCCTGGGAAGTCTTGACCTGAGAGTCTAATGCATCTTAGTTCTTCCTGAATCCAGTTGAACCTCTAGGAGCCTCCATTTCTAACTAACTTTCCTCTTCCTCCCTATCTTCCTCCTTCCTCCTCCTCCTCCTCTTTCTTCTTCTTCTTTTTTTTTTAGGTTTTTTGAGACAGGGTTTCTCTATATAACAGTCCCTGGCTGTCCTGGACTTGCTTTTGCAGACCAGGCTGGCCTCGACCTCAAAGTGATCCTCCTGCCTCTGCCTGCAGAGTGCTGGAATTAAAGGTGTGCGCCACCATGCCCAGCCCTTTCTAACTTCTAAAAGGACTGAGTTGGGAATAATGATAAGTATTACTGTCTTAACGCATATACTTCTCCGGTTCTTTTGTTTGTTTGTTTTCTTATAAGCATATTTCTAATCGTTGTGTTCCAAAAAAGTTTGAAAACTGTAGCAATGAAAATGTTTAGAATTTCTCAAGGCGGTGTTGCACACCTTTAATCCCAGCACTTGGGAAGCAGTGGCAGGCGGATCTCTGTGAGTTTGAGGCCAGCCTGGTCTACAGAGCGAGTTCCAGAGAGACCCTGTCTCAAAAAACAGAAAACAAAACAAAAAAAGGAAAATGTTCAGAATTTTATGACTGCAGTTTACCTTTGTTCTATTAGTACATACCAAATAATAACATTGAAAGATTAGTTTTTGGAACATATGAAAAGAGTTACTTTTTTAAAACCATTTTTTATTAAGTACCTATTCGTTACTATGTTTTTTCAGTGGTATTGTTCTCCAGTAAACTCAGAAATTGTATCACCTGTAAACTTTCTTTCTAGACTAGATACCCCATGTTGGAGAATCCAGAGATTTTGAGGAAAACAGCTGATGATTTTCTTAGTAGAATTGCACTGACAGATGCTTATCTTTTGTACACACCTTCACAAATCGCCCTGACTGCCATTTTATCAAGTGCTTCTAGGGCTGGAATTACTATGGAAAGGTATTATTTTGTTTCACCTTTACTTGTTAGTAGAGTCTGAGTTTTAAGTACGGTCCATTAGACAGTTATCTTTGTATATATAATGCTTATGTCTGGCATGTTAAGTGATGGAAGAAAGATCTCCTTTAAAGAAAGTAGTCAAGTGTTACTGAGCTAAGAGAAGGCATGTCTGATAAAAGTAGAAGTGGAACAGGTAGTTTTGGAAGACAATTATAGCTACCAGAATATGACTGATTTACACGTTGATGAACTTGTAGGCAATATCAATGCAGCAAATCTGCTTTGTTGTATCATTGATGCTGGAGGGCCTGTAGAACACATTCAGTAAGGATTTGTAGAAGTAATGCTTTGGGGCATATCCATAAGAAAATTATAGTTGAGCCATAAATAATAATAGCCAGTACCTAAACATACAGAGATGCAGACATAACAATGATTACTTTATATAAATTAAATCTACCTGAATTTTTAATAATATCTTATGCGCATATTATCTCTTACACTTGTAACAGTACTATAGGTATATTTTTAGGGAGCTCAAGGAATGGTAAATTAGAAATAATTGTTATACTCAGTTGTTTTCCAATTTATACTACTTTTTATTGTTTTTATTTAATTTACCTTATGAGATTCTTTTGTTTTTATCTTTATAATAGCTGAGGAAGGTAAAATCTTCTAAATTTAAACTAATTTATATTCTTCAAATTTCAAAATATAGTGGTAAGATGGCATCAGACCTGAACAGGTGTCATTTAGTTTTTGTCCTCCCTCCTTGGAATATTTATTATGACTGCAGAAGAACCAGTATTACTGACCCACAGGTAGTATATTTCAGAATAAATAGCAAGCTAGTTTTATACATTGTGAACAGTTATAAATTTTGAAACATATTTACATCCAGGATGAAAGACTGTGGCCTTAGCTTTTTCTAGCTTATGGTATGTATACCTCTTTCTTAATACTTATTTTTAATCTGTGTGTACATGTAAGTATATGCCATGTGTATAGTTGCCTATGTAAACGAGCAAAAGGGTTTCAGATACCCTGGAGCTTGAGTTAGGTAGTTAGAAGCTGTCAGCTATGGATGCTGGGAACCAAACTTGGGTCTTCTGCAAGCGCAGTATGTGCCGTTAGCCATTGGCCCCAGTGTACCTTCTTGGGCCAAACACAACTCACCATGTAGATTTACTTTTATTGTGATTTATATCCATTTCTTTACTAAGCAAACTTTTGTGAGCTTCTGCTATACTACACTTACACAAGAAAGAAAGAAATCCTGCGCTAAATAGGAGAAACATCCATGTGAATAACTGACTCTTCTGGAGTTTGGGTGTGGAGCCCTTGTAAGGGAAAGCATATCTAAAGTTGAGCAGGAGAGAGAGACAGACACACACATGGAGAGAGGGAGGGGGGATGGAGGAAGAGAAGAGAGAATGAAAAGAAGCTTAAGATGGCAAAGGTGTAACAAGAGGGAATAAAGAAACTAGTTAATGTGCAGTGCAGTTATCCAAGTTTTGCCATATAGTTTACTCTAGGTAGTTCTTTTAAACTCCTCGTTTTTAAAACTAATTTACCTGGAGAAAGTTTTTTGGATTTTTTAAATTTTATTTTTGAAAGAACCAGGATTTGATGTTCTGTTCATTTGGCATGTAGCACCTATGTACCAAGTCTTAATATATAAAATTTCAGAGTAACTAAAATGTAAACATAGTGTGTTTTCATACTTTCAATGATTCTTAGTAAAACAGATAATTAGGGTTTATAAAGCACTCATAGGAAAGTATGAACACATTTTCTCTGGACTTGGTAAAGATAAGACGTAATAGATTTACAAAGCATGAGATGACATCTTGTTGGATTGCTTGTTAATGCTCAATACATTATATATAGGTAAAAAGACGTTGTTACTAAGGGTAGAAAACTGACCGGTGCCATATTCCTTATCGTCTACCTTTGAGCTTAGTTAGATCCACCTCTATAGCTCAGACTCGTTATAAGTCACATATATTTAGGCTTGTAGAATATCTATATCTATATATCAAAGATTTAATATAAAAATGATAAACACTGGCTCTTCGTACTGTTATTTTATCTCTGAAAGGTTATATCTAAAAGCTTTGAACAGTACACATCTCTTAAGCTAGTAGAAATGGTAGTAAGTCCGGTGCAGTTTTCTAGTAGAATGTAATATTTTAAAATAAATAATTTAAAATGCTTCTTGATGAAATAAACATGGAGGTAAATAATTTATGTCTTGTCTTTTTAACGTGCTATGTGCTTTCAACAAGTTAAGATGCTTTTTTTCTTCAACAGCTATTTATCAGAGAGTCTAATGCTCAGAGAAAATAGAAATTGCCTGTCACAGTTACTGGATATAATGAAAAGTAAGTGCTATTAACAAAGCTGTCTTCTGAATTTATATTTTTGGTATTTAATGCACAGTGGTAGGCTATTGTTTAAATTTACTTTTATTGAATTAGTGTGTTACAGTGCAGTGACGATACATTGGCGAGAATGATCAAGGTCTGTGGAAGGAAATACTTTTTATATGTAAAAGAGAATATGGATATCAGATTTAGAAAGGGCTAAGTCAAAACTAGATTCTTTTAAAGGAACCCACAAATATGTGATAGACGCTTAGAATCAAGAGAACTAACTTCATAGTTTACATTTGGAATTTACATTTGGAAGGTCTTTAAATAACTTTAACTAGTTAATATTTGTCATTTGCTCATTCTTTTGTTACAAGGCCAATCATTTTCAAGTGAGATTGATAGGAGTCAACTGTCATATCATAGGCGTTTCAGAAGACATATTGACTATTACAGCTTAGAATTTGATAAAAATGCAGCTTGTTAGCTGGGCCTGGTTTGGGACTTGGTGGTAGAGCCCTTCTCTAGCACATTCCAGTTTTTTGTTCAAACCTTAACACCAAAAGAACCAAACTAAAAACAAAACAAAAACATGAAAAATGCTTCTAAAACATGCCTCCTTAAAGGAGGTCTGTCTGTGGGACCTGTACCTGTTACCTTAGACTGCCAGGGGCAAGGCAGGTTAGTTCATCAACCAGCGCTGGTGGTGACTTCAGATGTGCACATGGAGTTACAGGGTCCTCATCAACAAAAGGTAGAGAAAAATATAAAACAGTCATAAAAACAATGTTAACACAACAAAAGAGATCTTGCCCTTGCAGATCTTGGCCTTAAAAATTGGAGTGATGTGACTAAACAAACAAACAAACAATAAATGCTGGTAGCTACCAGAAATTAATAAGCATAATGGATTTTCATTAGAGCCTCCAGACAGAATTTGGCTCTCTGCCTATACTGTGATTTTCAGCACAGGGAAACAGAAGATTCCTGGTGAAATGTGAGAGAATATAGATGGTTGCTTTAAAACACCAACTTAATGATAATTTTAATAGTAACCTTGGGAAATCAATATCAACTTTAATAACAGACTTAACAAAAACTTAGTGGTGTTGAGAAATCTTTAGAAATTCTGATTAGAATTTCTGCTTATTAATACATATGTATTAATTATATGTGTACATTTATATACGTGTGGTGTGTGTGTGTGTGTGTGTGTGTGTGTTAAATATATCACAGAGTCTGGCTATGTAGCCCAGAGGGGACTTAAGCTTGAAATACCTTGCTTGAGGTTGCTAAGTGCTAAGATTGTAGGGGGATGCCACCACACAGTTCTTCATTGTCTTGGCAATTATGTTCATAGCTACTGAGATGTACTTTAGAGGTAAAAGCAAATAAACTAATAAATACAAGTTTGAGGTCCTTTAGGTGATAGTAAATGTATATGCATTTAATGTTTATTTTAAAACCTGTGATTCATGTGATTCTTTGCTTGAAGTGATACTGGATTTCCTCTGAGCATAGTGGAGTAGAGAGTTTTTTTGGGTTTTGGTTTTTGGTTTTGTCTCCCCCCCCTCCATAAACTGTAGGTCTTCATGTTTACCACTAGGGGGTTCACTTCTAAAGCTAATTGTGGCTTGGTAATAGTTTTAACAATTTGGTAGTAGAAGGGACCATAAAGATAACACACCTCTCATTTGAAGCTTGCACATTAATTACTGATTTCTCATTATTTCTATTTTGTTCCACTTATTTTAATACATAAGACACATGAATAGTGCTTCAAAAATACTTATCTTTAATAATATGAAGGTACTTATTTTGTTGGAAGATGTTGAATCACAAGGATCAGTTTCTAGCTTAGCTAGCAGTCTGAGAGCACATGGCCACACAGCAGGTCCCTGAATTTATCATCATGTTCCTAAGAAATGTTGAGATTTTTATATGGCTTATTATGTTTAATAACAAGGTAAGCTAGAGGGTATTTTTTATCTTACGAGTTTGTTTTTAATGTTTCTAAAAGGATGTCTTTACAAACATGAATTATATTTTTGGGCCACCACCTGTAGGGTAGACTGTTCATAAACGTGGTTGGTGGTAAGGAATAATGATCATTTACTAAACCACATAGGGATTACCGCAAAGGCCATACGTTGAGCAAAATTTAAATGTGGAAGCACTTGCAAAAAAAAAAATACTATCTACATTATATAGCGTGCTTGTAATTATACCAAATATAATGAGATAAACAGCAGTCATTACTTGAACTTAAAAGGCTGGTGTGTGTGTGTATGTGTGTGTGTTCTTTTCTTTTTTGGCTTTTCGACAAGTATTCTGTGTGTAGCCTTGGCTGTCCTGGACTTTCTTTGTAGATCAGGCTTGCCTCAAACTCAGAGATCCACCTGCCTCTGTCTACCTGAGTGCTGGGATTACAGGCGTGCCCCACCCACACCTGGCAGATAGGTGTTTGATTTTAATATAGAATACAAATCCTTATACTATCACCAACGTCTTTTGTTTCCTGCAGCACATTAGATTATTTTGCTTTCTTTATTTTAGTTAGTTGGTTTTTGGTTTTTTGAGACAGGATTTCTCTGTGTAGCCTTGGCTTTTTCTAGACGAGGCTGGCCTCAAACTCAGATTTGCCTGCCTGTACCTCCTGAGAGCAGAGGTGGAGGCATGTGCCACCACATCCAGCTGAAAGCAGGCTTTTTCTTAAGTACTTTTGTATCTCCATGTAGGCATGAGGAATCTAGTAAAAAAGTATGAGCCACCCAGGTCTGAAGAAGTTGCTGTTCTGAAACAGAAGCTGGAGCGGTGTCACTCTGCTGACCTTGCACTCAATGTGGTTACGTAAGTAGGCATGATGCCAGTGTTCACGGAGTCATCAGGTTCAACTGTTGTTTAAGTCATTTCACTGGTGCAGTTTGTTAATCTTAGGACCTAAATCAGATTTGTAAAACACTGTTGGTGCACTGGTTCTGCCTGTGTTGGGAGTTGAGCTCCCCACAAGGAAGAAGTGTTGGGCTTTCATCCTCCCGTTCTGATGGGGTCATCAGTGTGTAACTTCCTTGTGGAATTGCTGGGAGTTAGTCTTCCTATGAGATTGTTAAACTTTATCTCTACCAACCTCATACTTGGTTTTAGACTTATTTTTTTTATAAACTAGTGAGGAAATGTGCTTCACTTCCATTTGAGGAACCATTGTATCAGAGAACCAGTAAAATGTGACACTAGGTGGCTTTGTGTAAGTATAGGAGCATACTATTTCTCTTCATTTTAGGTTAATGTGGAATTCACTGTAAAATCTGTTATGCTCTGCATAAAAGAACCACTGAAACTTAATAATTATTAAGCATATGCTAATACAAGTAATATGTTTTATGTGGACGGACTCTAAAGTTCTGTTACTATTTATTAACATGTAATGGGAATTAGCTGTGGCATATATAGATGGTATTCTGGTCTCTATGGTTAGTGGAGAAATGTAACAAATATGTATGAAAAGCTGAAGAGCATGCTAAGGCCTTCAAGCACAAAATAGCAATGACTTAATTCCTTAACTTAGCTGTAGTAGGGGACTACATGAGAAATCCAAGTGCAGAATATAAAGCTATTGTCTTACAGCTGTGGCTTCAAATCATGGCTTTGCATAAATCTTGAAATCGGTAGGTTTACAGTGAACATTAGAAGGCTGCAGAGGAGAAGTATTGACCGACTGGTGAACAAAAGTGCTGTAGCACTTGTCTGTGTTCCTACATTGACTCTGAAATGCACAGACTGTGGCCCAGCAGCCACATCTAGGCTCCACCATTATTTTCTAGAAGTACAGTTATTGGAACATAAGATGACCATTATTAGTTTACATAATTATTCTACATGTTTTCATTCTGTGGTAGAAAAGTTAAGTGCCAGAGACTGCGTGGCCTCTAAACCTTAAAGTACTTACTAATTTCTCCTTCTAATTAGATCATTTGACAACTAATTCTGTTCTAGCTAGTAATGGAATGGGCCATAATCCAAAATTCCTGAGACAGAGATTACATTTTGCTTTGCCCTTTGCCAAGAAAATTCTATGTTCCTGTCAGAGTGTCTGTTTCTTTGTATAGGAAGAACTTTTAAAAATTAATACAGACATACACTTTTATAAAATACAAAGTTTCTACAAAATGAAACAGACAAAAATGTACGTTCAAATTTTATTAATACAAATGACAGAAGTTAGACTGTCAAATTGCTATATAGTTTCTACATACATAGTGATTTTTTTAATACAGAAATGCTTGTGAACAGTAAGGTATGTTTGGTTTTACCAATATTAATTTTTTCTAATCTGCTTTTGAATATTATTTTATGGTTTTCTTAGTTGACGATTTCTTTATTGCAGTTAAGTTCAAAGGTGTGGGCAGATTTTAAATCACGTTTACTTAATCTTATTTGAGTATGTATGTAAGCAAGTGCCTGCTGGAGGGCAGAGGATAACCTGCAAGAGTAAATTCTATTCTTTCCATATGGGTCTTGGTGTCACAGATGTGTAGAGCCAATTTTCCCTGTGTACTTTGACCACTGATGTATATGACACCACACACTCATAATAACCATAGCTTTTACAGTGTGCCCTTTTATTTGTTCTTAAACAGGGTCTTACGAGACCTAGTAGGCCTTAAACTGTCAATCCTCTTGCCTTATCCACCAGAGTATTGGCATTGCGGGCGTGTAATACCACTGGGCTCCACTTTCATATGCTTGTATGATAACCAAGACAAGATCTTCCAATATTTCTTTCCTCTAGATTCTCTTTGCTATGTTTACTTGAGGCAAGGTATCACTGTGTAACTAAGGGTTATTGTAAGTCCCTTTAGTCACAACTACTGGGATCTATAGGTATGCTCAGCCTCTTTGCAGGTTCTTGCTACACTGGATTAAGTATTTCCTTCGTAGCCACAAATGATCCCTTTTCAGTTATTTATTTCCTTTTCTTCAGCAGATACATCATTTTTGTTTTTTGTTTGTTTTGTTGTTTTTTAAAGATAGGTTCTCACAGTGTTAACGCGTGCTAGCCTGAACTGAAGGCAATACTGTTGACTCAGTCTGAGTGCTGGCATTGTAGCTGTGCGCTATGACATCGGGTTGTATTTCACATAGCTTTGCTAGTTCCCTTTTTATAGGTTTTGCTACCACTGTCAGTTTTGCTAATCCATAATTGCCTAATTATAGGAAGAAGAGGAAAGGCTATGAAGATGATGATTATGTATCAAAGAAACCCAAACAAGAAGAGGTATGTTTGGGTAAATACCTAAATGTGAACTTGGTATCACTTACTTTACATTTTCTAGCATGTCCCAGCACTTGGGAGCAGAGGCAGGCAGACTGCTGTGAGTTCAAGGACAGCTTGGTCCACAAGGAGAGTCCAGGACAGCCACGGCTAACACAGAGAGACCCTGTCTCAAAAAAACAAACACAAGAAACCAAAAATCATTTTCTAGCATTAAGGTGTTCTGCCATAGAGTATTACAAGCATCAAAGACAGGTGGGGTGAGAATGTTAGAAACAGTGTCTTGCTTTGTAGCCCAAGTTGGTCTTGAACTCCCAGTCCTCTTACCTCAGCCCTCCAAATACTGGGACTAAAGTACCTCTGAAGTTTGAAATTATATTTTTTACTCACCTCTTTATGCACAGTCTGAATTTATTAATTTATTCAAATTACATCTCAATTGTTATCCCATCACTGTATCCTCCCTCCCTCCCACTTTCACACTATTCTGAATAGGAGATTAGAGTCCATGGCAGGAGAAGGGATGGCAGAGGGCTTAGTACAAGGCAGCAGGAGCATGTGAGGCGGGAACTTCCTACATGGTGCTGATCAGGAAGCAGGACACATGGCCTATTTTTAAAGACTTTTTTAAAAACACTACTGTTACGTGCCAATTCTAAAGTAGTGTAAGTTACTTGATTGAAGAATCCTTCATGTAACAGACAGCAGTGGTGCTAAATTTTACTTTATTCTGAAAGGATCCTTCCATTGCTTTACCCTGATTTTTAAAATTGTCTAAGACGTCAAAGATAAATAAGCAGAATCAAAAGAAAAGCCTCCATAGGCTGAGTCCGCGGCTTTTATCATAATCAAGTGCAGGACTTAGTAGCACAACCTGTAGTACTAGCACTTGGGAGGCAGGAGGATCCAAGGCTGGCTGCAGCCATAGGAAGAGACCATCTCAAAAATCATCTACAGTAGTAGACTGTTGTCAGTCAGTTTGTCTTAACTTGATGTTAACCCTTACCACATTTTCTTCCCTTTAGGAGGAATGGACTGATGATGACCTGGTAGATTCTCTCTAAACATTTGAAATGACTTCGGCAATCTAATTAACCAACAGAAGTAGGAAGCATACCTGACATTTAACTTTCTTTTAAATAGTACAATGTAAAAACATCAAAATATATTAAACTTTTTTCTCATTTATATATATATATATATTTTTTTTTTTCTTTTGTGATTGCTTTATATGAAACACAACTTCAAAAGAGGCCAAACGCCATCTAGTTTGGGTGTTAATAGTGCACTAAGATTATTAGCAAATCATGGCCAAAGTCAAACAGGAGTACATGTCCTTATATTATTTTGAACAAAATGTAATAAGTATACCTTTCCATTTAAAAGGAACTTTAGAAGGGCTAAGGAAGTAGGTTTCATCCTTACAAATGCTTTTCAAATATTTCTCTACTAGCCTGAGCTATTTATGAGGTACTTCTAAATGTAGAATGCACTGGGCAGTTATTTAATACTTAGGTGCTAAGTCTTATTCTAAGTAGTTATTGACAAGTGGATTTAAATAAAATATAATTTTTGAGTCTAGATAAGTCTTTCGTTACTACAGTAAGTGATAGCAAATTATAGTTTTATCATTAAGTGATCATCTCTAAGTGAATACATATGAAATATGCATTATAGTTATAGCTAGAAATTTGTAGATGAATTACACCTTAAAATTGAGTTAATAGAAAAACCCAGCTAAGCATCTAGTTTTCTAGGACTTTATTTACCTCAGTGTGCTAGTTTGCTGAGTAGGACAGGGAGATGGGAATTCCTACTCCTGGTAGGATTATTCACAACAGTACTTGACGTGCCAATATGTTTTTGTTGTTTATTAATACGGTTTTAATGTTTTAAGTAGTAGGTGTTATAGTTAGAACCAGATTGCAGATAGATGTGTGTATCCTAGGCCAGTGTTTTGTTTTCTTTTTTCTTTTTTTTTTTTTTTTCCTGCAAAATGGGCTTGAAGAAATTCTGAGAAACACAACTGTCTCGAATTTTAATCTACAAAACTTACATATTCCAGAATATACTTCCCAGGAGGGTAGGTAGTATTTTAATTATGTCTATATATGCATGTTTGCCTCCGATAAACTTTTATGTCTTGAATTTTTTCCAGAATAAAATTGATAAAATACAGCTTTATAAAAGTAGACTGAAAACCAAAGCTTTTATGCCCAAGTAAAGATTAAATTAAGCAATATGCTAGACTGTAGACAGAATTGTAAGTGCTCGCAGTGTCTCCTATTTCTCTTTCAGATCACTAATTGGGTATCAGAGCAAGGCTCACATATACCCAGCCCCTTTAAAAAAAAGTTTGAAAGATTTTTTTTCATCAGTGATCATCTAGTTACTACAAGGCCCACGAAGGTAAGTAACAGGTTTCACACCCCAATTTAAGAGACAAGCATGCCACCAAACTAGAAAAGTTAGGGTAAGTTAGATTTCTTTTAAAATTTGTAGTAAAAAAAGGAGAACCATGTTACAAGGGCCATTATGGCTGAATACTTACATACAATTAGTGAGGACAAACTAGAATGCCTTGAGCTAAAGTTTGGACCTTTGCCTGTTTTCGTCTTTAGCCCTTCCACCTTCTAAACAAAGGACAAAAGACAAGTTACTGTCATAGTGTGGCCATCAAGAACAGGAACTGCAGTGGGTTACAGAAGGGGACTGCATTGACAACAAAGCCAAGAAGCAGAGTTTCTGGTTTTTGTTTTTAGTTTTTTTTACCACAGTCAACCTGACAGAAGCCATGTGAGGACAGTAAGTTACCTTTGTGGCTGCCATGTAGCACCATGTTTAAGCTGGGGAAAAACATCAACGGCAGTATCAAACACACACCTTGCTAAATAACACATTGAGGCCTTTCAGTTTGATTCTCAGCAAATAACATCTTTCTCTGAATACAGTATCTCTGAGGGATGCAATAAAATGTTTTTGGGATCTAGGCCTTCAGAAAAACATTTTTATTAGGAAACTTTATTAATACTTTCCTTGGTGGCTCTTTAAAAAAAAAGCTTTTGATTACTAAGAATACTCTGCTACATATTGTTTTTAAATCTTATCTTCAGCACAAGACAGGAAGGAAGACAAGCTACTTAACAACTTGTACATTGAGTGAATAAATGGAATCTTCTGTGAAAAAAAAAAAAATAAGTCCCTCTGGGCTTGCTCTGGTATTTAGCTTGACCTATCCCTCAAAGTGGAAGAAAATTATAATAAAGTTAAGTAGTAAGCTAATGTGATATGCAAGCTATCCCTCAAGTTTATTTTAACTTAACCCTTGTGAATACTTAACAAAAATACATACACAGGAGTAGATGAAACTATACAAACTAAATATCCAGCAGAAAAAAAACAAGTACTAGTTCAAAAGTGTATAAGTTGTTAAGTGGCTAATGAGGTCTGCATAATCAAAGTGATAACAAAAAATCATCTTAGAATTGACAAAAGTATTCTAGCAGTTTGTTTAAACATAAAAAACATCAGTAATCTATAAAGTGGTCAAATGGCTAACATGCACTGATTGGTACAATGACTGATAATATTTATTGAACTCAAACTATTTACTGTTGTAAACATTTTAACAAAAGCATGAGATCTAAATACAGTCTTTGACATGACAGTTCCAACAAAATAAGTGGTATGTTTAAAAAATAAAGCTGATGAACAATAGATTCATTCATTCTATATATTGTCTTTCTACAGTTCCAGAAAGAATAGCACAGTATCTTTTTAAAAGTATACAGCAAGATTGTTCCTATTATAATGTCAAACTCTGGAAACTGTAAATACAAATAAATTCAGTGAACAGTCAAATGGTCATATTTGTAAGGAAGAAATTACAGTAAGAACAGTCTGCAATCCAGTTAAATTCAGTTGTCAATAAGATGGGTTTCCTTGTCAGTTGATTTCATAGTTCCTTTCCAAGTGACAGCAAAACTTTGGCAATTGGATATACTGAAAATATATTTTCAAAGTTCAAGACACAGTCATAGCATTTTTCTTAAGGGTGATCTGTACACCAAGGCTCAGAGTTTGGTAGCGATTCCATGTGGGAAAAGTGTGTATATTCTGCACAGATAGCTTGCAATGGTGCTGGCTGCCACTCTCCAGCAGATTCTTGGGTTTTTGCTTGCATAGCTCACACATCACTGGAATGTGGAAAGGTGTGCTACTTTTCTCTCTCTTTTTCTTTTTCTCTTTTTTTCCATTTTTCTTTTTTTGGCAAGAGCAAAGGAGACATAGTGATGTGAATTACCACATTGGACATGCTGAATCCATGCAGAACACCAGGCTGCTACCTGACATCATTGGTTTTTGTATACTGGTTTTGTTTTTGTTGAAGAAGTTCTGTTATAGCCAGAAGCTTTTTCAGTACATGCTAGACACAGGAGAAACAGTAGGGGGGAAAATATGACTAAGCAAATAGACTAAATTTCTATTTTAGGATCTGATTTGATAACAGCTACATCAAAGCAATGGTGTCCTTAAGTTACTAGAATTCTACTCAAGACATAAAGCTGAGTTTTGATTATTTAATCTGAGTGTTTTTAGTTGTAACCAAGATAGAGATCTTACCACAGTAAATTTGTCATTATAAACCTTGGTAAATCTACATTAAACTAATATAATGTTTTCCAACTTAAATTGTAGTTACTTAGTAAAGTGAGGATTGCAGACTCTCTTCAGATTAATGAGAATTCATAATCACTGTTTTCATTTCACTTGCAAAATCATTACCAGAAAAGAAGGCAGTGCAGTGGTAGCATTTATTGCTTTCAAAACCATGGGAGAAATTAATCAGACTTAGGCTGTGTGTATCTTGACTTATATTTTCTTATGTGATTTCCTTCTGTCCCCATTTAACTTCCTTAGCTCAGGGAAGACTTCCAGGGGCCTAGCACTAGGTCAATTAAAAACTCTTTTCATTTCTAGTCCCTGTTTGAATATATCCTATGCATCTGTTGGTTTGGACAGCAAAACTCTAATATGGACTATTTTTTGTTTTTTGAGGTATGAGCTATGGTCTACATAAACTTGAATCACTATAATAAGGTATCATCTGTAGACATTTTTCAGATTTCTCAAATGTCTAACTTTACTCCTACATTTGGTATGAGAGTAACTGAATGAATACACACTTCACTCCTGACAGTATCTCACTTGCCGTTTTTATAGTACCATTAAGAAAGTACGAACATTGCCATTTTATAAAAACCTACCTGCTGTGCGCCACGCTCATTACTGAGTGTTCTTAGTTCATCTGAGTGAGCTACACAAATCTCATGCAAGGCTGCTAAGTCACGAGACAGGTCAGTTCTAGAATGTTCTGTAGTGTCCGGAAGTTCAGGTACATTCTTTAAGGGAATCATAAAACTGCATTTAGAAATAAAAATCCTTGTAATCTCTTCTAAAGTTATCCTAACTAGGTATAAAACATTAGTTTTTCTAAGAATTTTTATTCAAGTAGTTCTACTAAACAAAGGTTTTAGAATCTCTATCCACAAAGAAGCTAGGTTCCACACTCCTTCTCTGATAAGAATACAGTATCATGACAAGTTGTTGTTTTCTTTTTGAATTTAGCACATGCAAAGTGAGCAGTATCAATAGCTGACTTGAATTAATACAACTTAAAATTCCTAGGCTGAATATCACTAAGATATAACTAAAACTTAGTTTGTTTGCAGTTTCTATAAACTGTGCTCAAGATATTTCTGAAATGTGTGATCACTGGGAATTACA
Organism: Acomys percivali; assembly: GCA_907169655.1. Taxonomy (NCBI): domain Eukaryota; kingdom Metazoa; phylum Chordata; class Mammalia; order Rodentia; family Muridae; genus Acomys; species Acomys percivali. The sequence continues at coordinate 29,735,545 of OU015758.1, read as the reverse complement.
CTGTTTAAGGTTCATGAAGTAACTTAGCCATATAATAACATGTAGTTGAATTAACAATCTTAGATGTATTCCATAGTGCTTGTTATACTCCTAAAAATTGAAGAGCAGGTTTTGTTTTTTTAAAGAACTTGAATACATTCATTTTAATTGAACCACTTATTAAGTAATTTGATGAACAAAAGATTACGAGATGAAAAACATCACAATGCTTCTTTCTCTTCAGAGTTTGCAGGATGAAGTACAGGGAAAACTGATCAACTCTATTTGTTTTATTAGAAATACTTACAATAGAGGCTTTGCAGAAGTTCACACATAAGTTTCTTATAAATGTGAAGCTTATGATGTTGGGCTTCCTTTTGACCCCTTTGTCAACATGGGGTGGTGGTGGTTGACATGCGTTCTGTTATGAATCACTGGGTTGGACTATACGTAATACAACCACAACCCCAGCACTTCTGATGATATAAAACCTGGCTCATCTCACATATACATGCTAATTTAGGCTTTTTCTCTGTGTAAACACACCACATAATATATTTACTTTAAAATTCAGTGTTCAAAGGTCACAAAAACAACGTGTCACAATTTTATGTATAAAAGCTCAAATGAGGCATAGTAATTACACTATTTCATCGAATTCTAACTTTAGTTCTAATATGAATGGCTTCAAATCTTACTTTAGCTACAACTTAAAGGGCTAAATCCAACAATAGCTAAAGGGATAATGAATGAAAAGTCTAAAAAAAATTGGTTGTGTATGCTTGACATAAGCAAGAATAAGTGAAAAAACATTTTGCATAGAAAAATATTTTATTTTGAAGTCCTTATTTTAAAATCTAAAGGTTATTACTTACATGGGTAAATTCATTCTCAAAGAACTTGAAAATTATATACATACCCCAAGTTCATCTAAAAACATGATCATGCGGTGTTTATTGCTTTTGATGAATGGATTGACACCTTCCATATAAGGCTCCTAAAAAATTAAAAACTCCGTCTCATATGCCTTAAAACAACTGTTTTACAGCAAAAACTGTCAGCATAGCCAAGAATTAGTATTTAGTCATGTGAAATTTTCCTTCTAATATAAACCGATATGTGGAGGAATGGAGGTATTTATATATACATTTAGAATTGATTGTTGATAAAATATTAAGAATCCAACATATTATAGGGAATTAAGATACAGTGACAGCAAAATTTCCCCTATAATTGCAATGGGACAAAATATACCTGAGGTTCCAGGTAAATTCAAAAGATAACCTATAAATATAAGCTACTTAAATTAAAATACTAACCTACTATAACTTATAGTTAGCATAGTGTTCAACAGTAAACCTTAAATGGGATAAAGTTCAATTGACAACCCCCAAGTTTCTTTAAAAAAGTAATGAACAAAAAGTGCCATACCTAGTAGATGAGCCAAGATAATGATCTATGGGACTAGAGCGATGTCTTAACATTAAGAGCACTTGATGTTCTTGCCGAGGACAACCAGGGTTTGGATCCCAGCACCCATATGATGGCTTACAACTGTTAGGTTCCAGGGAATATGGTGCCCTCTTCTAGCGTATGTGGGCACCAAGTACATAGCAGTGCACATAATACGCATGCAGGCAAAACCATCATACACATAAAAGCAAATAAATCTTTTTTTGAAAAAAAAAAAGTTACTGGGTCTGGCAAGAATATTTAACTACTAATCACAACCCAAAGTTTACAACAAGTCTGAAAGGAAGTGTAGGAAAGCAGTGCTGCATCTGAACATGTTGGCAGACTACATACTGTCTAGGGGTTGATAGTAGAGCAGTACATACTTGTGAGTTTGGGAAGAAATGTGTCACATACTAAGTAACAAAAGCAGGTAACTATAATATTTCAACTACAATGTCAACATCGCTTGTATTTACATAGTACACTGTTTTGAAGATCTGATAATAAATAAAACTACCATTTAAAATATGGTCAGTGAATTTTGAGTATCAAAATATTTTACCTTAGCTCCAAATTCCACTAGATTTGCTAAATTCTGTACAGACTTAGCCACTAATGTCAGTGTTCTTGCAGCAATAGGAGATGGAGAATCTACGAGAGAATTCAGTATAGCCAATGACACCAACTCTAAGCATTTCACACTTTTAATGTTTCTTTACTCTTAGATACTGACAAACCTTTATTCAAAATATATTCAGAATAACCCTTGAAAATATGTGAGCTAATTCAGAAGAATTGCGCTAAATGGAGAAATGTGAACACACTCACCAGTGCTTCTTGTTTTGCGAAAAGGAAACTACAAAACTTGAGTAATTCCCAACTGGCTGATAATATTTCACAATACCTCAAAAAGCTGCTTTATCGCTAAAGAGACTGTTACTCTACAAACCTTTCAGAACAATTCACAAAGCTATTTTCAACCCACTTAGGAGAGCATTTTGCAATCTTTGCAATTCCCTGCTCCCAACATTATTTGCAGGCCACTAGTTGCAAATAGTTCACTTTAAAGATCAGTTTTTGAGTTCATGAAAATCTTGCCTGTAGAACATAGAAAATGGAATGTAAATGAAAAGTATTTGTAGCTACCAAATAGAAACTGACAATTAAGGCCCCACTCCATTTCTCTTGTGTCTCATGCTAGTCTCAAAGTCAATCTAAGGACAACCTTGAATTTCTGATCTCATAGTTATTCTCTTTCCTGAGTTTTGTTGAGTACAACAAAATGCTCTCCCAGCATTCTGCCAACCAAGATTGTAATTCTGCTTCATTGTTTCAACTATTGTACAATCTAATTCAAGATTAAATACTGTTGAAGTGACGGTTTAAGGCCAATATTTGGATAGAGCTCTCAAAACAAACTCAAGATGGGTTTTTAATTTTTACAGAATTATGTGTATTTCTGTATGAGTATGTGCAAATGAATGCTGCTACCCACAGAAGCAAGACAATGTCTGATCCCTTGGAGCTGGAGTTATAGATGGTTGTGAGCCACTTGACATGGGTGTTGGGTACTGAATTCAGGTCCTCTGTAAGACCAGTGTTTGGTCTTAATCACTGAACCAAGCCACCAGCCCCAGTCTCTTAATAAATTCATGTATTTGATCACTTTAGAAGTAATGAAAAGTAATTACAGAAAAGTGATGAGTATGAAAGTTAAAAGGTCTTCTCTTTGCTTTTAACATCAAGTAGACCCTTTCAGACTCAGCTTCTTATCCACTACTGTGTCTAGTGACATGGTCTGGTGACACAGCCCTGCCTGGCCTTAAGCCTTCTTTGTGCCTTCACGTCCTAAGGTCTGTCATTACACCATGCATTACTAGGTCAATTCTTAGTACAGCTGTGAGCTTCAAATTATTGATAGAGAGATGACTATTTCCTTCTGTTAATAACATTAAAGCCATAATCATCAACACTTTTACTTTAAGCTTACAAATCTGGAGACCTTTCTGTAATGAGTAAAAAGCAAAAGTTAGAATAACTGGTAGAATCTGGGGTATCTTCTTTGTAAATGTTCAAAGTCTGCTAATGGAGCTGCACATAGGTTTTTTATTTGAACTTGCAGGAAAGTTCCCCTTACAGCAACCTGATGTAGACTAAGGACCCAAGAAGCTCCCAGATCACCCGTAGACACTGTGTCCGGGGCCGCAGACCAGCCAGGCATAGCAGTGGGCAAAGTGCTTCCCATCCAGCCCGATGTGCTGATTTCAATCCTGGGCATCACATTGTGAAAAGAGCAATCAACTCCCAAAAGTTTTCCACTGACTCCCTACACATGTACATACATACGTGCTTAAACAAATATAATGCAAATTCCAAAAAGTCACAGGAACAGAAAAAAAAATCTAACATCTTAGATACTAAAAGAGAAGGCAAGGTATAGTGCTTTATTTGTATTTTGAATTTTTTAAAATTCTGATTTGAAAGACAAGTTTTTTTAATCAAATATTATGACACTACTGATTTTTTTCTCATTTCAAAATGTATTAAAAAGTAATTACCTGAGATGATATTAAACATCCGTGGATTCAGGATGGCAGGGCAGATAAGCCGGAGAAAAACAAAACCACTAATTGGAAGGGAAAACATTTTTTTTTTTTTTAGGAAAAAAAAAGCATATATATGTTTAAAGTATAAATATAAAAAATTTAAACTTAGAACCATAACTTTTACTCTCAACATAAGGAAGCCAAATAAAGTCACTAGGAAAATTAGAAGTTTTCACTTAGTCTTTTAGTTGTTTATAGATTAGTAATTTGTATTAAAAGCACTGAGATTTGCTGAAAGATTATGAAGATTCAAATAGATAGATATGTAGTTAGTTGTGTAAGGTTCCAAAGTTTATTTAAACAGAAAAGTCCGTGAGAATAATTTAAGTTTGGTTGTATCAATATTACTGTCAACTTATAAACCTTGGAAACCATTGTCTTTATCAGAGATGCCGTGACAAATGAAAATGCATACATCACTAAAAGTTTTCCAATGATACTACAAATTCTAAAGTTTACTTAAAAGCTGTTAATTTTCAGAACAGAATTTAACATGTCATGACAACAGCTGACATGACTGACAGTTTTACTGTGAGAACTACAGTTAATGTTAGTTTATACAGATACCCTATATGTTGTCATATAAGATCAAATTTTTACTTCTTTTTTTTTTTTTTTAAAGCCACTTTAAATTTTGACATTTCTTTTTCTTAGCGTAGGCTCTTGCATAAGGTTTACCGAAAACATTTTGATACTTTAATGGGATCTGGGAACTAGAAATCTGAATTGACAATGTTGGAACTATTAATAAATTTCAGTGGAAAAACATTTTTAAATTACGGTGATTTTAAAAATTGAATAATATATGGGTACTACACAATTTAAAAGCTTATTAGGAAGATAAATCACCTTAGGCAGGAAAAACCCCTAAAGCACCCTGTCATATTAATCCAGCTAGAGGATTCCCTACTGTATTAGTGTAACAGTTATATATATTAACAGTCTAGTGTCCGTCACACAAAGCTGCTGACACGGCATGCTTGTCCTTCCCTCTGTCCCCACAGCTCTTCTGTATGTCCAGCCTAGCTAAATGAGAGGAACTGTGGTCTGCCTGTTCTATTCAGTGGTAGGAATCAAATGCAGGACCTTAGTGTTTTTTGTTGTTGTTGTTGTTGTTTTGTTTTTATTTAATTAATTTATTCAGCTTACATCTCAATTGTTATCCCATCCCATGTATCCTCCCATTCCTCCGTCCTTCCCACTTTTATCCTATTCCCCTCCCCTTTGTAAGGGACTGAGGCAGACCTCCTCCCCCATTATATGGTCACAGGCTATCAAGTCTCATCTTGGTAGCCTGCTTATCCTTCCTCTGAGTGTCACCAGGCCTCCCTACCAAGGGGAAGTGGTCAAATATGGGGCACCAGAGTTCATGTCAGAGTCAGTCCCCACTCTCCCCTCAGTGGTCTATCAACTGAGCTAATGTATGCCCTTAAGCCACTATTAGAAATTCTGACTGAAAGAGAAGTAGAAGCCTCTTAACAAAATTTACATCAGAAATGTATCTTTAAAATTTGTATTTTATATTTTTATGTACTGTGTTTTCTATATTTGACACATTCCTAGTAAATTTCTGATCACTTTGTACTAGCTGAGCTATACTTAACAAAGTCTTCAAACAATATTAAGATATTGGGTGGTTTTAGGAATTAACAGTTTGTAACTTAAGCAAACAACTTAATAGATAATGAAGTCCATGAGCTGTCACACTGCCACTGTGATTCTTAATGTACTATGACCAGACAGAGTCAGAGCTTCAGAATTATAAGGTATGGTTGGAGATTACCTTGGAATCCTAGATGTTATAAACAAATTAAAATCTATATGGTTCAATTACCATACTTCTCCAAGCACCAAGTTTCTCTATTTCTGTCTACATACAGAATTCAGTTTGTGCTGCACACAGTGTCTGTGACAAATGAAGAAGTGACTTACCTAACAACTCTTGTTCTCATGGTGTTATTTGTAGGCCACTTATGCTGAACCGATTTCTGTAAACACCCATAAATATATCTCAGTGTCCTGCCAAAATAACATAAAAGTCTCAATACAGAAAGTAAATAAATCATAATCATAATCTAGTAGCAGCCAAGGTTTTAATTTACCCAAATTGTATGCCGTTTTTTAATGCATTTGGCCTTCTCATCTAAAAAAGGTATTTGTCAAAATCAGTAAGAAGCACATTCAGTAATGGGTGTACAAACACTACAGTAAGTTTAGCTCAATCAACTTTAATTCTGTGTTTATGAAAAGTATGAAACAAGGTATTAGAAATGAAAATAAAAAGCAAGTAATATAGCACATCTTCTATTATTTTGACTCTTCCATCTAAACGAGTTAACTCACTAACTTGTAAGCACACACTAATACTGGTATCTTGTGTACATTTTCAACTTCTTTGTTTGCTGGAAATCTAATGCTAGGCAAGAACTAGAGACGAAATTTACAGATACTGTCCTCAGATCTGAGCCACATCATTCTTTCCCTAAACTACAATGTATGCCAGACTTAGTCCATATAAAAGTACAATTTAATTTGTAAAGTATATGTTTCTGTTTTCTTTTCTGGGCAGAATCTTGCTCTGTAGCTCAGACTGGCCTAAACATATGTTCTTCCTGCCTCAGCCACCCCAATGCTGGGATTACAGGCATGTGCCACAATGCCTACAATTTACTCTGGCTTAACAGTTATTTCACTATTTTACTATTTTTCTTTAAAATTACCCCTCGCCCCAAGACAGGGTTTCTCAGTGTGCTGTCCTAGACTCCCTTTTTAGACTTGGCTGGCCTCAAACTCACTGCGCTCTGCCTGCCTCTCTGCCTTTCTGAGTGCTGGGTTTAAAGGCTTGGGCCACCATAGTGAGCTAAATAATCCATTTTATGAGGATTGAAAATCTGAGTATAATGATGCTAAGATAATAGAAAGCATTCATTAAAAGACAACTTTGAAAGCATAGGTTATTTAATTTTTTGACAACAAAAATCTATCGACTTACGGTGGAAGTATTTCTGAGGCCATAAATATTTTTTCCACAAGCTCTGAAAGGATGTTCAATAGGTGTGCTAAATTAGTGTTCACATCTTCATTCTTTTCTAACTTGGATGGACTTAACTAAGGAGCAAATCAACACAAATGCATTTTGGTAAAGATTGAATTTCAGATAAATTGTGGTAAATGAGCAGGTATTTTTTTAAAGCTGCCAACTGTTCCATGTATGTGAATTCAGTAAGTTTGCTAAACATCCATTCCCAGTTATTCAACTGAATATTAAACTACTCAGTTCTATTTATCTGAGAAAAAAGCTCTTTTAGGAAGGTTCAACTTACTGAGTGGCTAAGGAAAATAACCAAAATATATTAAGTATAATCATGAACCCTTCTGGGAACTTTTTAAAGCATACCCTTCCTATTCCCCATCTATGTGTTCTGGTCTGCCAGATATATTTACAAATTTGAAAGGCTATTGTCAACTTTCATTTTTAGGCTAATTATGGGATTACCCTCCTCAACTTCTATCAATAAATCACTTTTTCTTATGGCAGAATTAACATTTGACAGCTCCAAGGGTTAAAAAGCATTCTTATTTTACTGATACTATATCAAGCAAGCCTAAAGATTTATACTATCTTCCCTTATAATTGCTCTACAGCATCCAGGAAAGACATAGTCATGTAAACGGGATTCCTTTATAATGATACTGTTGCTTATAAACTCACACTGAAACTTAATCATCTTTAAAAGTTATTTCATTTTCCTGTCCTTGAGGTTTGACTTGGGTGGGGAAATGGCACTACAAGTGGGAAATTCCACATCTGACTTCACATTATGGGCAAATTTATAACACAAGCCTCACAGAACTTGTGACTTGGGGTCCATCCTCAAGATACCTTATTGTATACATGAAAAAGTAAATTTGCAAATAGGTTTTTTTTTGGAATAGCAGATACTCAACATGTTTTATAATTAATATATAAGGCAGTAAGATAAGGTAATAGGATAATAAAGTACAAGGTACCAGATATGATGTTATACGGGGTTTATTAAGTGAGCATGGGGGTGGGGAAGGAAAAGAGGGAGGGGTACCCCAGAGAGAGAGACAGAGACAGGAATAGTAAGAAGAGAGTGAGGAGAGAGAGAGAGACCATGAGGAGTGTCTATTTTATATGGCCCTGGCCAGGGCCACGCCCCTGTGGCAGGTAAGCAATGACATCCCAGGTAGGCGGACTAATGCAAAATCATAACATTATGGACAACAAAACTCCCTAGACAAATATTCAATGTATGTTATACACATTTTCTTAAAGTAAGGTACACTTGATTATTAATATAATAAGTAGAAGTACCAAAAGAGCTGTGTGTGTGTGTGTGTGTGCGCGCGCAATAGGAAAGGTATTATAACTCTATTATAGAGAGCATAACTGCATTGACAAATTTAATATACTTTCCTAAAGTAGTAATTTGTTAAAAGTTCATTAGAATGTGCTATTTGCTGCAAAAATTAAAACTAAATTCTTACCTCACAGGATTGCTTACTTTCCATTATCTTTAAAATAGAGTCTTTCAAAGCATGATGAACAAATTGTGTGGCAGTGGCTTTCATATACTGCTCCATCAAGGTACTTGCAAGTGTTGTAGCTCGAAATAAGGTAGTGGCTTCATCTGCACAAAAATGGATATTAGGTTATATTTACAGAGCTATACTAATATAACTAAGCTAGAAATTAAACTGTTTTTCTTCAGTAATGTATTTTTTATGTAAATGTTGATGAGGTTAACAAACATTCTGTCCCCTTACCTCAGAGTGAATTAAATCATGACTATCATAAATAAGAAATGAATACTGTCATGTTTATTTGGAAAAGTGATAACCAGGAACGTGTCTCACTTTGCTCTCTACTGGTTTCAGGACCAAAAACAAATGTGTGAATAAGAATGGCAACCACAGGCTCATATATTCAAATGCTTATGTAGCAGCAGTGACACTATGTGAAAGGATTAGAAGGATTAGGAACATTTGGCCTTGGTGCAGGAAGAGGTGGCCCCAGGTGAGGGCTTGAGGTTTCAAAAGCTCCTATTAAGCCCAGGGTCTCTCTGTACCTACAGATGAGAATGTAGCTCTCAGCTACCGCTCAAGTGCTTGCCTCCAAGTTTACCACCAGAATAATGGACACAGATCTCTGAAATTAAGCAAGGCCTCAGTTAAAAGGTTCCTTTTGTAAAGTTACCTTGGTCATGGTGTCTCTTCACCACAACAGAATAGTGACTATGAAACTTCCAAGTTAAATAACATAAAAATCCCAGTGTAAATTAATTTAGTAGCCAAAATATGAATGTTGAGTTCTAAGAGAAGTTTTAAGGGAAAATAAAATGACATATAAAAATAAATGTATCATTTTATCTACTCCTTAACAAATCTGTATTTCTGCAATTTTTATGATTAAAGAAGATAAAGATTGTTACCAAATCAAAGTGCTGAAAGAAAACAGATATATTAGGAATCTCTGAAAAGCACAGTAATAGGTATAGTGGCCTGGGAACTGCTATAGAATCTAGAAGCACAACATGGCTGACATCTGACTTCTACCCATGAGTTGCTAAGTGAAAATTGAGGTAATACAATAAATATCACACCACTGTTGATCACATACTGAGTCAGTGATCAGAACAAAGAAATTATTTTCTTATAGCTTCTAATACTTATGTATTAAAAATACATGTTTGATAAATAAAATCTAGTTTTTAAAAATATTACACACCCATATATTACCTTCCATACTTATCTCTCTGTCATTTAGTGTGCATAACAACAATGATTCAAGCTTTTCATGAAGAAAAATCTTCAGTAGGATGCTGGCCAGTAGTGTTCTGTCTTGTCCACATACATGTGATAAAGCATAGACTACATGAAGTTCCTTTTGCAATATAAGCTAAAAAAAGTGACAAAAAAAGACTGCTGAAAATACATAGCATTATAGATCCTTAGGGAGACCAATGGGAAATGTTCTTCCAATTAATCTTATAAAGAAATATATCTATTAAATACAATTGTTAAAAATAAGAGTTTGTAGCATGTGTATTTCTAGCCTCATAAGACCAAAAATCATAATACGTGGTTTTTACCTCTGCCAATAGTGTGCTATTAACATAGGACATTAGTAAAAATCCATTAAGTTAAACAGTAAATAGTAAATGTTTCTGTTTAGTATTATTAAAAATCATAGAAAATAATAAAAATAGTAAATAATACCTCTTTAAATTCACTGTACTCTTCTTCTGGCATGATTTTTTCCATAGAATATCGTGCTCGGACACGCAGGGATCCTGGCTCAATACCTTTTAGTGGTATATGGGAGCTTAGCAGAAACCATTCATCTGTGGCATGTCCTTTCTGTAACCTGCTCAACTGGCAACGCATAAATACTATGAAGGAAAAATAAATGATAGCTGTATTTAAAAAAATACCATAGTCATATATTTTCTTGATAACAGTTTTCTCTAGTTTTAAATGCTATTCATGAAGTAAGTTTTCAATAATATTGCAAAGCTAACACTTGTTTTTTTCATTTACTGAAGGCCTGCTAGGTGACAGTCTGTTGCAGGTTGGGGATGTGGGATTAAGAAATGATTAAGACCTAATGTCTGGCATGCATGGAAATGTATTAAGCTATCAAAAAGGTGCAGTTTCAGTACTGTAACAGTAGATAATACTTTTGGACACAAGGATACATAAATCAGCCTAGGGGAGTTAAAAATCCATTCCAAAGGAAACCTTGAGCAAACTTAGCTTGGGAGGTTAAAAAAGGTAGAGCAATACAGACTACATCCACATACACAGTATGGCTTTCTCTGCCATTCCTGGGATTTTATCATGTAAGTAATGGAGAAATACTTAAAAATGTAAGCATTTACACAAGAAACACATTCAGAGAGCTACAGGTTTTGATCTGTCAGTATAGATCACTGTTCATACTAAAAGCCTGCGTTGTAAGAAGACATATTAACCTTATTCACCCTGATGTGAATCACTAAATCCCACTGCCATCTGTCCTACCAATGGGACGGGAAGAAATGTACTGCACAGAATAGGAAGAGAGCAGTTGATATTACAACAAATAACCACCACAGGAATGGCTAGGGATGAATCCCCAGGCCTCTGTGTATCAGACCAATACACTACCATTGAGTGACGTGTAGGAAATTAGGGAAGTCAAAAAAGTAAACAGGATAAAAAGTGAACACCACTACCACTGCCTTGTCCTGTCCTTTGGAAAACTAGACATCTGTTATTTTACATTGTAAGGATTTATAGTATATACACTTTAGCCATTTTGCTCCTTCATACTTCCTCTAAACAACCAATGTTCAGAATTGAACTGTTATACAGCTTGTGTTTCACCTCCATTTTCAGACAGTTCATTATATATTCTAAAAATATACACAGCATGCTTTTATTTCTTTAGAAAGCTTTATAATCAACTTACAGATATCTGGATCTTTGCTTTTCTTTGTTTTATTACTAAGCGTGATTTCAAATCTATTGATGTCGGGAGGAAGATCACTAAAGAAGCAAAGAGAAAACATTTTAAAATGTTCTAGTATCAAACTACCTCATTTCTGTTTGAAAATTCAGTGTCTTAGATTTAAAACTAGATTATGTTATTTGTTATATAAAAATACTGATAATTACATATTTTCCAGTAATCTTAAACTTCCTAAACCAATATAACCCTTTAAAGCAAAAAACTAGAAAATTCAGACAAAATTTTGTCATTGCTTTACAGTGATCTAAAAGGCATTTTACTAATATGAACAAATCCAACCAAAGATATCATTAAGACACCGAAAAAGACCAGAAACAGCTTTTATGCACACACACACACACACACACACACACACACACACACACACACACAC
>OU015758.1:29705104-29723585 GCA_907169655.1 Acomys percivali | reverse complement strand
ACACACACACACACACACACACACACACACACACACACACACACACATCCCACAGAGCAGAAGGAAAATGTAACTATGTTTATAAAAACTGATTGAATATGATAAAATATTACTTACTCAAAAACAAACTCCTCTGACCATACTGGGTTTTGCCCTTCCCTTGCGTGAGTTTTGGCTACTTGGACACTATTCAAGTAGATGTTACAATATGGATTAGTAAAGTGTTTCACTGGTAGTTTATGGGCTTCTTCAATATGCAAAACAAGGCTGCTGACCTAAAGAGAACACAGAAATCCAAATACAACATTTCAAAATCTGTATATGAGACTTCAAAAATAAAAAATAATGGCTTGTTTTTCTTAATATTAAAAAAAAAAAAAAAAAGCTTTGCTAATCAACTGTCACTATCCAAACTCCAAATATCACAGTACGCTTCCCAGAAAATTCCACTAGTGTAAGAGTCCTACGGTTGAGGTCTGTCTTTCTGTCTTTCTTTCTGGTTTTTCAAGATAGAGTTTCTCTGTGTAACCTTGGCTGTCCTGGACTCGCTTTGTTGACCAGGCTAGCCTCAGAGATCCACCTGCTTCTGCCTCCAGAGTCCTGGAATTAAAGGTATGCACCACCACCACCCAGTGCCTCAAGTTTTTCTAAGCCACTGTTTCTACCTTCTGATGCTACAGAAAAGACACTCATTCTGATAAACTAATTTATTACCAGTGTTGAGTACCAGTTCTGTCACCTCGAACAAGTCAGTCTCTGAGCCTCACCTTTTTCATCTATAAAATGTAAAACACTACATGCCATGCTAAGGATTGAAAACAATCCATCAACACAGCAGATTAACTGACACATCAAAAAGGCTCAAGATAAGCATATGTAACAATTTCCATACATTAAACATTTAAATTTATATTTATTTGTATTATTATATTTATATATATTTAATATATACATATATTTATATAAAAATTAAATGTCCATGGGACAAAGGCCATGCTTTATGTTGCAAAAAGTATTTAATTATGCAAATAACTATATACTTCCAATAACACAGAAATGTTAAATTAGAAAACTTACTGGAAATATTAATAGAGGTCACTTTGCTCCATCAGTATATCTTCAAAATTCTAACCATATCAAAATTTGTTTACTTCCAATTATCCAAATGAGCTAAGTCAGACATGTGACTCCCACTGCAATCCTAGCATTCAGGAGACTGGTGCCAGTGGATTACTGTAAACTTGAACCCAGCATGGGCTACGAACAGAAACCCTAACTCTAACAATAAAAACATTTAAGATGGTATAACATAGTACACATCTAGACAAAGGAGCTTAGATCAACTTCCTATAAATAAAAGTTTAAACAAACTTTGTTTTAGTAAGATTGGCTATTTCCTACAAATCATATAGTCAGTCTCAAAAAAACTATACTATGAAAACCAGAAGTTTTAAAGGATACTGCTATGGGTACCTTTTCAGAAGTATCTTTCTGCTTTTGAATTGTTTTGTTAAGTGGAAAAAATAATCCTCTGTATTTATTTAAAACCTGGCACAGTAAAACTGGGATTGAGAGAATTTATGTAAAGAACTCTCCATGACAAAAGAGTCTGCTACTAAGTCAGGCAAGTGACAACAAAGCTATAAAATGCCTAAAAGTCTAACCTTTCTACTCCTAAGAAATGTTAGCAAAAAATAGCATGTATAGAAAAAGAAAAGCAGACAGGTGCTATGGCCTGTAATCCCAGCACTCTGGGAGGCAGAGGTAGGCGAAACTATATGAGATCAAGGCCAGCCTGGTCTACAAAGCCAGTCCAGGACAGCCAAGGCTACACAGAGAAACCCCGATTTGGGGGTTAGAATAAAAAAAAAAAAGCCAAGTAATGTGAAAATCAGATTGTTACAAGTCAGATACAATGAAGTTTCACCTGACGAAGACGTTTATTAGAAGTCCCTGGGCTACTTTTCCGTAAACTGCAAAATGCTTGCAGACCTTTCATCCAATCCTATAAATAACGAAAAATGAAACAGTATTACAAAAACACATACATAAGTTCATTCAGTTATCAATTTACTTTCTCTATATTTAATTACTATTTCTGACTCTAGACTGCCATTCCTAGTCTCACAATATACTATTCTGTATTTCTTTCTGTCCCAGCAAAATCAAACAAGAGACAAAATAATAGTTCTCTCCCTCTAATATTTTTATTGCTTTCTAAGTCAAGGGGCCTGTTTAGGATCCACAATATTACGGTCATCTGGTTCATATCTAGGCCGGGCAGATGATAGTCTATTGCCAACAAAGGCACTTTCGTTCACTTTTAATCAAATTTATTTCTTATAAAGCCTCCTCAGAAAACAGCCATATTTGAACAAAATACAGTTAAACACTCTAAAATATTTCAACTAGCTGTCTGACTTTGGGGTTATACTAAGAACACCTGTAACTTATGGAAAATGATTTTAAATGATTACCATCAACTGAATCCATAGAGTATTTAATGGTCAATTTAAAATCCTGCTTTTCATTCCTAATAAGCCTTCAACTAACTGTGTGTTTTTAAAAAAGACTAAAAATTAACAACAAGAACTTTGACATGGAGTTCCTCGTTTGTTGAAATACTCAAATTTCAGACATGCTTCCACACACTCCACTGCAGTTTTCTACTCTGATTAGCAAGGGAAGAGAAGTTAGGCAAGCCCTAAGACCTCACATTAGGAAACAGTGTCTCACCTCGGCTTGTTCTGGTGTTTCTCCTGCGAAGTAAAAGATGTAATGTTCTTCACTGAAGTGCTGAACTACTATCTGAAAACAGTTTGGCCTTGGAACACACACACAAGAAAAATTTTAAAAAAGAAGGAAGGAAGGGAGAGAGGGAAAAGAAAAGAGTTATTAAGAAACTTTTTAAAAATTAAAATATTCACAGCAACTTTTAGAACCACAAGGTAGTATAATTTAAGACTGTCATGACTGTTAGTTTAGAGAAGTAGGTATTTCATTCTGACAGATTAAAATATGTGCATAAATTTTACAGAATTGAAATTGTCTCAAGGTTTAAACTAAATAGCAATATAAATTAATACTAAAATAGACAACAAAGAGGAAAGTGATAAAAATTTTGAAGTAGAAATTTTTAGAATTACACAAAACTGATTCACAGAAACTGTGACATGTACTGGAAATGCTTATTTCTAAGCAAACAGAGTTCTTTACTACAATTTTCTATATTTTCAATTTTTTTACAAAGTTGATTTTGTTATTTTTTGTTTTTCAAGCCAGGGTGTAGCCCTGTCTGTCTTGGACTCACTTTGTAGACCAGGCTGGCCTCGAACTCACAGAGATCCGCCTGCCTCTGCCTCCCTGGGTGCCAGGATTAGAAATGTGCACCACCATACCTAGCCAAATTTGATTTTTTTAAAATCTATTAAATCAAAACCACCATCTCTCCTACATCATTTGTTCTGAAGTTTAATGACATATAGTGTGTGTTCGTGTCTTCCTCCAGTATGAATTACTATAAATCATTTGTCAGATATTTGTTTTAGAGATATGCTGACTTTCCAGCTAAACTTGATAATAATAAAATGTTTAATAATGAAGAGCCTGTAATTTTTCAGAACTCAGTATCATGCACATGTTGAAGACAATTTTGTTCATGCTTTGGGAAGATCATAAAATAATGGGAAAAGTGAATTGAGAATTTCTGATTTAAATATAATCTGATTATAACTAACAATCCAGACTAGGAAAATGTACAGGAATAACAAATGAAGATATGCAGAACAACCACCACTGACAAACCCGAAGGACAAGCTCATTTTGAGGGAAGCTGGACATTCTCATTCTCATTCTGTTTCTTTTCAATTCTTCCAAAAGATGTGTGGGAAAGACCGAAAGATATGAAGCTGATGTGCTAAGCAGAGAGCAGCAAGTGAAAGGCTAGCCAAAAAAATCTAAAAGTTTTTACAGTGATTGGATAGGAAAATAGACCTCATGTCCTCCAAAGAGCAGGCTTTCATGTTGGACAGCTGACACTGACTGTATTCACGTAAGAAGGGTAATCCAAAGTTAGACGGGCTTCCTCAGCCTTGGAACTCGATCTTCCTTGATCCCAAGAGTTTAAAAACAATACTTTCTGGAAGCAGTGATGTCACTCAAAATTTTTTCACATCATTCATCCCAACATGAGCAGATATAAGAGCCAGAACCAAATGAAGGACAGCAGTGGACAAACAATGCAATACAGCTTTTAAGTAAATACAACCTAAATGTTAAAAAAAAAAAGTACAGATGGAGAACTTGGTATATAAAAAATAATATTTCTAAACTGAAAAATGTGATGAGTAAATTAGTAAGTGGACTTAATGGAAGATGGAAGGATTAGTGGAGTGGGCTGTCAAAAGGAAATATGTAGAGGCCAGAGAAGATGTAAAGCACAGAAACAGACCTGTGTATTTAGATACATGGGACAGGATCCAGCATGTGTAATGTGGGTCCTAGAAGATGAGGAATGTTGCAGAAGGAAGTGCTACAGAAACATGTTGACAAAGATTTCCCTAAATCAGACAAAAGGCAGCAAGTCTCTCATTTAAGAAAAAATATTCATTAGAAAAAAAACTTTAACAGTAGGTACACTTTGGTTTTGCTGAAGGAAAAACCTTCAATGCGTCCAGAAAAGGATGACATTCATTACTGTGGTAACTAAACAGATATATCTAAAAGAAAAAAAATGAAGTGTCAGCAGAAATGATGGAGGGCAGTAACTATGATCAACATGGTTCAGGAACTCCATCAGAGAAGCGTCTAAATGCAGCGTGCCATGGTTAACGCAGACACATTACTGTTGGAAGCTGGGAGTAAGGGTCTGTCATGAAGAGCAGGCAGAAAGAGTGTAAGAGACAGGATGGGGAGGAGGTGTTGTGAAATGCTTCCCTCTTGACATGGCCTGGCTGTTGGCAAGTAACCTGCAGCTACAGTGCTTACCTACTTAAGTCCTGTACAAGAACAAGCCAGTTAAAGAGTCCGTATGGAGTGCAGAGGGCTTCCTTCACAAGCCCCATTCCTAGCTGAGGAGCTACTGACAGCTGATGGCTTTTGGGGAAGGGAGAGACTCTTTTCTTTAGGAGTGTAGCTACTGGAAGGTTGTCTATGTCCAAGTGGATGAGCCAACATTCAAGTTCATAGGGGCAGCATGAATTAGATTCTGGGTTCAAAATCTTTTTTATGTTTATAGACAACAACTGCCAAACAAAAATTTAATATGAAACACAATGGTTTTCCTTTTAAATTAAATTTAGAAAACAAACATAATGCAAGAGTGACTCACTCTATGGAAAAATAGAAGTATGACAACTCTGCCATGAACAGGCATTAGAATAATTCTCACTGAAACAACTTTCAACGTAAGCTCCTAAAATGTTTCCTATATAACATATACCATTATTAAAAATCTTAACTTTAATAAGACGGGACAAACAGAAAGTGAAAAGGCTTTGGGAAAACTGCACAACCACACAAGCAAACATCTACACAAGCAAGCATTGTTAGTCCAACATGTCTTCTCATCAGAAGACAGAGCATGCACATTAGTTAAGTCACCAATCAGAGAAAACAGCTGCTTTCTTCTACATTAGACTTACCTGAATGCCACAAGTCTGTATGTTAGGCTCTATGCACTCACACAAAGCAGTGAGCAATGCTTCCTAAAAGTTGATGGTATCCATTCACAAATTTGCCCTTTTGTGCTCTGATACTTGTACTTTAATATAACTCTTATCAACTTAATTCCATTTGTCTTGTTATGTGATAGGGGTTACTCTCATGAAAGGAAATATATTTTGCTGATCTATTTTCCTGGTTGCTTCTCAGTAAAGGTGCATACAACAAAAAGTTAATACTAAACTGACCTATTTCAGGAACACAGATGAAGATTTAAGCTTTGTTTTATAGACATAACTTTTCATATCAGGTTTTGGACTAAGTATCATTAAATATTCTAACTAAAGTACATTTAAAGTATCATGTAGCCAATTTCTACAAGTAACTGTGCAGGAAAAATAAGAAATGATAATGCAGTGATGCTAAATGTTTATTTATTGCTTTCCAAATGTCAGAACACATCTTTGTTCTATAATTCTCTTTTAAAAAGTTCACTCTTCATTCAATAAATAGGTGAATTAGAGTTATTCCCACAATGAGGGTATTTCCTACAGAATAAGTTTTTTTAACAAAGCCCTTTTCTTGGCCAGCTAATGTTCTTTGGTATTCAACAGTCAGAGTCTAATCTCTGTTCTTCCTACAAAAGCAAAATAACACATCAAGGCTGAAGCACCTGGATTTTGTTACAGCCTTCATTCTTTTTAAATAAAATTGTTAAATATGAATTCAAGTGTACAGATAAAATTATGCCCATATTGCTTATTTTCAAGAAGAAATGTATGGTTTAATTTGGTGGCCCTCAACTGGGGTAAATAAAATCTAAGGCCTACATCTAATCCTCTGTTGCCACAGGAGACACGGTACTACTCAAGCTGGGAAAGAAGGGACATGTTTCCATCCTGTCTCCTTCAGTGAATTCTATCTTGTGTTTTTAAAATCAAACCTTATGCCCTTTTCTAACTAGTTTCTTAGCTCTAGTGAGGATACTTTTGTATATGAATAGTTGTTCCAATTAATATGCAGAGATGATGACGGAAAGGCCATAATTCTGCCACATCGCTCCAACCTAGTCTTTCATATTGTTGAGTGTGTTGGGGGTAGAATTCTTATCCTTATCATCATCCTTCTTTTGGTTTAAACAATTCCTTCTATAACAGAAGTAAGATACCAGGGTCAAGTGAATTTATGAAAAACTTCAATAGTTAGTCCTACTACTGAAATGCCATTTTAAAGGTGTCTAAAAGTCAAACTGTACATAGAGCTTAGTCAACAGTTAAGCAAAAAAAATTACCCTTAAAAAAATTTTAGATGACTCTACGATCTTAAAATAGGTTATGCTTCAAAATGGTCTGAAAACATCCATTATTATTATTAAAACAGTTCTTAAGGAAACCAATGTCTTACCTGCCAAAGAGACTATCGTGAACAACGTAGACGGAACATACACTGAGATCTATTAGCCCTTTTGGTTTTGTAGCTCGTTTTTCACTTTCAAAATAAATAAGTTGGGCGTCACTGCCCTCTAAGATAAAATATAAATTTTTCCAACGTTTTCCTTTGCCTGTTAAAAAATAGTTGTCTTTCTTTAGGAACTATAATATTTTCAAAATACAAACAAATATACTTCTATTTTCATTCTAAGTTTAAAGACTAGATCAATAAATATAAAATTATAAAATGCCTATAACCTGCATAGAAAAATGCTTTTTGTTATTAATGCTTGTTTAATGAATTAATGAATGGTAGAGTTCATTAGAATAGTTTTAACTCTGTCTTCAGAAATTTCATTGTGGTACAATCTTCAAAATTCTTATTTTAGAGTAATGAATGGTTCACTACCACAAGACACCCCTCAAAAATATAATATATTTATAATATTAATATATATATAAAAGTGAAGTAGTTCTATAGAATAAAATTTTACTACCCAGATGTCCAAGTGCCACAAAGAATTTCTCTAAGAAATCACAGGAGAGTCTGAAACTAAGTTAAAATTTAATGACAAACTTGGAAAAATACAGGCTGGTTCTGAAACTCTGACTAGAAATGTGGACTTAATAACTGAACTAAACCAAATGTTCAAACATGCTATCTGTAAGCTCTAAACAAGTATCCGTTACTAGTAATCCATGACAAAACTGACAGACATCTTATAATATGTTTTATATATAATATTTATGGCTATCATGGTGAGCCGTGAAATCCTAAACTAGCAGCCTTAGTCCTAAAAGTTTACTTACCCTTCTTCAGAAGATAACCTTTTTTAACAATATTTTTATAAAAGGCATCCTTTGTTTTACGACGAATTGTGTTATAGATTTCCTTCCCATCTACAGTATCATTGAGAACTTGTTCTTGATCCTAAATTGTAAAAACATTAAAATTACTTAGGAAAATATATCAAATCACTAACTAAATATCAGGTAAAAAATATTTCTAACACTAAAATCTAAACATAAAATTTCCAAAGGAATTCTCAAAAAGGTCTGATTTCTTAAGAACAGTGTCTCATAGACAAATGCTATTCCAAATCCTCACTGAGCTTGTTCTATTTCGCAGTAACGATACAGTACCCCAGAATAATAGTAAAGCAGGAGGCAACGTGAATTAGAGCAGTCGTACTGATAAATGTTCTTTCCTTTCTTCTGAGAACCTGTGGAGCTGAGTGAAGGCATGTCCCCACCTTAGCCCTCAGCTTACCACACAGGTGATGCAGCACATCTTTACAGCCACACTCGGTGTTTGTTTATAAGCTGTTCTTCCCACAACTTCACAGCTTTCTTTTGCTTTAATACTTTTATGGCCACTTCCATAAGAAAGCCTCACTTCTTTTTTCACACTAAAGCATCATATCTATTATAACCCTTACATGTTTTCTTTTTCATTGGGGACATTTAAAACAAGACTACATTTTTTTTTCAGTTCCTATATTCTATTTTGTGTCAGTGATGAAATATTATACTTTGAACTCCAAGCTCTAGTTTTTATTACTTGGCTTTACTTATCAGGCTTTAGTAAATATATTACATTGGACAGTAATTGCTAAATTGCATAAAGAATTGTGTTATAAAAAATACAAATAAATCATGATCTTCCCAAATAAATTAATTTTCAATTGTATCAGGGTATGCTGTACTCAATTTCCATACTCCTATTTATTTACAGTAGTTCTTTTATTTTTGAAAGATTACTGCTTTATGATATTTACCCGTGTGGGGAGGCTTTTTTATGTCTATTCAACTTCCTATAAATATAGAACATTAAAGGATTTTCTTAACCCCCTGCCCCGACCCCAAGACAGGGTTTCTCTGTGTTATCTTGGCTGTCCTGGACTCACTTTGTAGACCAGGCTGGCCTTGAGCTGTGTCTGCCTCCCAAGTGCTGGGATTAAAAGCATGCGCCACCACCACGCCAAGCTACATTAAGGGATTTTCTGTTCTATTTTGGGACATTCTGTTGATTCATTTCCTTATTCAGAAATTATGCCCAGGAACTAAAACGCTAAGAAAACAGAAGCATTAAGATCAAGGTGGCAACCTATAGTGTGCACGCTAAATCAGCCCATTGTCTCTTACTTGGTTGATGTTTTGTGGTACTGTGGCTTGAACCTCTGATGTTCTGCATACTAGGCAAGTGCAGTATTACTCATTTATATCACTAGGTGTACCACTCCCAAACCTATTCCTCTATTTTTGTACCAAAAATTTTACTAGACCACAGACATGTTTACTACTTTATATCTTGCCTATAATTGTTTTCAATTTCCAAGGTACAGTTAGGTATCTGAAATATAGATTGGATACAACACAATATATTTACCACCTTGCCCTTTATAGAAAAGCTTTGCTAATTCCTGGTAAAGAAACAAAGATGCAATAGTGAAATTAAGTCCTCTTTGTTATATCACCTTTGGTTTTTAATATATTGCCAGGTATTACGGCATTTTTTTAAAGGGTAAGCAGACATTTTCTTGCTTTTTGTTAGCATTCATTAAACACAGCTAATTAAAATGTTAGACATTTAATTTTATGCTATGAATGTGGGGTGGGGGGAATTAGAGGAAAATACTTCACTTTTACCAAACAAGGAGAGACTGAATTTAAAGAAATGGCTATTCTGGAATTTTATTGTGAAGAAACTGATATTGATAACTAAATCTCTTACGATGACAAACAATGAATTTTCTGAAATCTAAGAACCAATGAGTATTTCTTAAAGATCTAAGTAGGGAAACTGGAACCACAAGTCAATCTACAACAACAAAGAACAGCCCTAGCCAACCAGCATATGCACATGTATGTATTCATGTGTTTACATTCAAACACACGTGTGTGTGTGTGTGTGTGTGTGTGTGTGTGTGAGAGAGAGAGAGAGAGAGAGAGAGAGAGAGAGAGAGGGAGGGAGGGAGAGGGAGAGGGAGAGAGGAGGGGGGAGCACACTAGAGCGAGCAACCTTATCTGGTAAGTCATTTAACAGGGAGGACATCATCATGCACTATCATTACAAGAACAAGATTATACTTCGCTAAATAAAAATTATTAATGTTACTTAATTTTTTTCATACTTATTTCATTAGAGTTGTGAGCTAATACTGAAAATAAGTTGTATAAAAAGGTTATTAAAATAAAACATATATTATAAAAGTAAAAAATCGCTGGAGTGTTCTAAGTTGGTATTTGTAAATATAAAAATTTTCAGTTTGAGAGCAATAAACACTGTACTTTTAAAAAAATGGCCTTCAGTGTTTTCCGAAGTATCAATTTTGATAAGCTAAGCCCTCATTTATAATATTTAAAGTTTGCTATCAGTATTGCATGGATAAGAACCAGAATAACTAAAATACAGTGACAGGTTGTTCTGTGTGCACATTAAAAAAAAAGATGAAGAGCAGTTAGCTGCACTCTGAAGACTTGCTCATTTAAGAAAGCTATGACTACACACAGGGGAAACACAGAGCAAGAGCTTGCTACATTTAGCATTTCTTAACATTTTCTTTAAAAGTTATTTGGTGACTGTTTCTTTTACACATCATGTGGCAAATTAAGTACATAAATAAATATTAAAATAGACCCAGATGATAAATAGGGATGACTAATTTCCTCATTAATACAAATTTGTACTCGTCAATTTTTGTTTCCATGGTGATAATCTTTGTATTTAGCTGTAGAATGAGGTATACTTATTATTTAATACCTACCACATTCATACTTAGCTTTAAATACAGACTTCACGGTAATTGTTAAGCATTTTGTGTTTCTGTGTATGTAGGTGCATGTGGAGGGGAAGGCCTGCGGACAAGGTCTTTCTCTCAACTTATTAAAGCTTGTCCCTTCAGCAAGACTGGTTGACCAGAGCGTTCCAACAATAATTCTCTCTCCATATTCTCTCGGTGCTGGGATTATACACCACTGAACCCAGCGGATTCTGGGAAATCAAATTATTCTCATGTTTATATCATAAAGGATTCTCGTATCTTGTAAGATATGAGTAACAATGCAGCTTCAGTTGCAGGTTGTAATAAATCACTAAATGATAGCAAGGCATGTGCTCCTTATCTTGGGCCTCTTTCTACATAGTTCTGGACAAGGAGATCTCATCTTACACAGATCTCATCTTACTCCCTGAGAGTAGTGGATAAACTGAGAATACGCGGCTACAGAAGGCAAACTTCAATTCTGACTTTGTTGCTAAATGGCTAGGAAAACACCATTTAACAATTCAACTCAACACACTAAATTAACTGCAGATCACTAATGTATATTCTAGTTAGAGAAAGTCAGTAAATGTATTAAGTAAATTGTACATTAGAATACGTAGAGTGCTTTGCAGAGTAGAAGCAGCCGTGGTGTTAGTCTCTAAATAAATATCATTTTGAGGATAATTTTAGTAAACTTGTAAATAACTAAAGAAAGGTTAAATAGATTTCTAAGGGGAAAGCTAGCTCAAAGATTCAAAGGAGGTAAGCGAAGAATATTTTTAAATGTCCAACAGGGCCAGGGGTGGGGTACATGCCATTAATCCCAACACTTGGGAAGCAGAGGCAACAGGATCTCTGTGAGTTCCAGACCAGCCAGGTCTACACACAGAGCAAGTTCCAGGATGGCCAAGGCTGTTACACAGAGAAACCCTGTCTCAACAAACTAAAAAAACAAACAAAAAACTCAAACAAGGCCAAAATACGAAAACAGATAAAGACAATAAAATTAGGTAGGTGGTTTAAGATTGAAATGTCACTATAAAGTTTTCCTGTATGCCGCCAACAGGATTTTATCTTTTATTTTCAAATACTGAACTTTGTCAAGTATTAAACAGAAGAATGGATCTAAGTCACATTTTAAAAGGATACCTCTGTTATATGGTACAAAGGGACAAAGGCACACACAATGAAATAAATCAGTATTTTCCATGGTGTTCAGATTCCTAACATATTTTGAAGTCAGAGCAAGAAGGATGACCCCAACAGATTACACATAGTAAATAGGGGAAAAACAAAAAACAAAACAAAACAAAAACAAACAAACAAAGGATGAATGAGTGACTTGAGAACTACTCTTAGCCCTTCTAGTTTAAGTTTTGTTATTTATAAAATAGGCATGACTACAGTGTCAACTTGACCAAACTGTTGCAATAATTAATCAGTATACATTTAAAAAAAATACCTAAAATATACTTGGAGGTGTTTTTACAGTTTTGTATTTTTTTAATGTTTCCATTTATTTTGTCTGTTTAGGAGCAAGAGGCTATTCTTATGACAGTGCACATGTAGAGATCAAGGATAATCTGTTCCCTTCCATCAAGTGGGTGCGTGGGCCTGAACTTAGGTAGGCAGGCTCCAGGACCAGTGCTTGGTTGCCATCTGCTTTCCGTCCAGTGCTTTTCCCAGGAAGCACTGGCTCTAGGACTGGCTTGTTTCTACTTTAGCTAATGTCTTGGTATATAGGGTAAACTCAGGGGAAGGATAAGCTGATTTTGCAAGCTGGTAAGGTTGTTCATTAGAAAAAGGAAATATTTTCTAACAGACTGTGAAGTAAAGGACAGATGTATGTTTTGACTCTCCAAACTTCTGCTGAACCCTACATTCATTCCAGGACTAACACAGAATATTATTACTAACATTAGTTGCCTTTTACTCTTTACATGAGTATACAAACATGGTCTCCCCTGGTAAAACTATAGGCAGATGAAGTGATAAAAAATTTAAACTTCTCTTGACCTTAATACTCTTCCAGCTTTTTTTTTTAACCTACTTATGAGTTAAGAGTGGTCAGTAGGCACAGCCACTGTATCTTCATTTTTCCCTCAAAAATGTTATACTTGTGGCTTCACCATTGCTGTCATTTTCAAACAGGTACCAATAAGTAATAAAGTACTAATAAGCCTGGAAAACAGCACAAGTCTGTGGGCCTAGGGGGTGGGGACTGTGGTGGGGGAGGGAAGGCAGGCATGCAACTTACACTACCCACTCTAACAGAAGGCATGTGAGAGCTGGAATCTAGGCTGGAGAGCTTCATGAAAAATAGCATTCTCTAGACTCAATAAAACCATGGTAATTATTTTGGGGGGGTGGGGGTGGGTTTCGAGACAAGGTTCCTCTGTGTAGTCTTGGCTGTCCTGGACTTGCTTTGCAGACCAGGCTGGCCTCAAACTCAAGAGATCTGCCTGCCTCTACCTCCCTAAGTACTGGGATTCCTGGCGTGCGCCACCATGCCCAGCTACCACAACAGATATTAACTCATAACTATCTACATTGGGTCCACACAAGACTGGCCCATTTATAATCAAAGGATGGAGAGGGACTCTCGAGGCACTACTCTATAGCTCTGATCTGTTGACAGGTTCAGGAGGAAGTGAGAACCACTGTCTTTAGTTGTGATACACTCCTGAGCACAGCAGGGCTCCAGTGGACAAATACCACCCATGGTTACACAGACAGCCCTAGTTAAACTCTGTAGGTCACAAAGCAAGATTAACTGATATGCTGAGAAGAGGTATTTGTGGGGAAGAGGTGGGGTGCACAAAAAGTGAGGTAAAAGAGTGGTCAGTAGACACGCATATGTATATAAAACTGTTAAAGAACAAGTTTAGTAAAAATTTAAAAACCAAAGGCAAAAAAAAGAAACTACCATGGACTTACTAATAATCTATTGACTTACTAATTATCTAGAGTGAATAAAATTGAAAAGAAAGAAATCCTCTTACAAATCATTTTCTAAAGGAATCTAAGTAATCAGTAGTTTTAAATTTTATCCAGTTTTACAAGAATGAATGCTTATACAAGCATCACAAAAAATTACTTTTAAAACAAGATGCTAATTACTGCAAGCAAGAGAAATATAGCACTGACCTGCATTGGTACAGGTTCCTTAAGATAATAACCTTCAACAATCTGTTCTTTCCGATAGTGGTCTATGATGTCCCCGATACTGTTAAAATAATTAACTGTATAAATATCTTAGAATACAATTAAACCTTGTTACCAAGCATTATCTATTCAAAAGTAGATTTTGATAATATATGAATATATTCATAGAAAAAATCAATATAACAGTCACAGTATTTTATAAGAACAGAAATATTACAAATACAGGATTATAGGTTGTAATGCATTAAGATTCGGGTTTCCCACTATATATCAAGCATGCAGCCAAGTCAATGACACTATCCTCCATACTCAGAAAGTGGCATCCGTGAGAAAATGAGTACACGCTGCGGCTAAGGCTAAACAGAGAAACCATGTCTCAAAAAACAAAACAAAAACAAAAAACCACCCCAAACAAACAAACAAAAAAAACCCTTAGACATTGAGAATGAAGAACAGAAAGGAACAGTATTTGTTTATTTAGCAAATGATAAACTAAGAATTTTTTATATCAAATCACCATATACATTTGCTTGGGTATAGAATGTCATTATGTCATAAATGGCACATGAATAGTTAAGTGAAAATACAAGTAAAGAATAAAAAGAAAAACTCATAACTAATAACTAATTTCCCCTGTGCAGTTGTCACTATGACAGGGAAGGTTTTGACTAAAAAGTACCATCAACTTTTATATATACTTGGAAAATACTACCAATGAAACAAAGTAAAATGACATAATTTAACACAAAATTTAGGATGCCATCAAATATTTATGGTAATAAATACAAGTGTATCCTATAACAGATCAAATTAATGTCTGGATATTTAATTTCTAGAATTGTATACTTTTATTTTATATACTAAATGGATGAGTATTTTTAAGATACCCAGGAAATATGCCTCTAAAAAGATTTTGTTACACTGCCTCTTGATTTATTCCTTCCATAGTTTTTTCAGGGTGGCAGAATAACTGTAGTATTTTTCTGTATAGATATACAGTTCCAAGTGTCTCTTATATGCTACAAAATTAATTTATTTATAATATTAAAAAGTAAAATATAAAGATATTAAATGTGTATTGTTATACACATAACTAACACACAGTAGAAAGGTGGAGTGAAAACCAATAAGATAGATTTTTAAGACAATATGAGATATTTGGGAATAGAGAGATTATTACTATTCATGTTTGACACTGTTTAAGGCATTCTCACAAAAGACTACTGTAATTATATATTACAAATTGAGAATTTTTATTTATTTTAATTCCAACTATTTGTCCCACAACTAAAACATAATTTAAGATGTTTCATTATTTACCTGTTATAATATCGCCCTCCCATCATAAACTGGTTGTTTGGTGTTGGACAAATTTTAAATCGCTGAATATTTTCATTGGTCCGAAAATACAGGGAATAGTCACCAGGTGTATTA
The DNA here is from genome assembly GCA_907169655.1 of Acomys percivali. Lineage (NCBI taxonomy): Eukaryota > Metazoa > Chordata > Mammalia > Rodentia > Muridae > Acomys > Acomys percivali. The sequence goes on along the minus strand of OU015758.1, from coordinate 29,708,128 downwards.
TCTGAGGGCCTCACAAGAAAGCTGCAGACTTGGCCAACTGTAAGAATGAAGCTGTTAGTTTTATATTCTACTATCAAATCAAAGAGAAAATAGGTTAAGTAATTTAAATAAGAAGTACATGCAAAGTTGTAACCACATGTACATTTTTATCATAAAATTTTAACACAGTGTTTCTTATTTTCATTTCATTTCATTTCATATCATTTCATTTCATTTCATGTGTCGTTCCTGTTATATCTTAACTAGTTTTGTTTCATAAGCATATAGAACAGAAATTCTGTTAGCAGTAACTGCTGGAGTGTATCTATACCCTTTGTTCTTAGAGCAATCTGACAGTGACAGTAATTAAAACTGCTATATTATATGTTAATCTCCTAAAAGTCAAACTAATTTGCCTAATAGTCTATACTTTCTCTGTATTTCCAATTAATGATTAAAAAGCAGCATTGTAATAAAACTGTGTAAGAGCTTACAAAGGTTAGTTCAAAATAACTTAAGTATCAGAGTACATTATCATGTCAGTGCACACATCTGATACTTTACTCACTAGTATCATCCTGAAAAGGCAGACAGAGAGGACTCCCTTCAGTTGGCAATGAGTGCTAACACTATAATCTTTCCCTTGCAGTAAGTACTAGTATCAGAAAGATCAGGAATTGATTCTTGTAAGAAGGCATAATTAACACAGTAATCAACATGTAATCTAGTGTAGGTTCTTACTATCAAGTAACTTAGTATTCAATATAAAGAAAAATTTAAAATATAGTTTTATATTGAGTTTTCAAGGTTCAACTTAATATGCAAGTAAATTAAAACTTCACAAACTGTGATTTCATACAGGATAAAAAAAAAATGCTTGGTGACAATGCTGAAACCCTGTTTCTTCTGCAACATAAGATAGCAATCACATGCAAATTTGTACATTACTGTGTTAGCATAATTCTGGGGGGGGAAGTTCCCACTCTTTCCAAAAGAGTATATAAATGAACAAAAATAAAAACTAAATATGAGAAATTACATGAGGCTCTTTTCATGTTTACACACCTCAAAAGAAAGTGGGATCTTCAAGTACTTGATTCGGTATCTAAATATAACGCTACACCAACAGTTAACTAAAGCGAATATTTCGGGTTCCACCTTGAAAGCTGATGGCTTAGCACTCTGGTTCAACTTTGATCTCTATCTCCACCATATAGCACTGGCACATTTTAAATCATTTTCTGAATCTTAGTGCCAGTTAAAAATAAATTAAGTAGTTCAAAAACTTCCCCAAATCCTTTATGAGACCAAATCACTGATTTAAATGTAATGTCTTATATTTTAAAACAACTGAGTTCAAATATTTAACAGTTAGCAGTTTATTTACTGTAATTACTTATCTCTAGGTACCCTATAAAACAGAGACACCACCTATTTTTAAAGAACCATAACATCTAAAATACATATAATAGATTGATTTTTGTCTCAAAGCTTTATCAGACATAGTTTACTAATTAACCTAGCCATGAACAGTTAATAATAAAGAACACAATAAATTAACATAGCAATGAACAGTTAATAAAGAACAAAGTAACACAGCTATTACTTTAAATCAGCAGTTCTCAAACTTCCTAAGGCTGAGACCCTTTAATACAGTTCCTCATGTTGCGGTGACCTCCAACCATAAACTTGTTTTCGTTGCTACTTCATAACTGTCATTTGCCACTGTTATTGAATTGTAATGTAAATGTTTTTGGAGACAGATTTGCTGAAGGGGTCACAACCCACAAGTTGAGAACCACTGTTTCAAGTAATACACATAAATATGAGTAAACTTAATTTGTATTTCCCTGTAACAATCACAGTACTAAGGAACTGCATTTTAAATGAGACTCAGTTATATAATTCCACCACGCACACAAGAATGTTTATTAGTGCATGTCTTTACCACAACTGTTTTTATATTGAGTTCTCAAGTTACTGAGGCACAGGTAGGTACATCTCTGCAAGTTCAAGACAAACCTGACCTACAGTGCAAGTTCCAGGGCTATTACACAAAGAAACTGAGAAACCCTGTCTTGAAAAACAAAACAAAACAAAACAAAAAACAGAAAAGGGGGGGGGGGAACAATATAGTATCTCTATTGATACATGAATGCTATCTGGTATTTGTAAACTAGAAATCATATGATCAAAAAACATGACCAAAGAATTGAATTTGTAAATATGGAATGGTTTCCTAATATATTTCTTAGCATTAAATACTATGTTATGTAGCTTGGTAAGGTGGCACATGCCTGGAATCCCAGCACTTGGGGTGGCAGAGGCAGGAGGACCTCTTTTGAGTTCAAGGTCTAGAAAGCAAGTCCAGGCCAGCCAGGGCTACACAGAGAAACCCTATCTCGGAAACAAACAAAAGTACGTTATGCTTTCTAAGATTATTATATGTAGGACAGACCTGACATACATAAATTATATATATCACAAGGTCACAAGGTGTAACACGAGGGGAAGGAAACAGGAACAGAGGCTAGAAAAGACAAATATACTGCACTAGAGTTTATATTTCAACTAAAACAAAACCAGAAAAATACCAACTCCCCAGCATTGGAAAGAGATTATAATATGCATATATTTAATCAACTACTAAAGGACAGCATAATACATGAGAAATGGTTATTTCAATTTTATACTTTATAAAGACATTAAAGAATACAAAGGTACCTGTCATTAATAAATTATAAGCTTCTTGTTTGGAAATCTTCCCATGGAACCATCTTAAAAGGAGAACAAATTAGACATTTAAATCAAAGTCCACATGCTGCTGCTTTCGTTACTTAAAGGAAACCAACATTTTGTAATTTAACCTGACATAAAACAAATGTAATGGAAACGATCAAATCCTCATTTGTTACATTTCTATTGTATTTTGAAAACTTACTGTGCTTTATTTCAACAAAGTACAAAGACAAAAAACAAAAACCCACGTAGGAACTGCCCAATACACACTACAACTAGAATGTTCATGTTAGGTACAGTGTTTTT
>OU015758.1:29674416-29705094 GCA_907169655.1 Acomys percivali | reverse complement strand
AGAATGTTCATGTTAGGTACAGTGTTTTTAAAGCAGTGGTTTAGTTCTAGTAGTATCTGTTACACGCTTACACCATAACTCCACTTTTCCCTTGAATGTCGTGAGAGGGACAGGGACATGATACAAGGCAGAACTCTACAAAGTAATTCTTTTTCTCATGTTTCCTTCAAAATCAATTTTCTTCTAGCATAAGGTCTCTCCCCATAATATTAAAATGTTAACACAAGAGCAAGTACATACCACTAGAAAGAACTAAGACTTTTTTATTCTGCTCTAGTATTTTATAATCTGTGTTCTGGAACTAATCGTTTAGAAATTATTATAAACTCTAATAGTTGAAAATATGGCAGAATAAATTTCAAGTACCTAATATTTACCTTTTCATAATATGACATGTTAAAAAAATATTGCTTAAGGATCAGGAGTGGTGGTGCACGCCTTTAATCCCAGAACCTGGGGGCTGGAGGCAGGAAGATCACTGTGCACTGAGGCCAGCCTGGTCTACACAGGAGATGCAGGCCAGTCAGGACCATATAGTGAGATCTTGTCTCAAAAACTAAAACAAATCAATTATTATTTAAAAGCCAAAAGTCTAAAGATTTTTCAACTTATATTAAATTTCATTTTTCTCTTGCAGGTAATCTCAGATCACTTCTCTACCATTCTACTGTATCTTATTAAGATCTACAATGATTTATAGTAATGTGTTAAGTGCCAGCTGTAACGTACATAAAATACAAGACAAAAAGCACAGGTGCTCAAAGATGCAATGCTATACAGGCTTAGAGGTCACTCATTCTCCTTCAGATTAACCATTCTATTACTAGGGAAAGTTAAAATACAACTTAATTTACAAGTAAATAAAAAACGTTAAGCTTTAATAACTGATTCCAGCCATTACCTTACTAATTCAGATTTCCTGATACTCTTGGAACAGACATGAATAATGAAGAAGAAATAAACAATACAGTCCAGAATGCTTTAAAATATATGAGGCTACATACTGCATTCAAGTAAAGGATAAATTACCATTTACTATACATGCCAGTGTGTATTTCTATATTCTAGGAGAGTTAGCTAGATAGTATCCAAGACCAGCCCTACTAGCTTGTAAAAATAAAAACCCAAAAAGAGTCTAAAGAACAACAATTAATTTTTTAAGATAAATAGTATTTTGAGTATTAAGAAAATAGCATTGAGGCAGAGGGGAATAGGCAATATTATTTCTTAGAGTTATTCTTGTAAAATAATTTTTGTTTGTTTGTTTTGTTTTGAGACACGATTCTCTGTGGACCCGCTTTGTAGACTAGGCTGGCCTCGAAACCACACTGATCCACCTGCCTCTGTCTCCTGAGTGCTGGGATTAAAGTCATGCAACACCATCCCCAGCCTTATAAAACTTACATAATTCAATCACATGCTCTGTACTCAAGATAAAAGGTAAGTACTTGCTCTTCAAGAGTCCAGACTCTGATTAGGGGAGTGCAGGGGGTGTGGAGATCACCTAAAATCCATGTAAAACTACAGTAAGTACAGTAATGGGTATGGGCTAGGGTATGTGGGGAACAATGGAGAAAGGTGTCAAGTCTTCAGCATAACTACATGAAGGTTCACTCAACTTAAATTTACCAAGTGAATATATAAACAAGTGAAAGGTAATTCGGGCCTGGGAAACAGCTTAATAAAAGCATTTTTTAAAGTCATTCATTTCAAAGACTTACTAAGGGAAAAGTGGAAAGATAAGACTAATACAATTTTAGAAGAAACATGTACAGCATAGATCTTTTGAAGCTCTGCTGAAGTAAACTTGGTAGAGAATCAGTTCAGGATTTTAGTTGAGAAAGTGGTACTATCTGGGATGTATTTTAGGCAAACTAGTTTAAGTGTTGGAACAGAGATTGTGAAGAGACCAACATTTTGGAGAGCCCAGAATAAAGTGGCTGCTGGATCAGGCACTAGTAAGAATAGCTATAGTAAAGTCATTTAAGTTGAAAAGGCAAACATACAGAAGAAAGGCACACATTTAGAAGAAAAATAAAAGTATTAGAACTTAGTATTTCCTACACAGAAATGGAGCTCCAATAAACTGAGTTAGTCAAACAGCTATTTAATCTCAAAAGGGTTTCACTGTGGCAAAGGATACTTTAGAGACTCTACAATACTTCACTGTCAGTCTCTACATATTAAAAAGTGGACAGAAACATAAAATAAATCAACACAAATTTAACTTATGCTAAATACCACATAAATATAAATGTCAGAAAAATAAAAGACTAGCACATTAATATACAACATAGATTAGTATGACTTCCTAGTGAAGTCTTATATTTGATGTTGAAAAATAAATGCAATTCTGAATTTTTACTGTCATCTTAAATCTGTACTATTAAAACAGATACAAAGGAATAGACACTTTCTCTTGGAAACCTAAAGGATTCCATAATACTGAATTCAGATTCATTTAGTGTGTGTGTGTGTGTGTGTGTGTGTGTGTGTGTGTGTCACAGTTGTATGTATGTGGTGGTCAGGATAACTTGTTGAGTCCTGGGGATTGAATTTAGGTCATCAGGTCTGCAGTAAATGTATTTACCTCCATTACTGCTAAGCCATCTCACCTGCCCCATGAATTCACATGCTTACACACATTAAGTAGAGTAGTTACCTTAAGACATGCAAAAGAATCAGTAGTTTTCTACTTCTCAAAATCTATAATATTAACCAATGAGTGTCAACTGCCATTTGCTACCACTTAGGCTGCTGTCTTCTGACAAGAGAGTTTGCACTATGATATCTGTCAAGAGGTTATATAATGAAGAACAGTATTATTGTGTTTGGAGAAAACGGGAATATGTGTGGGTGTGCGTATATACACATATGTATATGTGTGCATTTATGTACACATGAGCACACACATATGTACATATACACACAATCTGCCTTTGTTATGAATCTGATTTCCTCAAGCATTAACTAGAATTTGAAGTTGCTGAATGAGACTTGAAATACAATCAACCAGGAATAACTGCAGTACTGGAGTCACTTATGTCTGCATGGAGTGATATAAAAATGTGCTCATAAGATAGGGCATATATGCTATTAAGAAAAGCCAGGAAACTAAATAAGAGAAGTACGTGTAGAATAGTCACATTAGTATGTTTATTTTCTAATGGCTAGATTGTAAGAAAATAAAAAATTTAGGTAAGCTTTAAATTCCATCTATAAATGCTGACACGCTAATTAGGGGCGAAATGCACCAAAAAGATAATAGATGAATACTCTATGGAAATAATATGAATAGAATAGGATTAAAGGTTAAGATTTTAAAAGCAGTTTCATATACACAAAAGCAGTCTAAAAGGCTTATTTAAATATCTGCTGGATTATACCAACGTTGTGAGAAGTTTTCTCATAAATGCATGTTAAAAGTTAAATTTAAAGGTTCATTAATGATGTAGCCACAAAAACTAATACTAACAATCAGTAAGAACATGAAGAGAAACACGAGGCCCTGTGCTCCTCGTTATGATGCAAACATAACGTTTACTGGAAACTCTTTAGTTTGGCAAACGAGATTTGTATATAGGCCACTACTTGCCTAAAATTCTTAATAAAAAAAATTTAGTACTAGACCCTCAAAAAATATTTATATCAGTTCTCTGAATCAAATTTTTAAAAAAATGTCAATTTAAGTCATTACGTATTTTGTCTATTTCTCTAATTTACAGGTTTATATTATTTTTCCCTTTTAGTAATGAATAAAAACTCACATTTTGCCTTCATGTGGATCTTCTTCCCGGCCCTAAAGGGAAGAAAATACAACAGCATTTTATAAAATTAAATCCTAATCTAATTTCAATTAAATTGCTAAGAATCCTATCTTCAAACCCATTTCTACAGTGTTTTTCATAGTTATGTGAGTTTGAGAAAAGATGTTTCTGTTCAAGAACTGCAGTCTATAATCCTCGTCTCTCCTCTCTGTGTTATCACTGGTTTAAATCCGACTCTTCTCTTCTCTTATTAAAGCAGCCCAACTACAGTCTAATTATTGCTGTACCCTACTCCAACCTCTCTGAATTTATTAGTTTCAACCGGAGATGTGCATTTAAGAATAAACCAACCAAATGGACACAAAATTAAAGCCAAACCTTTACTATCCTCTCTCCTGCTTACAAATTCCTTTTTTACAACCAACACCCTTAATCATAGGCCTCAAGTGCTCAAGGGTGCATTTCCTGCCTCATCCTAGACATTTTCTAGATCGATTTGCTAACATATTTCACCTTCCTATTGCAGTTTGCCTTCTGTTGTGATTGTTGGTATTAGAATGTTATTTCAGTTCATTGATACCTAACAGTTTTTAAAGTTATGGTAAAAACTACCTCAAATTCAACAGTGAAACACTTTGACATTATTATGTGAGGGCTTTCTTTTCTGTGGAATACAAATGCATTCTCTCTCTTTTTTACCACATTTTAAATTTAACCTTACTTAGTCTGTACTCCAGAAGGTTTTTTGTTTGGTTGGTTGGCTTTTGGGTTTGAGACAGTGTCTCCCTATGGAATCCAGTCTATTCTGAAACTCACTCTGTAGAACAGGCTGGCCTCAAACTCACAGACATCTGGCTGCCTCTGCCCCCCCCTTCCAAGTGTTGGGATTAAAGGTGTATACCACCACACATACCTGGTTGTATTCCAAGTTTTAAAGTTATTCTAACGTTAGTATTATTTATTCCACAACAGTGACTATCTTAAATTCTACACCATTTTTATTAACATCACCACCACCCCAAACACAAGTTAAGTTCATAACCTATTGAATTGTAGTTCTAGGGAGTTTACACTGAGTCTTCAATGAATAGGTAATGAAGGAGAAAAATAAAAAAATATTAGCTATACAAAGACTCCTCTTAATTAGGTCCTCACTAAGTGTTTAGTCAGACTAAAATCAAACATTCAATGAATGCTTACTATAGAAACTATAAATATAATAGCCCACTATGTAAAATTATACTGATTATAGTAAAATCCACTTATATATACTTCTTAGAATAATTAATTTACATTATGACTATATTCCTTTTTAGCTGCCAAACCACACTGTCCTTTTATAATAAATTAGAACCTTTTTTGCTTCACTTTCTAAGCTCATGTTAGGTAATGTCCCCTTATTATAATGGACAATTACTATTATTATTTGGCAGATACTGGCTAACTTTCATATGTTCTTACTAAAATTTATTTTATTAATTTTAATCCAGTGAAACAGTATTTCAGGAAAATTACAACTATATTTTTGTCCTCTTTCATTATCAGGATAGGGAAGAGTAGCATTAATAGGCAAAAGGAAGCCTAACAAGCAAATTCTAAAAATGTATATGAAAACTAACATAGACAATAAGATGCTTCCGTCTGAATGCTCCTGTTAGTGTGGAGTAAGTACTTCTTCCAGTATAGAATTCTGAACATTATTTAAAGAACTGTAAGTTAGAACCATAGATCTGTATGTGACTATGAATACAGGATGTTACATATAACTTCCACAACTCTTTTCATCTTTTCTCAGTATGTTTTATGCTTGTGAATCAAGATCTACCAGAATAAGCAGACAAAAGAATCCTAAGCAAAACAAAGCACTCTGCCATCTTCCACACACACACTGCAGCACAGAACTGGGGGCCATAGAGATCACAGAAGCGATTCTATCTTACCACACAAATCTGAAAGGAAAATGTAAATTTCAAAATTATAACACTTAATATATGTTGGTGGTATCGAGTATTGTCTGTAAAGCATGAACACTGCTTGGGTGCTCATCTGCATCTAAAAATATACATGGTAATTTATATTATGTACTAGATGAATAATAACACATAATATGATAAAAAGAAAACAAGAGAAATATTCAAACTGTGGAACTTTGGGACTATATATATAATATAATTTAAAATTTCCACAAATATTAAAAAGCATATGTATATTTTAAAAACTATACCAAACATACAACTACTTAAAATTTTCAGTTAAACATCCATATGAAGAAAAATATTATTAAAATAAGAACAAGTGACAGTTTAGTTCAGATGTATATAAGTGACTTCTGCAAAGGCAGCTATCTATACATTAGGACATACTAGTACTCAGTTTATTTCTTCGTAAATAAAGAATTTACTAACACCAAAAAAAAAAAAATCTTAAAATTTCTTTCTGCTTATGAATTTAAAGGCTTTCACAACAGAAATTTGTTTAACCCAGAAAATGGACAACTTCTAAACTTTCATAAAGGACTTAGGATCTGAAATTTAGAAGAACAAATGAAACTTACCACCTCTTCTACTAGGTCTTCAACAATAAGGCCTTGTTCATCTGTTCTTAGATTTGTAACCCACATCCATCCATCTTCTAATTCATTATGAACGATAAACATATCTCCTTTTAAAAAACTAAAGTAGCAAATGACATTAAAATTTTACAAATGAGTGAGTACTAAAACCCCACACTGGATACCATGATATTGAAAAATGCAAAAACACGTTAGCTTTCGTTCCATTATTCTTTCATATTTATGACATGTATGTAATATGTATGAGAAAGTGATTTCAGAAAGTTTAGATAGTCACACTTGATTTTATTATGTAGACACTAGTATTAATTAGCACTTATTTATTTTACATCTTATTTATTTCATTCAAATGTCTATTGTGCAATGAGTACAGCATTCTTTGTCTAAAAATGGCACCCAGATATGTGTTAGAAGCCATCTGTGCTTTTGTTCCTACTGTGTATTTCAGAGTCGAAGGATGTATACAACTTAGTTTCCCTCTTTACTACCTACATGTTTTCACCATCAAAGGGCGTCAGTTGTACCCTGGTGCATGTCATCAATACAAAACCACCAGGAATCCCTTGCAGTTGTCCTCCCAGGCTTAAAAATAAAAAAGACGTCTCTAAACATTCATCTGGTTGCATGCTGCCTGCCACTAAGCATATATCTATAAGGTATCTGCATGTATTTCTCAATAATTTTCTCATTTGGTCTTAATACTTATAAACCTTAGTTCCACTAAATAATCCTTATCTCATACGCGTGAAAGCTTTCTTTTGTCTAAATGACCCCAACCTTTATTGTTTCTCAAATTCAGAAAACAAAGGTTATACAAAGCAGAACTTGCTTAAAATGCTATTTGAAGAGCCACAAATTAATACAATCTGGATTCTAATGATATCCAATATTTTACCAGATAAATGACAGCAGATTTTCTAAGTTAACCAAATGAATTAAATCTTTCTAGAACCCTTTTCCCAGCTGCTGGGATGACAGTCACCTATCATTACACCTATATAAGTGTTTTATCTTCACATTTACTACAAGAAATACTAGAAAGCTGTGCAGTCAAAGTCCAGGACACAACAAAGTACAGACATCAAATGAAGCTATTTTTCTTTAGCCAGAATACTGTACACTTGGTGCTACTGCTCTGGACTTTGAAGCACCAGCAATTTGAATAGCCAAGACTTTTGCACTATCACTGTGAAGTTACAATGAAAAAATATGAAGTTATGAAGCCTCATGGACTTCAGTGGTTAATTTTATGTTTCAAGCTAATTCAGTGGCAAAGTACTATATGAAACACTATTTCTGAGTAGTCAGCATTTGAATTAGTACACTATGCTATAGTAACTTAGTTTCCTGCATGAAGGAAAACAGTCTACTGCATGGCCAAATAGAATTAAAAGTAACACAAAGGCTGCCTCTTGTTACTGCCTCTCCCCATGCCCCCCAATCGCCTCACTGGTTCCTCTAACCCATTTCTTTATCTTTTGTTCTCAGATGGGGTCTTACACTGAATTCCATGGTTTCCCCAGGCCTCTGGACTTAAAATTACAGCAATAGGTCTCCTGAATCTGCCCCCCAACTCTTGAGGTACATTTTCTCTGCAGATGCCCAGATAACATATGGACTCTCTAAAGGAGTCTCAAATCAGCAACACTTAGTTGAAATATACTTTGAAAACAGCTGCCTTTAAATGATCAGACTTGAAACTTAAAATTTTTCTAAATCTTCTATTTCAATACTACTTAACTTCTATTAAATGACTCTCTTCCTTTTTGTTGCCTTTTTTCATTTTCCCACATTAATTCACAAATAAGTGTCAATAAGAATTAAATGAGAAGTCATTAGCTTGATGATAACTATATAAAAATGGGGCCTTTATTCTGAGATTCAGTCTAAGACTTTGTTTTCTAACACTAATTTACAAAAAGTTTAGCCCACAAAAAATGTGTTTTTTTTATTTTAATTTGCTATTATTTCAAAGGGAAAATATATAGTCAGCAAATATTCAGAAGCAGCCAAACATTTTATAGTTAAGTAACAAGGGTTCTAGTGATAATTAAATAGCTTTTTAAAATGAAAGGATAATTTGATTATCAAGTTTTATAAATAATTTATAGTCAAATTACATATAAAAACTATTATGCTTTATGGTTACACAATATTCTTGAAATTTAAAAATATTCACCAATTATGCAAACTTAAAACAATTATTTCAGGATCATTTATAGCGGAGGCATCAATGTTATGGGTAACAAGAGCCAGAAATAAATAAATGAATAAGCCACAAATTATGATAGAGCTCTCCACTTTCTCAGAGATATCTTTTTAAAGGCTGTGTTTATCCTGTTATTTTCACTATGGCCACCCTGATTCAAACCATGGGAATAGTTAAGCCATCCCATAGAAACACAACAGGCCCAGTATTAAAGGCAACTTTATATAGCCATCGTATTTTCTCAAATTCAAAACCTTTCCTAGTTTAAAGCAATAAATCTTCATTGTCTAGCTCTTTCAAATGTTTATACATAAGAAATAATATATAATACCTTATTTCATCAGTGTCTGGTACTTTTGTGTAGGGCAGAATGGCTCGTACACGCCTTCTATCTTCTACTGGCTGAAAACCATTAAAAATAATGATAATTAAGAGCGGAGGAAATGATTCGTGTCTCTGTATCTAAAACTCCTGTCCACAAGCCTGAAAACCCAAATGGGATCAACAGAACTCACATCAAAAATTTGACAGGTGTGGCAGCTGCTTGTAATGCCAGCATTTAGGAGGCAGGAATTAGGGATACCTAAGGCAAACTATCAAGCCAAACTACCCAAATTAAAAAGCTCTGGCTTAATCCAGAGACTTTACTACAATTAATCAAGTAGAGAGCAATCAAGGGTGACATCTAATATCAAATTTTAGCCATCAGTCATGAGTACATACATGCATCCTGACACACATGCCCCTATACATATGCAAGTCCGTATACATATAGTCACATACATAATACATACACAAGAACATTGTCTCTGTATCCAAGTCAAAAAAGATACATCCACACAAAGCTTAAAGCCACTGCAACTTTGTAATAAAGACTCCATAGGCTCACATAAAATAAAATCTTTACTGAGCCCCTATACAGAACCTAGAAATGGTTACTTCTTCTGTTTATACTTTTACAGAAATTATTATACAAGTATCACAGATTTTCTTCAGCTAATCTGAATAATCCTTAAGTAAGCTATGTAGAACACATAACTTAATCTTCCTTTTATGATGCAAGATATTTTAAGCTCTCTGGCAATTATGGTAAGATATAAACACACAAAATTATCTTAAAAATCTAGTTACTTAAATGCAAAAATTAGTTTTTTGCTATCATTCTTGTTCTACCATTAGGAAGCTATCATTCTTGTTCTAGCATTATAACCAGAATTAGATACTTATCAAATTATAATAGACTTAAATTTAATAAGACCAAAATCCATCCAATTTTTGTAAAATAAAAGTTAGAATGTTTCATTCAAGTTTTACTTGCCTCTGGTGGTGCAACTGGGTAGAGTAATTTTTCTCCTTTAAGTAAACAAGAAACATGACTGTAATAACCTATTAGGTCTGAGAGTGAAGAAAAACGCCTTCCACCAATGTAGTAATCGCCACACATAGCAATAATCCTATTGTAAAAGCAAAAAACAAAAATAAAAACAAACCATAATTTGGAAAGGATCTTAAAAGCTAATCTTTTTTATTCTCCTTTTCGAATGGTATCAATTTCAAACTCTGTCATTAACATATATTCCTATATTTCAAAAAAAAAAGTATTCCTATTATTGGTAATTGTTATTTTAAAATATTTATGAACTTGATAGGACATATTTACAAGCCTCAATTCTGTAACTGAACCAAGTATTTGAATATTTACCCTCAAGATATCTCCCCTCACTTTCTATTTTTAAGACTGAACAATTTTATAGAGACTTCTCTGGCTAGAAGTACTCACAAATCTCTTAAGATTGATGTGAACTATAGTAAAAATGTTACATGAAAATTATGATAAAATATACAAGTCTACGGTACAAGAACAGTTTATCAGTTTATATTGGCTGTAGATGTTTTATTACTCCTCATAAAAATTAAATAGAATATAGTAATATCTACAAATATATCTTGTATATAGAGATGATACTGAACTTGAAAGTGTCCATACTTGTTTATCTCACAGAAGTGAGCATGTATAGAAGTTCAACATAGTGAGGCTAAAAAGAACTAAGGACAAGCTCAACTTCTATATAGTGTTTTCTGTATTTCCTGCTACGCTACAGTCTCAGTCTACATTTCTTTCATTTTAGGTTTTACCTTTTTCAAAGTGTTATCGGTAATAATATGTTCTTTAATTATATTTGAAAACTGGCATTGTTCAGACCAATATTATTATCTTTAAATGAAATTTTTAAACATTTCAAGAATATTTACTCTAAATCACTGATTAAATAATATATTTGAAATAAATTTATTATACCAAAATAATTCACTTCTGTAAAAGTGAGTATATTTATAAATGTGTACCACATTAAATACTAAAAGGTCATATTAAATACCTTAAACTAGGAACAAACACTTACCTAAAATGATTGACAACATTTGTTTGGCTAAGAAATGAAAGTACAAAGGACCCCGGCCTCCGATCACTCTCTCTTATAAGGTAGCTTCCAGATTTTCCTGCCTGTCTGAGGCGTTCTTCCGCTATAGTTCTATCGAGTTTTCCATGATACCACCTAGGAGAAAAACACAAATAATTAAAATTAAAATACCACCACAAAACTTCTATGCAGACTGAAAGACACAATACTCCAAGTTTTAAACACACACATGCAATTTAAACATTCGTTTAGTCTGAACAATTTAATTTTAGCTCTATTTTTCACCTCCTCTCTAATTCCCTAAAAACACTAATTCACAAAGTTTTTATCTTATCGTACTGATGAATATCTTCCTCAACCCCCTCGTTCTGGGTTTACCCGTAGATGCTCAAAATTTGTTACATTTATTACATCAGAACATTGGCTGGAACGTAAGAGTAGGATGAGATATTAGAAATAATTTACAACTCTATATATTAAGGAATCCATCAGACAAAACAAAGTACGTGGAACCTTGTAGAAAATAACATTTAATTTTATTTTAGTCTTACTACCCTGACAGGAAAACAAAGTCACTATTTAAAAAACCACTATTCAAATGTTATGTTTCAGCAAGATGCTTATCATTGATGCCCTGGACTTTAAGACAACCTACTCCATGACCACATATTTAAGCTCTGTTGTTCTTACAGAGGAAATACAAATGTTGTTGTGTAGGAACTCAGTTGCCAGGGAACCTCCTGTGTCCTGGACCACATGGTTGTGTGCCTGTCCTCACGCTACTTCACAACTTCTCTATAACGTCTATAACGCTAGTTAGTCTTACACACACCTGTCTCCTAAAATTGCTTAATTTGCTAAACCGATAAACGCCCTAAAACAAAGTACAAACAATTCAAAGGCCACTGTGAAGGGATCCAATCTTCTTAGCCAAAACAATGTTTGTTAGCATTACAAATACTGTTTCAACACACATTCTTTCACCTACGAACTCCTCATCCTGCTTCTGCCTATCAAAACACCAGTCTGCTTTGAGATTCTGTCAAGTAGATTTCTATAAAGCCATTTATACATCTACAACTGGATACATTATGTTCTTCTTTTAACTGTACTACATATAGATATTAACCTACCTTTATCTCATTAAAAAAATCAAAGGGAAAGCTTTCTCTCACAAAGAAAATTTTAACTAGACATGGTGCCTGTAACCTCAGCACATGGGGGCTGGGGGAGCGGGGAAGGCAGGAGGATCGGGAGTTCAAGATCCTCCTTGGCTACAAAAGTTCAAGGTCAGCATAGATAATGAGTTCCTTCATCTCAAAAAAGGCAACTAAAAAGAGCAGCGTTTTACTTAGAATTTCCAAAATGAATGTGAAAAGTAGAGGTGGGACTCATCTGCCCTTGGTTAGTATACGCCGTATTTGTCCAGTGTTATAATAAAGAGCATCTAATAAGCTTTATCATTCTTAAGTCTTCTATCAATATTAAAGCAAACCACCTACTGGATCTTTCAATCTGAACCAGCAATTCAAACCAGGCAAGTTAAAAAAAAAAAAAAGTAATGAAAATCACCTCATGCCTCACTTGCATCCCTCCACAGGATATGACTAGACTGTTTGGGTTGGTCTGGAACTCAGTCTGTAGTACAGGTAAGGTATGAACTTGTAATCCTCCTGAGTTAGTCCCCAGAATAGTCCCCAGGCTAGCCTAACCTTTCTAGATCCTTTTCTTCTCTGCTTCTTATCATTATTTGTCATTAGCAGCAATCCACCTCAACACCACTTCCCTGTCTGTACCCTAGAGAAAGATTTGTAAGTAACAGTTACTTGAGCTATATAGTTCAGTGGTAGAACAGTTACTCAGATGTCTAAGGCCATGGGCTCAACTCCCAGCACAAGATAAATTCAGAAAATGAATTCATTAAATATAAAAATAAATCAAGAAAACAGAAAAGAAAAATATAAATAAAGATGAAATGGAAGCAAAAAAAATAAAAATAAAAACATTTAAAAATGAGTAATCAAATTCACAAAATTAAGAGCTTAATGAGTTAAACAGGAAATTAATATATTTAAAAGATAAATTAACTTGAAAATATGCTTCCTAAAGAACAAAATTAAATAAGAAAATACATCAAAGAACATAAATGATGGATGGGGCATAATTTACATATATGTAATAGTTTGATTAGATGTCACCTAGAGTCTTGGACATTTGGAAACACAGTTCCCAGTTGGTATCATTATTTGGAGAGGTTTAGGGAGTGTGGGCTTGTTGGAAAAGGTATGTTACTGATTTTGAGAGTTTAATAGCCCAGCCACAGCCAGTTTGCACTCACTACTTGATGTCTGAGATATGAGACCTCTGCTTCCTGCTTGTGCCATCATCACGTCTTTGCACCACTATCACAGATTCTGACCCTCTCGAGCCATAGCCCAAATAAAGTCTTCTATAAGTTGCTGTGGTCATGGTAAAAGAAACTAAAACATGAGGAGTCCCTATAGAAAGCAGGAAAGAGAACAGTAGAAAAGAAAAAAACTAGAGAAAATGTAAAAATTTCCCAAAGCCAAGAAAGACAGTAACAGAGAGATGGGGGGGGGGGGGGGGGAATGCCAAAATTCCAAACAAAAAAAAAAAAAAGGGGGGGGGCAAATACACAAGCAGACTGGCTCACATCAAGATGTATCAGAACAAAGTTGCTAAAATTCAAATCAGGATGAAATCATAAAAATGGAGCACGAAAGGCATTATCAAAAAAAAAAAAAAAAAAGAAAGAAAGAAAAAGAAAGAAACAAAACGAAACAAAAAAGGTAAAAATCATTGCTGACTTTCCAGTATTAACAGTAGCAGCCCAGTGGAATGCTTCAGATTTTTGTAGGAGAACCCAAAATCTTACATACAAAGAAAATATCCTTCAGAAACAAGAACAAGCATTGTTTCGGACAAAAGGAAAATAATTTTTAGACAGCAGATGTTTTAAAACAAAACAAAAAAAGCTAAAAAAAAATGTTCTGTGCTGAACATAGAAGGAAAGGTGAGAAAGCAGTGTAAAATGCAGTTTCTCAAACGATAAATGTATGGATAAATCTAAATAAACACTGACAGTATGAACAATAATAATGTTCAGTTAGTATTAAAGCATGTGTACACTGACAATGCAAGATAATATAAAAACCTGAATAAAAGCAAGTTTAGGTGCCCTAACTATTTTTTCAATAAGACTGTAATAAACCAGTGATACATACTGCAATCTCAAGGATAGGCAGTAAAAAAATCAGAATTATCATAAAAATAAAACCCATAAAAAACAACTATACTACCACAATGGAATGGGAAATTATCTAATTGCTATCAAAAGCAGACAAAAAAAAATTAGGATACAAAACCATGACAATATTACAAAATACAACAAACATCTAACTATATCCCATTAAGTGAGTATAGACAGTTACCTAAAATTGACAATATGCCTGATCAACCAAACCGCGTTAAAAATAACCAGAAATGATCAGAGTACTTACCTAGCCTAAATGTAATTAACCAGAAAAGTATTATTTCCAGGCTGGTGAAATGGCTCAGAGAATAAAGTCTCTTGTTGATAAGCCTGCCAAACTGCTACTAGTTTGTACCAAACTGCTACAAACTGGCAGACAGAGACAGCCAAGGCCCACAAGCAGTTATCCTTCTTCACCTTCTACACATGTGCCCCCTCCCCCCACTTTCTCTCTCTCTCTCTCTCTCTCTCTCTCTCTCTCTCTCTCTCTCTCTCTCTCTCTTACACACACACACACACAAGACATTTCTCAGCAGAGGTGTCAAAAGTTTCTTTACTACTTTAAGATCATAGGTTTAGAGAGAAGAGATTGTCAAAGACACACTTGGTACTAGTTAAGCCAAAATAAATGTAAAAATTTTAAAGAAACTACTATTCCCCTAAAACTGTAAAGGTCCCTATTTAGTTATAAAGTAAGCATTTTTGTACTTGCAAATGACTTGCTAATGCAAAGATTCAAATCAAAATGTACTAGATTGTCTACCAATTTTGACTTATAGATACTATATTCAGAGGGAAATCTGTAGCATTGATTTCTTATTAAAAACGAAGACTGAAAACAATCACATTTCTATTTCCTATCTCAAGAAATCAGAAAAAGTTAAACCTAAAAAGGTAGGAAAGAAATACTGGGCTGGAGAGATGGCTCAGAGGTTAAGAGCACAGGCTGCTCTTCCAGAGGTCCTGAGTTCAATTCCCAGCAACCACATGGCGGCTCATAACCATCTATAATGAGAGCTGCTGCCTTCTTGTGGCGGCTATATGTAATAAATAAATACATCTTAAAAAAAAAAGAAAGAAAGAAATACTATAGAAAACAATTGATGAAAGGTATAATAGAATACCAGAAAAAAGAAGTGAGCTCTCAAATTAATGAACCTAGTGGATTGTAGCAGAACAACTGTAGGCTAAACTAATGAACACAGTCAAAGTGACTGATTTCATTAATGAGAATGGGGTTCTCTTACAGGTCCTCAAAGAGCAACCAGATGGGCTTGGATGTACCAACAATTGTGAACGGAGAGACAACTATGCCAACAGCAAATACTTATAGGTAAACATGATAT
Organism: Acomys percivali; assembly: GCA_907169655.1. Classification (NCBI taxonomy): domain Eukaryota; kingdom Metazoa; phylum Chordata; class Mammalia; order Rodentia; family Muridae; genus Acomys; species Acomys percivali. The sequence goes on along the minus strand of OU015758.1, from coordinate 29,689,506 downwards.
GTATTCTACACTGACGTATGACAAAATGCTGAAAAAGATATGCTTCTTACTTGATAGGGATAAATCAACAGAAGATCTATGTTTTAAATTTATCTTAATCATTTCCTTATTAGACACACAAAAATAATTCCATATGCATAACAAATCGAAAAGTGGAACATAAAGCTTTTAATGAACAATAAGTCAATGTAGGAAATTATATGTATACATTAGTATACACAGGAATTTCTTAAACATGACCCCCAAAAACACATCAAACATAAAAGGGAAAGCTAATCTATTAAAATTAAGGGGATTCACCAAAATGGCAGTTTATTTCTCCAAAACTAAAGTCTCTAGAACTGTCCTATTAATCACAGTTCCTGTGTCCAAAGGGGGGCAAACACAACAGCAATTTATGTGTATCACTGTGCCTACATAATTGTAACATGCTGTTCACAAGCATAGTTGAGATTCATCTGTTCTTTCAACATTTATACTGTTCTCCATTTCTGAGACAGTTCACACCAGTATCACTAGAATTTCCCAGTAGAATCTATCAGATGGTAGACAGCAGGTGCTCCCCTTCTTCCACAGGAACACACACATCCATAGTGCTCACTTCGGCACTACATAAACTAAGAACTGGAATGGTAAAGATTAGCATCAATCCTGCTTGAGAAAAGCACTCTAACCCTATTTCTTCCAGATATCTACAGTTATCTGTGAAATGTTGAGAATATTAATTTTTATAACTGTAGTAAATAAATACGTAGCTAAAAATATTGTATCAAATACATAGAAAAGACCTGTATAGTAATACATCATGTAAAAGTGTTTTGTTCATTATAAAGCATCACCATCACTATGAACCAAAACAGCTTACAATTTTTTCAAAAAGAAAATACTGAATCAAAAGAATTTAGAAATACTCTTTCTATACAGTTATTCATTAAGAGCACTAAAACCACAAACACATTTTCCAAAGCATTTTCTTCCCCTGTATTTATAAGCACCAAATGCTTAGAAAAGTAATAGTGCTGCTATTCCTATGTTCCTGAAACTGTACTGTACAAAGAATCACTAACCATGAAAATTTAGGAATCAAGGCAAGAAAGCAGTTTAGTAAATTTAACACATAAGAGCATTTCTATACTAATATCCACGCTGGATTTCCAATAGCACATACCAGAAATGCAGAAGACCCTAAATTATATAACTGTTTAAAAGGTCAAAAATTACCAATTCCTTCCACTAAATATCACAGCTTAGTGGTTAAATGTTACTGCATACTTATAAAGCAGATGAAATACTGACTTGTTACAATTTCCTGTATCTGTTCAAAATATCTAAGTTTTAACTAAACACATCAATACTGATAATAAAACATTGTTCACTGTCAAATGTACAGAGGTAAAAACAAAAAAAAATCAATTAAATAGTTGAAAAAGACATTAAATGTTTTTTACTTAGAATAAAAGTTACCAACCAAATTTCATCTTTGCTATTTTGAACAAAACTTTTACTATTACATTTGTACATATAAATCATTGTTCTTTACTCATACTCTTATAAACTGCTCAAATTTCCATAAACCAATCTCTACTAAAAAATAAGCAGGCAAGTGGCACATGCATGTAACCTTCCCACACCCAGTCACTGAAGCAGAATCTACATGACTTCTAGGCTACTTGCTTTACATAATGATACCAGCCCATCTAGGAAACACAGCAAGACACTGCCTTAAAAGAAAACAAAAAACAAAAACAAAAAAAAACCTTAAAACTTCTCCAAAACACTTCCAGTATCCTGTGGAGAAGAAAATCCAAGAAGAAGAATGTATCTTTTGATGAATAATGAACTGAATAAGGTGAAAAAATCTATAACTCTCCAATAGCCTTAAAACTTGAGACCCTGGCAAATACAGAAAATCAGAATTCAGCTGAGCAGATGCTCAAAAGCAAAACCTATCCTGGGAGCCAATGCTTGCATAGAGAAATGCTAACTGTTACTGATGACTCCATGTGGACAGATCTGAGAGTTCAAATACTAGAGTTAAATCTACTCAACTGTGGGTAGTGGCCCTTTATGAATGTGGTTTATGCAGCTCCAGGTAAGAGTTTCTGAACATACACCAAAAGTTATTTAAAGGTCTTACACATAACAAATCTCAGTGTTTGTGGCAGTGTCCCCATACTACATAACCTTACTGCAGCGCTGAGGCCGCTTTGCCATCCTGGGATTCAATACCAACGAACGTTGCCTGTGACACCACGGACTTAAGACTTTCTGTTAATAATTTTAGTGTTTGAGGGCTGGAAAGATGGCTCAGCTCTTAAACACTGCTCTTTAAAAAAACAAAACAAAAAACAAAAAAAACCTCTGGGTTCAATTCACACCACCACATGACTCACAATAGTTTCTAACTGCAGTTCCAGGAGATGAGAACCCTCTTCTGATATCCATGGACAGCAGTCATGCACGTGGTATACATATATACATGCATACAAAATGAACATAAACTAAATAAAACAACTGGAGCATTTTTACTATACATATAAAAATTTCTGTTCTTACAGAAACTTAACTATGCTGAATTACAAAAAGCAACAAACTGTTGCCTTTTTCCTAACATCCTCATCATGCTTTAAATCAGCACAGCTTTGCATTGTATGAAATGCTCAAAGAATAAATAACATTTTTAAAGGGAGAAATCATATTCTGTATAAAAAAAATAGCAAATCTTTGGATTGCACTGTTTATTAGAATGTTTAATTTTTGAAATTACTATTTGATGCTGGAGGTATCCAGTGGTAGAACATTTGCCTACTATTGTCTGGCTACAGGTTCAATCCTAATACTGAAGAAAAATTTTGTAAATTCCTGTTTGAGTTGGGTATGGTAGTATCCACCTTTAATCTCATCACTCAGTAGTCACAGGCAGACAGATCTCTATAAAGTCAAGGCCATACTTGTCAAAGTGGGTCCCAGGACAGCCAGAGCTACATAGTAAGACCCTGTCGAAAGAAAGAGAGAAAGAAAGAGAGAAAGAAAGAAAGAAAGAAAGAAAGAAAGAAAGAAGGAAGGAGAGAGAAATCTTGTTTGACTTGCTGAATTCAACTTTTTTTTGTTTAAATGTTGGGTGAATTTTGCTTCAAGATTAAGGAAGTTTCAAAAAAATTCTAAAATGGCCCATGCATACTACCATTTTGTAGTGAATATTTATGTGAATTGAGTTCTCAGCACTAATGATTATAAGATCAAAATAATCACTCTGAAAAACACTGAAGATGCTCTTGAACTATATGCTTCAGTATCAAATATATGGCCAAGTTTTAACTATGTAAAGATAAGCACATCGTCCTCGTTGGTATATACATTTCCTTTGTCTTTAATAAATGGCAAAATGATATACATATATATGTATAGGCACATATATGTTCATGTGTGTGCACATTCACACCAGAGAATTATTTTAAAGTAAATAACTTATTATAAGTAAATATGTTATTCTCTATATATTTTATGTGCTTATATATCTGGAATCACATAAAAATTTGGTGGGTGAAAGGGACTGTAAGTGGAAACGATTAGGAAATCTATTATGACTACAATAAATATTGGAGAAAGATCTCCTTAATAGATGTGGTGAGGAAAGGGAGGAAAATAAAGCCAAAGCATTCTGCTCTCATAAGAAAGTCTGCCTTCAAAGAAATGTAATTTATCAAAACCTAGGTAGATGAAAGACACAATTTCAACTGCCTTTAACCTTCTCCATAGAGGAAGAGAAGTAACGTATCCCACTCCTTCTAGCTATTCTGCCCAATTAAGGGCAGGGATGGCAGTAGATAACTGACCATAAGATCACCAAGAGTCAGGCCCACTCACAGGACATGGACTGCTTTCTTCTGCCATTGCACTCCTATGGCCTATTTATAACAGTCCTTCCATCCAATACATTACATTCACTATTTGCATACCATTTGAAAAGACAGTCCAGGTATCAAAACCAGATATAGCATGGTTTCTGAAATCTAAAGCTGGAATTTTTTTTAAAACTTTGACTAACATACTGAGCAGTCTAACAAAAGAGGTAGAAAACTTTCAAATATATAGATAAGTAAGCGGGGACATAAAAATTATAAGAAAACATTTAAAAACCACTGAACATCAAAACAAGGGCTGGGAGATGACTCAGCAGTTATGAGTACTTGCTGCTCTGGTCCCATTCCTAGCATCCATGTAGATGTTTATAACCATCTGTAACTCCAGTTCCAGGGAATATGACACCCACTTCTGACCTTTGAGGGCACTGTACATATGTGGTGAACAGAGATACATTAGGCAAAACACAAAAAGAAATACTGTTTAATTAGTTCTTTTTACTATCCAAGAAATTGATAAGCCTTTAGCTAAAGTAAAAATTAAAGAGAAATTAAAGGACATATATCATTATAGATCCTATAACTATATAAGGATAATAAATTACAATTATGATAATTCACTACTCACAAATTTGAAAATCTAGATGAAACATCCTCAATTGTTGACATATATAATCTTCCTATACTCACATGAGAAAAAGATAATCCGAGTGTTTAGGACTATTTAAGAAAGTTAAATAAATAATTAATATTTCAAAACTGAATATACCTGGCCCAGATGTTGCTCACTGGGAAATGTTAGCTGACATTTATGGAAAATATATTATTTATACAGACATTAATAATTTATGTATTGCTAACTATCAAATACTGTATCTAATGTCTGGTTTCTGTTACATACTCTAAAGGTAAAAAGACAGAACTTAAGAGATCTGAAAATACATGAACTATCATTAGTAAACATTTTCAGTACTGACCATAGATATTTTGCATGTGTGGAAGGCAAGTCTCTTTGCTCATCACACTGTTTAGAAGTACACTGTCAAGAAAGTAAGCGCCCATACTGGACAGTGAGCATTATTGTAAACTATTCCATTACTAAAAAGCAGGATTTCAGCCTAAGAACATTTCTTTGGAATAACTTGTGTAGCATTCTTTTTAATGATTGTGTAGTATCTTTATAGACTACAGCCTGATCATATTAAAGGGAGAGATGAAGAGGATAGACATACAAAACAGTTGTTAAAAAAAAGAATAACGCCATTGTTTTACATACTTATCTTTTAGTTAACACCAGGAACATTAGTGTAAGAATACTATGAACAAATACACTGCCATCACTATAAAATCTACTTGTACAACAAGATTAAGCATGTATTGTACAACTGTGATTTGGATGAGACTCCCTTAAGAGTTCTGAAGGTTCCATGTCTGTATAGTGATTCTAAGAGGCAGTGTGGGGGTAAAGGTAAAGCTCAGTACCTGACTAGTATAGACAAGGCCCTGGGTTCATTACCCAGCACTGAAAGGGGGTAAAGTGGCAGACCTTTTAAGAAATGGAGCCTAGGGGAGACAACTGGGTTCTCTGTTCATTGCAGATACTTCCCCTGGGTGGGAGTAATGAGTGGTGGTGTCTAAGAGTGAGCTATCTCCTGAGTACACTGCTATAAACGTGTGGTGTTGTCTGAGAGGAAGCTATCTCCCGAGAACACTGCTATAAAGGTGTGGCTACCCTTTCTCTTTGACCCAATCCACATAAAACCATTTCCCTTTCGCTTGTCTTTCATTTTGTGATATAGCTGTGGGGATTTCCAATAGCAGCATCCAGATGGAACAGCTCAATCTTGAACTTTCACTCTCTAAAGCCACCACCTAAACAAATCTCTTCTCTTTAAAAAGTAACAATCTCCAAATATTTTGTGACAGCAACAGAAAACCTATTAAAACACTATACAATGTAGCAACTGAGCGTCCATAGTGTTTTTCTGAGTTAAATGAAAGAAAACTTGACTATACAGCAACAACAAAATGTGCATTAACTCTAGCTGGTTTATTCTAACTGACACTTGGAAGCAACTAAGATTTCTCTCAGTAGCTCAGTAATTAATTAAACTATGGCACATCCAGATAATAAATAGTCACTAACGTAAAAAACAAATGTACTATCCGCTCACTAAATTCCCATTAAGTAAGCGCATCCAAAAAATCCAGACTAAGATCTCCTCAGTAGTATATTTGTCCAAAGATAAAAACATAAAGTCAATACAAATATCAGTTACCCACCAGAGGTCATGGCAACATATAGTGCGACCCCAACGCAAACAAGTTCTAGTTTATGCAACCCATCAATATAACAGCAGAAGGTGGCCTGCAAGTGGCCCACTGAGAACTCTTAATCTTGGAGTATTTGTAAGGAATAAACAACCTAAATTCAATTACAAAGTTAGATGACAACACAAGACAACTTTAAAAATCTTGTCATAAAGAAATAAAAAGGCAAGGAAACTATTTTAGGCTAAAGGAAACTAAAGGAATGTGGCAGTTAAAAGTGGCATTAATTTTTTTTTTAAATTTGATCTTCAATACAAGGTTTTTCTCTATGTAGCCGTGGCTGTGTGCTTAGGAGACCAGGCTGGTCTCAAACTCAGAATGCTGGGATTAATGACAAGTGTCACCAGTGCTCCGCTGACATTAAAAGTTTTAAAATAACATTTTAGAAACAATTAAAATATATCAATATTGTGTTAATTTTCATTTGATTATGTTTAACTACATATGTTTTCTTATTCCTACAAAAGTACATAATGAAGTATTTAAGATTTTAAGCCTTAAGAATTTAAGATATGATCACTGTATTAGTTTGACATAGATAATATATACATGCATATAAGAAGTAAAATAATTAAATAGAGCTAAATGCCAAAGTAAAGGATACATAATTATTACAGTACTTTTACAACTTTTGGGCAATTTTTAAATTTTTTAAAATGAAAATTTATGGGGACATTTACTTATGCAGTCTTCATAAAAGAATATGAATAATTCATGTACAAAATAAAAATACTAACAAAATAATAAAATAAAACCTGCACCAGAAAAAGGTTTCATCCTTAAACTTAAGAAGCTCACTAGTTTGAATGCATCACTGACAAGCTAACCCTCAATAAAACTGCAGTTACTAGGAGTCCATCATGCCCATGTCTCTTTATATAATGTTATTATCTGAATTAGTCAATACCACCAGGCAGGCTGCTACTTAACTGATGTATGTGATGCTAATTTTCTGACAAAATACTTCTTATACTGTTACTGTTTTGAACTTTTTTTTTCAATTATATCACAGAACCTTCATGATGTTCTGTTACATTCAGAAAAATAAAGGTTTGTCCCACAATAACTGTAGGAGATGGGTATCTCAGACAATAGAGAGACATAAAACTCCCCAATTTACAGAATAAACAGTAGAACAGGGAAGCAACAGCATTCTGAAGAGGTTAAGGTAACTTTTCTTGTTTTGCTGAACATGCAAGCCCCAAGTCTTGGGCCAAGAGACCACCTTACTAGATCATGACCAGTATTTTCATTTAATGAGGATACATACAGAATATGGTATTTAAAAATGTTTTTATTATTTTAAAGATTCATGGATAATAAGACAGGTTAACTCCTGGCAATACTCAGCCTACTTTAAAGAGGATGATGAGCATCAAAGAACCTCCTAATAGAGATGCTTCAAATATGGCAAACAAGCCACTGGACAAAATGTCCTCGTCTTGACCTCTGCTTAAAACTTGGCAAGCCCTGGAGGGGGAGACCTGGTGGCACTCAGAGGAATGACAGCAGGTCACCGAGAAGAGACTTGATACCCTATGAGCATATACAGGGGGAGGTAATCCCTCTCAGGAACAGTCATAGGGGAGGGGAATAAGGGGAAAATGGGAGGGAGGGAAGAATGGGAGGATACAAGGGATGGGATAACCATAGAGATGTAACAAGAATAAATTAATAAAATTAAAAAAAAAAAAAGAAGAAGAAAAACAAAAACAAAAAAAACTTGGCAAGCCTGGATGCAGTCGAGGGCCAAACTCTGGCAAAACAGGTAAGCAAGTCCTCAATAGTTCCTGCTTCACAAATATGTCTGTCAAATATATTGGGCCAGAAGGCTGAAGATGATGCTCCAATGCTATAGAGTTTTGAGTGACTATTCAGGTAGCAAACTGTGTGATGGGCAAAGAGAGGACCACTGGGGCTTCCTGGTGGACAGCCTAACTCCAGGGAAGTGAGGGAGAGAGTAGGACACACACAGAAAGGGTATACACATGCTAGAAAATAGAGGGCAGCTTCTTACAAGGCAAATATACAGTTACTGTATAAGTCATCAATTGGATTCATGGGTATGTATATAACAAGGAATTTATGTTCACATAAATGTCTACAGCAGCTTTTTATTTTCATGGAAGCCTAAACTAAAGGGACTCAAATGTTCACCCATGACTGAATCATATACATGAGTACATATGTGAATACCACATATCATTACTTCTGGGCAATGAAAAAGAACAAAGTACTGTTATATACAACAGCACAGCTGAAGCTGGACAGCATTGTCCTAAGTGACAAATGCCAGTGTCAAAAGGTAGCAGTAGCATACCAGAGTTCCATTCATATAAATAGCTGAAAAAAAAAAAATGAAAAGGAGGTGAGTGAGTAGTCACCAGGGAATTCAACAGAGATACAATAAATGAAAAGGGCTCAAGCTGATACGAAGATGAAACTAAAAAACCCAAATCCAACTAGAAAACTCAAGGAGGCTTGAAGGAGTCAAGTAACATTTTATATAACATGTAGCAGTTTAGATACTCATAATCAAGAATAGGTACAAATATTGTAAAGTGAGGGTCAGTTTTGAGGACTTCCAAAATGTTTCAAAAGGAAATATAAGACACCATGAAATGAGCAAACTTTCAAATCACAGGCATAAATGAATGAGAATAATCCCAGGTTAGTGGCATAGATCATAACTTCAACAAGATCTTAAAAGAAAACCACCCCAAATGTGTTTTGCCCAAGGCCATACTTAACTCTTCTAAACTGTCACTACAAGTGAGTGATGTATTTATTGTAAAAGAAATATTTAATGCACTATTATCACCTAATAGTGAGTGTTTACTATTATATAAATACTATTTTGTCTAGGTAGACAACAAAAGCATTACACAAAGTCTGGACTGAGGCATTCTTTTTAAATGAAGTACTCTTTGTGTTATACTGTACATCCTTTCTAAACTAGTTTATATTTCTAATAATTCCTACTTGTGAAGTGTACTTGTCTCTTTTTTACTCATTTTCTACACACACACACACACACACACACACACACACACACACACACACTCTTCCATATGCTCACAGATAATCTTGATGGCTCTCCTTGCTCCACTATGCTATGTGTGCTCTGAGGCCAGTGCCCTCAGTAGCTGACTCTGGAAATACAGGATAAGATGCATCCTTCTCAAAGTTCCAACAACAATAAATTACATCATACTTATTTTGTATTCTTGGTTGAAATAAACCTTAACTGAAAAAAAATAGAAAAAATAAAACTCAAAGGAAATTATCTACAAGTAGAATAGATCAGACAGACAAAATATCAGGCCAGAAAGATAGGTAAAGGATCTAGACCAAAGAAATAGGAAATAGAGTTTTTTGTAAATAAAGGAAATATAAGACACCATGAAATGAGCAAACTTTCAAATTACAGGCATAGGTTAATGGCATAGATCATAACTTCAACAAGATCTTAAAAGAAAAACACCCCAAATAAGGTAAAAAACATACACATATAGATACAAGAGGCAAAAAGAACACCAGACAAGATCAGAAAAGAAAATCCTCACTGCATCTCATACATAAAACATTAAGTATACAGAACAAAGAAAGTGCACTGAAGACTGCAAGAGAAAAAACGAAAAACACATATAAAAGAAAACATCAGCTGATTTCTCAATGGAAACTTCAAAAGACAGAATAGGCTGGAACAATGCATTCTAAGTCTCGAAAGACTATGAAGGCCAGGCTTGACTAATATACCCTGCAAAAGTATCCAGCATAGCTGAAAAAGAGACTTTCCACAATACAGTCAAGTCAAAATATTTCATCAAACAAACCAAACCTAAAGGAAATATACACAGCAATATTTAGTGCTGAAGGGAGGAATGAACACAGCCAAGAGATTGTGGAAAGAAGTACAATGCTATAATTATAAAAACACAATGTGCCACTGAAATCACAAACTACCACACCAAAAGCCAACAACAGGATGACCACAATTAACACATACATTTCAATAACTATAACTATCAATGCCTTAATTCTCTAAGAAAAAGACACAGACTGATTGAATGGAACAAGAAACAAAATCCATGTATCTGTTGTCTACAAGATATACAACTTAGCTTTAAAAATAGGCACCAACTTAAAGAATGGACAAAAGTACTCCAATCAAATGAGACCTAAACACATGTATATATCTCTATCCTAGTATCTGTCAAAATACACTTCATACTAAAACTAATCAGAAGAAACAAAAGGGAAACATTGTATCCTAATCAAAATAACAGTTGAACAAAAAGACATTACTATTCTAAACATATGTACATAAACTCTGGAGCATCCAATTTCACACCACACACACACACACAGACACACACACACACACACACAATAGGATTAAAGACATAGATTAACATCAATCCACTAATAGTGTGGGATTTAAATAGCCTACTTTCCCCAATAAATAGGTCATCTCAACAACAACAAAAAGATGACATTTAGACAGACCTGACATATCAAGTGGACTTAACTGCCTACAAAATATTCTATTCAAACATCTAAGAATATACATTCTACTCAGCAGCACAGAGGCTTCTCTATAACAGACAATATCCTGGAAGACAAGGCAAATCCTTACAAATGCAAAAAGATTGAAATAACTCCATGTATCTTCTCTCAGGACAAAGCAATATAAATTAATGACAAAATCTCTAGTAAATGCACAAACTCATGGGAGATTAAACAGTTCATTAATGAATGATAAGGTCAAAGGAGACTCAAGAAAAAAAAATTTAAATCCCAGCACTAAATGAAAATGAAAACACAACACAACAAATTCTCTGGGACACACTGAAAGCACTCTTTTGAAGAAAACGTGCCTACATTAAAAAAAAAAAAAAAAAAAAAACAATAGACTAAGCACAAATAAATTACTTAATGGTGCAACGCAAAAATTTGGAAAAACAAAAACCAACCAAATAAAAACCAAGTACATGGCAAGAAATAATAAAACTTTAGAGCAGAAGTTAATGAAATATAGACAGCAAGAGGGAAAGACATGATGGCGCACACCTTTAATCACAGGACTCAGGAGGCAGAGGCAGGTGGATCACTGTGAATTCAAGGCCAGTCTGGCCTACAAAGTGAGTCCAGGACAGCCAAGGCTACACAGAGAAATCCTGTCTCAAAAACTCAAAAAAAAAAAAAAAAAAGTAAGAAAGAAAGACAGAAAAAAAGAAAGAAAGAAAACAAAAATACAAAGAATAAATGAATCTAAGGCATGGTCTGCTGAAAAGATAAACAATATGGACAACCCTTTGGCCCCAAATTTTAAAAATTTTAAGTTAACAGGGAAGCATTACAAAGGACACCTAAGAAATTCAGATTATTATAAAGGGATACTTTAAAACCCTGTACTTGTATTTCATTAAGCTGGAAATTCAGTAAGAATTCTACATTCAATGAAACCACCAAATTAAACCAAGAAGTCAACAACCTAAAGAGACTCTTAACAATGAGATGAAAATAGTAATTAAAAACAAAACAAAAACAAAACCCTGGTCATAGTTGTAGTCGTCGTCATCCAGAGCTAGACAGATCCACAGAAGAATTCCACCAGACTTTCAAGAATACCTACAACCAATCCTCCTTTCTTCTTCAGCTATTCAAAAAAGTAAGGAAAAAGAAGCAGGTACACTTCCAAACTCCTCCTATGAAACCACTGTCACTCTAATACCAAAGTCATGTAAAGATGCAACAAAACAAAGGAAAAAAATCTGCAGGCCAATATCCCTTAGGCTCAAAAATGTTCAATAAAATACTTGCAAACAGAATGCAGCCATACACAGCATGACCAAGTTGGCTTTTATCCCTATAATACAGAGGTGGCTCAACATATACACAAGCCAAAAATAAAATATGCCACATAGATTTAAAGACAAAAAAAAAAAAATCACATGATCAAAATAATGCCAAAAAAATAAAAATAAATAAAAATTTAAAAAGGCCTTTGACAAAGTCCAAGATAAAAGGTCTAAAGAATGTAGAACTAGAGAGAATATACCTCAATATAATAAAGAGCTACACATGGGAAACCTGCAGCCAATATAATCCTAAACAGAGAAAAGCTTGAAACAATCCCACTGAAGTTAAGACTAAGATGTCTACCATCTCCACTCCTTGTCAATATTGTAACTGAAAAACTAGCTGGAGCAATAGAGCAACAAATGGAAATTAAAGGGATACAAATATAGGGAAAGAAGACAAAGTACTCCTACTTATAGATAATATGATACCATACCTTAAAGAGATTCCATAAATTCTACCAGAAAATGTCTAGAAACTAAAAATAAATTTATAATGTGGCAGGATACAGAATCAACTTGCACAAATCAATATAGTTTCAATACAACAACAAACCCACAGAAGGTGGCCATGGAAACACTGCCATTCATTCTAACCTTAAAGAAAATAAAATATCTAGAAATAAACCTAACCAAGTAAGTGAAGGACCTCTACTGAATCTCTGAAGGAGATTCTGAATACAGAAACTGATTCTCTGAAGGAGATTCAAAGATAAAGACACTAGAAAATGGAAAAACAACCCATGTTCATGGATGGATTAGTAGAACTAACATTGTGACTATGACCATCACATCAAAAGGTATTTACAGATTTGATGCAATCCTAATTAAAATCCTCATCTTATTCTTCACATAAATAGAGGGGAAAAATCCTAAAATCTATATGAACTACAAAAGACCCCAAATGGCCAGAACAATCCTGAGCAAAAAGAACAGTGCTGGAGCAATTACAATTCCAGATAGTAAGATATTACAAAGCCACAGTAATACAAATATATATATGGCACAGAAGCAGACATGTAGACCAATGGAACAAAATAAAAGACCCAACAATGGACAAAGACACCAAAACACAACACTGGAAAAAGAGAAAGCATCTTCAACAAATTAGCAGAAGCTAATGTAGAGGCCACGGAGGAATGCAGCTTACTGGCTTGCTACTCATAGGTTTATTCAGCCTGCTTATTTAAAAAAAATAAAAAAAATCAGGACCACCGGCCCAGGGATAGCACAGTGGGCTGGGCCTCCCCCGACCAATCCCTAATTAAGAAATTGCCTTCCATGCTTGCCTACAGCCTAATCTTATGGAGGCATTTTCTTAATTTAGGTTCCTTCCTCTTGGATGACTGTAACTTGTGCCAAGTTGACATAAAACAACCCAATACAACCTCTATCTGCAAACACTAACTCCAAATACATCAAAAAACCTAAACCTGAAAAAACCTGACACTGCTACAAGAAAACATAAGCAGTACCATACGTAAGTATAGGAAAGACCTTCCTGAACAGGACTCTATTTGTCTAAGAACTGAGGTCAACAATTAGCAAGTGGGCCATAGAGAAACTAAAAAAACTTATGCACAGCTCAGGTAACAATCAACTGGGTGAAAAGGAAGCTCAGAGAATGTGAGAGAATCTTTGCCAGCTATACATCTGATGGTGAGTTAATATCAAAAACATATAAAGAACTCAAAAAACAAAAAATCAAAACAAATGATCCATTCAAAAACTGAGCCTAGAATCTAACATAGACGTTTCAAATGAAGAAAAAATAATGGGAAAGAAGCATGTTTTAAAATGTTCATCATTGCTAGCAATTAGGGAAATAAAATAAACAAAACAACTTTGAAAGTTCGTCTTATCTCAGTCAGAATGGCAAAGATCAGCAAAACAACTGACAACAAAAGCTGGAAGGATGTGAGGGAAAGGGAGCCCTCATTCACTGTTGGTGGGATGGCAAATCTGTCTAGACCCTAGAAATCTACAACAATCTACCATATGACCCAACCAACTCCTTGGACTATGCTGAAAAGACTAGTCATCACACTTCAGAGATACTTTACTCAGCCGTGTTCATTGCTGTTCTAGAGAAAACAACATGTATGTCCTACAACCGACAGGGATAATGAAAATATGATGGTACACATGATACGGAATACTATGCAGCTGTAAAGAAAAGCTAAGTTATGAAGTGTGCAGGTAAATGGGTAGAACTAGAATAGACGTCAGTGAGTGAGGTAACCCAGATCCAGAAATGCAAACGTCATAAGCTCTCTCTCACTGGAGGCCTTGGAGATGAGTATGTACCTGGCAGTAAAAAACAAGTAAAAAGGACCACTGTGAAGGTGGGGAGATAGTGGAGCACGAGAGAGAGAACAGCTAAGTGTAAGAGATCAGGCTGAGGAACTGCAGGGAAAAAAGGAGGATTATACAGAGCATAGGGAGGTAAACTCAGAAGGAGAGATGAGGGTAAAATAACAGGCATGTCTAAAAAATTATAAGGAATCATACTATTAATATTAACTACCTAACTAAGAAAGAAAAAGCCTATAATGCACATAGTCTCATCTGGGTTGACAGTGTTCCCTCCAAGGATGAACAATCATCTAACAAAAACCCCAACAGTAGATGTGAGAAGCCCTCTTCTGAGTTGTTGGTCACCACTGTTCCAAACTCTCAAAACATTACAGTCTATTGCTTTTGCATTTGTTTGCCCCTAAGTGATGGAAGGTTAGAGCTCTATTGAAGACACGTTGCACTTCAGATAAAGTGCACTGAGCCCCCGAGCTGGAACTGACCTCAAACACCTCCTGAGCACTAGCTTTCATGATTCCAAAAGACACCATGCAGCTTCCAAAGGAGGGAAGCAACCAGTAGCTGTACCTAGTTATGACACCTATGAACTACTTCAGCGGCCAGTATGGCACAGTAACCCTAAGGATACAGTAGTAGCATGCATACCTTGGGGGTAACAGCTCTAACTGAATTTAAATCCTACTCAACAAGAGAGAAATCGTGCCTGTACTTGAAAC
>OU015758.1:29658450-29674406 GCA_907169655.1 Acomys percivali | reverse complement strand
TGTGTGTGTGTGTGTGTGTGTGTGTGTGTGTGTGTGTGTGTAACAACAATTAATAAGAAAAGAGGCTCTGAATTTGAAAGAGTGCAAGGAGGTATAGGAGGGTCTGGAGGGAGAAAAGGGGAGTTGAAGTGATATAATTTTATCATATTAAAAAACAAAACATTAATTTTTAAAAAGTATGGAACCAAAAGAAAAAAATAATATTGGGAAAAAAAGGGTAATTGCTCTTTTGGTAGGGGTAATGGGTATGTTTTGTTGTTGTTTGTTTTTGTTGTTGTCTGTCTGTTTTTGAGACAGGATCTCACTATGTAGAGTCCTAGGCTATCCTAGAACTCACTGTTATAAGACCAGACTGGCCTCAAAAATCACCTGCTGCTTCGTCAGTGCTGGGATTAAAGGAATATACCATCATACCTGGCTCTGCAATTCTTTCTTAGTGTCATGTTAATGTACAGTTACCTCAAGAGAAACTTAAAGAGTGAAAGATAAGGTTTTGTTTTTTTGTTTTGTTTTTTGTTTTTTTTTTGCTTTTTGAGGCAAGGTTTGTCTGTGTTAATAACCCTAACTGTCATGGAACTTTCTTTGTAGAACAGGCTGGCCTCGAACTTACAGAGATCTGCCTGTCTCTGCCTCCAGAGTGCTGAGATTAAAGGCATGAGCCACCACGCCCGGCCAGTATTTTTATAGTACATGAGAAAGGATATGGTTCTGTTATACAAGGTTATTTATACTGAGCCCAGTCTAATGAGCTACACCTACAAAAAAATACAAGAGTTAAGAGGATTCTAAGTCCTTTTCCTTGGGTTGAAACAGATGAACTAAAGAATGAAATTGTTAAAAGTAAGATTGAGCATGGTAATATATCTTCATGCAGTTTAAGTCACACTCAGACATCATTTGAGAAATTTCTTTGTGCAGTGAATAGCAGTTAATGCAGAAAATAACAACTGATCAAAGTATAGAGAATATGTGTCAATGAAGTGCTCAGCCATAAACCAGACATCTATACTGCAAACCTCCCCCAAGGCTCGGGAAATATATCAGAACAGGGGACAAAGAGGCAGAGGTCAGAGGGAGACCTGGGTAAAACTGTTATCTTCTGGACAGGACAGGACAACTGTATGCATGAATTCACAGCAGCTGTCCGTGCATGCACAAGATCAAGCAAGTCAACATTCTGGTACAGAGGCACCCACCTCTATTAACTTGACAGTTGACAGCTTCTGGTGAAGAAAGGGGTCAGTTCTCTTTAAGGATGTGGCCCCTGGTAGGTCAATCACGCTCTAGTAGATGGCCTCATACCTATACATATATGGGCATCACAAATCAAAATCAATGGGTTGAGGGGAGGCATGAAACTGACAGAGTGGAGGTAGGCCTAGAAGTAGGTAAAGGAAAGAGTGGAAGGCCTCAAAACGTATTGTACGCATAAATGGGATTCTTGAAAATGAAAAATATTGTAATAAAAAATTTAACTGAATATTAAAACATAATACAGACAGTTTGCTGTAATAATATCCCAATCCACAGAATTTCCCATAGCTATTATAATCATGTGAAAGATCTTTTCATACATTAACAGACATGAATGTAAGTATATTTCCATCTTTTAACACACATCGTCTACTGCCATACCACCTTGAATGTGCCTTACCTTGTCAACACATAGAGAGCCAAAAGAGAAATGTCACTGACTCACAGAGAAAAAGAGTAGAATAAGACAAAGGTTTTTCCCCCCTACAGTGAAAGAAAGGAATAAAACGATAACCCTTTTTCTCAAGTAATGTTTATTTAATCGGCTCCAAAAATCACCCAAATTAATTTTAACATGTAGAATTAACCATGGTTTAATTCAGGTTAAAAAAAAAAAAAAAAATTAAGAAACAAAACAAAATAACAAGCAAAACACCACAGTCTAAGTGGCTTGAACAACTATAATTAGTGTTTCACTGTTCTGGATGCTAGAAATTAAAAGACCAAGGTACTAGCAAAGTGGCTTCTCTCCTTGGCTACAGATGGTAAATGTCTCAGAATCCTAACATGAACTATCATCTGTATGTGGACATTGCCAGGATCTTTTCCTAAAAGACAGCAGCCCTGCTGGATTTGTGAGCCATTATATTTATGACCTCATTTAATATGATTACTACTTTAAAGGCACTATCTACAAATATAGTCACACAGGATTAGGGCCTCAAGATGAACACTGGCAGGGACATAATTCAGTCCAGAAAACCAATGATAGGTAGCTAGCCTTGAGGTATTATTCATTTGAGAGAGAGAGAGAGAGAGCGAGAGAGAGAGCGAGAGAGAGAGAGAGAGAGAGAGAGAGAGAGAGAGAGAATATGAATATAAGTGTGTTCTCTATCATAAATGGGGATAAAACAAAGAAAAATAAGCATAATACAAGTTGAGTAGTGAAAATTTCATAATTCTGGTTTCTTTAAAAAAAACACAAAAATGTTATTGGAGGATGTTTTCTTTTAATTCCAGGTGTGTGGATAAGAGGCTGCTTTGCAGCAGCTGGCTATGATTTGCCTCTAATTCTAGCAGGGGCGTGGTTTTGCCAGCTGCAGATAGTTTCTGTGTGTAACATTTGGAATTCTGGGAACTTTTCAGAAGATATATAATTGGTAGGACCCAGAGACACAGGGTTGCTATTGTTTGCTCATTAGTCACTGGATGCTGTTAGTTGCTGTTTGTCAAGGAGTTGTGCACAAAAAGAAAAATAAAGAGTAAACAAACAAGCAAACAAACAAACAAAAAGGCTAGATATCTTGACAACATAGGTCAAACTTGCCCCTAACCAGCAAGACGCAGTCGCACAGTAACTCTGCCCCCTTTCCTCTCTCTCACTTTTCCTCGCCTATCTAGTGTTAGGGGGCTAATACGCATGGTAAAGGGTGGAGGAGAGAAAAAGAACCCAAAAAGTTGTATTTATTATCTACAGTTGAATACCCATAATCTAAACACCAAAATTTTAAATGGATTCAAATTCATGACGTTCAATTGTAAAATCCATACGCATATTCCAAAGTTTGACAAACTGAAATTTGAAATATTTGCCACAAGGATTTAGAATAAGAAATAATCTGTGCTTTCTCCATCACTCAGTTCCATTGCTCAAGTTTTCCCAATATGACATACTAGTATAGCAGCAACTCTCACCATACAATTGTAAAAAAAATATTAAGTAAAAAAATCAAAGCAAAAAAAAAAAAAAAAAAAAAGGCATGATGGTACGCACCTGTCATCTCAGCACTCAGCAGGTGAAGGAAGGGAAATAAGAGTTCAAAGCCAGCGAAGCTGAGCTACATGGCAAGAAAGGAGGAGGTGATGAACGTGTGTGTGTCTTTGTGTGTGTAACAATATCTAGCAAATGACAGTAAATTTGGGGTACTGAGTCTTTGTCTTGCTAACCCTCAAAACAAAGCCTACAGTTATATTTTCTAATCTAAACATATCTACAAATTTATGAAAACAGGATCCCATCTCAGATCTACCATTACCTCGTAATGTGAATGTTACTCAGTCTGTTTCTACACCTGAGGAAAGAGTTCCTGCCATCATTAAAATGCCTACTGTATCATGAATACAGTGTCAGCCATCAATACTACAAACTTTCTACTAAAGAAAAATATGGTAAGAAATTTCAATGTTATTCTTCCATTTACTTTCATTATCTTAACTCTTCAACAACTATACTCTGAATCTGAAAAAGTTACCTACAAATCTCTGTAGACTAATTTTTACCTTATTTCTCTGAACAATCCCTCACCTGCCAACTAACAATTTATATTTCCTTTTTGCTTGTGAAACTCATTTTTAACTCATTAAAATATACAATCACTAAAATGCCTCATCCTGTTGAATTATGTTAATACATACAAATAGGTGATAATTAAGCTGTTATCTTACAACTCTTTAACTTACTCCAAAACATAACACACTACATGTGATTTCACGGTTCTACACCTAACACACACATATCTATACACTCAAACAATGCACCATGATTTTCAAACACACTGATATGCAGTATGTTCTTAAAAACTATTAAGACAATATATATGTTTTGGAATGCATAGCTGAAAGCAATTAATCATGTTATGCTTATGGAAGCAATTGTGTTTACCTTTTCTATCTCTACCAACCCAACTCTCCCATTAGAAACATTCTCAGCACTGACAGCCATAAAACCAAAATTCTCATCAACCATGAAGCTGCTCTATATATTCAGTCAAGATTTAATTCTTTAAGATAGATCTGTTTAATTTTATCTAATGTGTAATTTGCTTGTCTTTAATAAATTATATATACATCAAATAAGTATTGAAAATGCATTTCCCTTTGACTTATTATCAGTGACTGTTTGATCAGTATTCTTATTTTATGTTTAACATCTTTACAAAAATTGAGCAAAAGACTCAATAGAAAATGTTTCAGAAACCTTGTTCTAAAGCAGCCCTTGAGCATGGCAGGCAAGGCACACATTTAAGAACAATATCCTGGGAGTAAGGAGATTGCTCAGAAGTTATGAGGACTGCTGTTCCTGCAGAAAAGCAGTGTTTGGTTCCCATCACCCACAGGGCACCTCACAACCACCTGTAACTCCAGTTCCAGGGACTCTGATGCCCTCTTTTGGCCTCTGTCATTGGACACCGGCACAGTACACATACATACATGCAGGCAAACACTCATACACACATAAAATAAAAATAACTAAATCTTCAAATGCCTTTAAAAAATGAGATTAAAATATGCCTAAATAAATTACCAAAAAATGGCTCAATACTACATTTTCAGTATTAAAAACTGAATTTTATAATAAAAACAGTTGATTTTTGCAAAAAGATATTCCATATGCTGCAATTTTCTAACCCTTCCAGAACATTCCCAAGACAGACTGCAATACAGACATAAATTAAAGAAAAGTTAGAACGAGAAGTTACACTCTGTGTTAAAGCACAGCATCCTTTCATCATAGCCAGCAAGTATCAAAACGGAAGCTGGAATCTGCAAAGGCAACAACAGAGCATTCTGACAAACACTTCCAAATTACAGTAGGCATTTAATAGTAGTAAATGTCGCTTAAATCAAAAGTGAATTAGTAAATCAAAATGCTGATTAAGTCATTTCTTAACCCTCCCAAAGAAAACTTCCAAAGAGTTCAGAAAACGCCAATATATGAACCAAATCTTTTTTTCCTACTATTCACCAATTGTTGAGATCCTAAGGGTCAATTATGACTGAGGTGAAAGATAGATAAAACATGTTTTTCCCATTATTAATACTGATCTCAACATTTCTCCCTTATAGAGATCAACTTACATTTATTTATAAATACATACCCATTTAACTTATGAAAAGAACATGTTAAGGAGACAACTCTAACTTAATGGGGAGGGGGAGCCATTTGTCCTGTTTATGTCACAATGAACTTCAAAAATTAATTTCCGAACAAAACGGTATCAGCCACTACGAAAATGCAAGGAGCAGAATTAATCTGTTTTACTTTATAGTATGTTTATAGTGTCTCGGTATAGCGGTATCACACGCATCTAATAAATACATTAGTGTTCCGTGGGGGTCTTAATCACACCTGTAATTCACAGAACTTTCTTTCTCTCCTGCTTCTTTCACTACAGAGATCTGGTCTCTTCCGAAACACAAGGCTTCCAGTTTTGCATCTCCAGCAAAAACAAAACATTATGACCAATGACTTTCCAACTTACGTTAACACAATGCTCATTTAAATATCTGTACTCAAAGCCTCTCACTAAACAAATATCTAGCTTCAGCAGGGAGCATGGGAATTTACATAGACAGTGGATGCCTTTATAGTGCCAAGTTCAGCTGAATCCCGGACACTATCTCAATTAGGAAGGGGCAGAACCGTATCCGGTTCTCGCTGGATACAGTTTCCCATGCTTCCCAACTTAAAAACTTAACATCTTCCCAGAAGAGCAATAAATATATGAAGAAGCCAGGGCAAGTGCCCGTGGGAAAAATGAAAAATGACTGATCAAATTAAATCCCTATATATGGAACCTGAAACTTCAAAACTTTTCAAATAAATTACAGCCGCAAGAGCAAGGTATGTTTTGTCCCTTCTTTCCCACTTCTTTCATGGAGCCAGCTTCCACAACCCTTCAACAGCAGTTTTGACTTACTGGTTAGTTGGAGGCGCGGTCAGTGGTATGGCCACCTCTTCCTCCTCGTATTCTGGTCCATCCAGGGAGTCACCTTCATCCACTGTCCCCAGGCCTGAGCCCAAAGGGGGCAGCTGAGGCGGAGGCGGCAGAGGAGGGAATCCGCCGCCCGGCCCAAGAGTCTCAGAAGGCAACAACAGAGTTCCTTTGGTGAAGGCAACATCTCCGGCAGGTCCCGCGGCGGCGGCGGCACCAGCACCAGCCACGCCGCCAGCAGCAGCAGCAGCAGCCCCGCCGCTCAGCGAGGCTCCCCCCAGGATACCCACCACCGGCCCGGTCCCCAGGAACCCGGACCCCACCGCGGCTCCTCCACCCAGGGCCACGGCCAGGTCGGTGTCCGGCAGCCCGGGACAAGGGGCGGCTGCCACAGGCAGGGCCGTGGGTAACTTTACCCGGCACGCCGCCGCCGGGTAGGCGCTGGAGCCCGCGGCCGCGCCGCCTCCGGCCCCCGAGCTCGCCGGGCCGCCTTCCTCACTGCCGGCCTCGGCCGCCATCATGTTGAAGCCCGCTCTCCTCTAGCTACCCTGCCCGCCCGGGAGCCCCGGGGGCCAGCAGGCCCGGGCTGCGAGCCGCCCCACCCAGGCGCGTCCCCCTTCAGCTCTCCAGGCAGAGGAAACAACAACAAAAGGAGAGCGCCTGCCGCCGCCGCCGCCGCCGCGCCCCCTCCTCGGGCCACAGCCCAAGCACCGCGGCACGGCTGGCTTACGGGAAGCGACGCGGGCAAAAAAACCCAGCGCCTGCAGAAACGCTCCCCGAGCCTCCTGTCCGCGCACACCCACACTCACGCGCGCACATGCACACGGGCGCCAAACTTCCCGGCCGCGCTAAAGAGGAAGGGAAGCTCGCTGCAGCGGCTGGGGCAGCGCTCCCTCGGCCGCCGCCGCCTCCGCCTCCCGCCGCCGCCGCCGCCGCGCCTCAACGCCCGGGTTCCGGCCGCCCCCACCGCAGCCACTGCCGGGGCTGCCGGAGCCGCGGCCGCCGCAGCCTCATCTCCGCCGGCCGGAGACCCGAGCGGTGGGAGGGGCGGAGGAAGGGGGCGGGCGCGCGGAACCCAACTCGGCGCCGGGCTACCTGCAGCTTTCGGGAGCGAAACCCGACTGAGAGAGAAAGGAGGGCGGGCCCGGGGAGGAAGGGAGGGGAGGAGGAGGAGGAGGAGAAGGAGAGGGCGGCTTCTGCGCAGGCGCCTTCCGGGAGCGCGTCCGGAGGAGGAGGAGGAGGAGGAGGAGAAGGAAAAGCAGCCCGGGCAGGAAGCGGCGGGCGCGCGCGGAGGCGTGGCACAGTCTCCACTAGAACTGTGCGGGACGCGTGGCTCCCGGTCCCTCCACGACGAGGAGTCAGGTGCAGGCCTAGCTCTCCAGGCTTTGTTTGTTAACAGAGCGAGAAGGAAGAAGGTACATGGTCACCTCCACGTCCCAGGGATTGGATGGAAAGAATGATACCAGGAAAGCCATTCCCTCCCTACCTTGTAGAAAAATGGCCTTAGCCAAGCAGGTGCGTTTGACAACAAAAACCAAAGCGCTACTCATAGTTTATTCTTTTTCGCTGCATTATACTAGTCACTGTACAGCGGTCGTACGGTAAAAATTAGTTTAAGCCCAAATCCTGGGACTCAAAAAAGCAACTGATGAAACGGGAAAAGTCAGATTTCTACTACTATATACTAAGTTCTCTTCACCCAATGGCTCTCACACACGTTTGCCTGCCACATAGTAATGAAGTGTGAAGAGGAAAAATGTCTCAGAATCATAAATCAATATAGTTTTGTCCTAGTTGACATATAAAAATCTGCAGGGTGTACCAAAGACGCACCATATGTCTGAACTTTCCAAAATTACTAAACTCAGATCGATGTCACCCTTGATGCAAAGAAAAGGTTTTGTCTGCCTTATGTGTGTGTATAAATTCACACACACACACACACACACACACACACACACACACACACTGTCTTTTGGTATCCCCTGGGGACAAGATCCAAGGCCCTGTTGAATTACAAAATTGTCTTATATGATTTGTGCACATTTTCACATACACAATAAATCATCTCTACGTAATTTACAATACTTAATATAAACTAAATGTCATTTATGTAGTTGGTGTGGAATAATAGCAAAAGTCTACACATTCTATATGGGTACAATTTTCCAAATATTTTTGTAGAGGTGTATGCCTCCCATGAATATATAGTTTGCCAATACAGACAGCGAACAGTATATAGGCATTCATTCAGAGAATTCATTCTGATTGTTTGAGATTGTCCCCGTTAGGAGTTTTGCCCTTCGGGATTCATGTATTGTATTGGCTTTTCAATTCTCTCTGGAGAGAGCGTCAAATTGAATGCCATGGAATATCAATATATTTTCCCTGTTAAGTTTAACCAAACTAACTTTTAAAGGATGGCAAGAGGCTGAGGTAGAAGACCAGGGAAAGAGGGGGTGGGGTGGGGTCTGTTATCATTAAAGGAAATGACAAAGTGCAGGCAGGGCATTGCCACCATCGTCTGCGTGTTCCTGTATACCCTGTCTAGAACGACAATCAAACCTAATTAAATAGTAGTGCTTGCCACATACGCAGTGTGTCAGCTCAGAAAGTGAAAGTGAATTCGTTAAGGGAGCTGGAACTCAGAGTAAACCTCTGTCTAGTAACTCCTAAAAAGATTTCATCCTAGACATTATGAATCAGAAACTGCACAACCGTTTGTGCTTAAATGAATCCTTCCAGTGATTGTTGACATGCTTAAATTTGAGAACTATGTTACACTGTGATATGCTAATTAAGGAGGCAATATACAGAAACTTGAAAAGCTGAAAAAAAGAACAGATGCCATGTTAGGTGGATGGGTAAGATGTAAGTATTGGTTTTCTAAGGTCTGTACTAGTCTAAACTGGTTAGCAAGTAAGAACAAAATGAAGCTGACCCACCGTTTGCTAAATAATAATGAAATACTGCTTCTTACAGTGGCCTCCTTAAAACAGATTTTCTTTTAAACATATACTAAAATCTCATCTACGCCTACTTCTGAATGCAAGAACCACAAGTGCAGCATCCCAGTGAGCATTCACAGCCAAAGGTTAAAAGCTCCTAGTACTTAAATCCTACTCCTGCAACCCCAAGCCTCATCACAACCATCAGCAGTTAGAATTCAGGTCTTTGAACTGCCTGTCGGGCTATCTGTCCCCACCTCTATTCATCAGTATTCCTTTCTATATGTTCAATGCGATCTTCCTGAAAATCCAGGTCAGGCTCGCTACTCTAATCACGAACTTAGCTCCTCCACATGTTCTTAATCTCTATTGTCTTCTATGTTTTGTGCCCTTGAAGTTTATCCAAAAAATATATAACGTTCCTACTTCACTTAGTTTTCTCTTTGGCCTCTTTTCCTTTTTCACTTCTCTAATTTTTTTCTCTGCTAATTTCTGTTTCGTATTGTGCTTCTAGGTCATCCTTTTCTTAGCTTCTTGAAGTGGCATGAGTCAAAAACCGAACAATAATTTTTTTATTTTAAAACTGAAGTATTTGTTTGGAAAGGGAAATGACAAGGATTGGGCAGGAACTGATGTTAGGTGTGATCTTATGGTCTGTCAGTTGACAAAGGGAAGTAAACAGTCTTAATTAAATTCACAGATCATCGTAAGCAGAGAGGTGTTGGAAGGCAGAATAGCTTTCACACTCAGTAAAATTATCCATTATAGCTGTGATTTTACAGAAAAATTACTTGGGTCATTTAGATTTAGTAAATTTATCTATGATAAACAAATAATAAAAACTGAAGAAAAGGCATTCATGAGGAGATACTGAAAATTATTTATTCTCATCATTGCCAACTCAGATATTAATATAATTCACTCCAAACTATTTTTGCACCTTCTGTATATCAAGTTGCTAAAATGGCAATCCCGACTTGGTCATTGAGCATAGCAGAGAACTTGAATTCACTTAAGCAAATATTTGAAGAGTTGATGAGCCAACTAAGTGAAGGGCAAAATAAGGTACTTAAAACTGTGTTTAACAATTGCGAATTATGTTTGTGTCTCAGCACAATCTCGGCTATGCCAGTTGGTTCCTATGCTTGTCGAATGTCAAAAGACTTCATTAGCTCAACTAAGTTGAAGAAGAAGCGCTTACTTCTAATCCTAGCACATCCACCACCACCTGCTGCATTTGTTGTCCTAAAGCGTGATTCCTCAGAGCACATTCCCTAATTAGGAAGATAGCTTGAAATAAAAAAAACAAAACACACACACAAAAACAAACAAACAAAAAACACTGAAGAGATACAGGTTCTGGGAAAGTCTTAGTTACTTTTCTCTTGCTATGAGAAAACAATATGACCAAAGAAATTTATAAAAGAACGCATTTAATGGAGCTTTGTTTTGGAGAATTAAGAATCCGTGATGGTGAAATAGAGGTATGGTAGCAAAACTGGCTAAGTTGATTCCTCAAGGCATAGGGAGACTTTCTGCCCTCTGAGCACATCTGGTGAGAGTAATGAGAATTATCCTGTATTTTAGCAGTGCGTCCCTGTTCCTACTTTGAACCTTGCCCTATCTTGGAATAAGAGTTTTCAGAGAAGCCCAGTGAAGGGCTCATGAGCAGCATCACCTAGAGCTCCTGGTTCTGGTGACTCTCAAATTCAACATCAATCCTCAGCACTGTTTGCTGGTGGGTCTTGATACACCTCCACAGAGGAATTAGCCTATTGCTTTTCAGTTGAGCCTCAAATTCTTAGGGTGAGGGCCAAAGGCAACCACATTCTTGGCACTCGTCTCCAGCCCAGTGGCAATATTGTTCCCCTCGAAAACCTCAATCTGGTCCTCCGCAGACCATATCCTGTCAGCACCTACTACCTCGCAAGATCTGACTAGGATGGCCCACTAATGCCTTCCATGCCCAAACTCTCCCACACTTCTCCAAGGGACCACACCACATGGTCAGATCTGTCGGAGCAATAGCCCACTTGCTGGTACTAACTTTTTGTCTTAGTGATTTTTCTGTATCTGTGACAAAACACCCTGACCAAGACAACTTATAAAAGAAAGCATTTAATTGGACCAACACCTTTAGAGGGTGCGAGTCCATAGTGGCTGAACAAAGGTATGGCAGCATACGGAGCTGGAAGCTCCAAGTAGGAGACGAACAGAAGACATCCTGGAAATGGAGCCAGTCTTTGAACAGCTCAAAGCTTTTCCCTACTGACGCACCTCCTCTAAGAAGGCCTCAGATAGTGAGGATTTTGTAATTTTAGTTTCTTTAATCCCAGCTGTGGGGAATAAGAGACTGCTTCACAGCAGGTGACTATGATTTGCCTAGTGCTCCAACAGGGCCATGCTTTGGCCAGCTGCAGATAGTTTCTGCTAGTGTATAATGTTTGGAATTCTGAGAACTTTTCAGAGGACATAATTGCTAGGGCCCCGAGAGGCTGGTTTGTTGCTAATTGCTGTTGCTGTTGTTGACTAGTTGGTGTTGGATGCTGTCGTTTGCTGTTTGTTAAGTGGTTATGCACTGTAAGGCCCTCTCTCTCAGCCAGCCTGGGAATGTGACCCAGACAAGCTTGGGAAAATGACCCAAAAAGAATTGAAGGCCAGCTCAGCTTCAGTTTCTGAGATCATGGTGGCCAACTGAGATAAACAATTTCAACTAAGGTAAACAATTACCATCTGGAAATTCTCTGGAAACTCCCCAACACCCCTCCCTGCAATAGCCAATGATAATTAGACAAGCACCCTTAGCGACCACCAGAGCCAATCCTAACATAGGGCATGCAGGCCCTTCTAACCTTTGTGGTTTTAGCCTTTAAAAAGTCTGTAACAGTGACTCGGGGTGCGCCTCCTCCCTCCCGAGTGAGCGTTGAGGCCCCCTGACACGCGTCAGCAGTAAACCTTGTGCCTTTGCATCAACATTGTGGTTCTCCAGTGGTCTCTCGCGACGACCCCCCACCCGGGTGGACTCTAGGGTCCAACAGCACAAAGAAACAACAAGAAATTAGATGTTTTGACAATGAAGGCCAAACTTGCCCCACAGAACTCAACACCCCAATCATCAAGAAGTAGTCTAACAATAGTTTCTCCCCTTCGCCTTCTATCGTGTTTTCCTCTCCTATCTAGTGTTAGGGGGATAATAATGGTGGAGAGGGGAGGAAAAGAGAAAAAGGAACCCACAAAGTATCCAAAATGCTACAGCCACACCTCTGATGCTTCTCGAACAGTGCCACCAACTCGAAACTAAGTATTCAGTTATGAGCCTATGGGGGTCATTCTCAGAGATTATCATATGTAACTTACTGGATAAAAAAGGGTTTTGAAACATAAATATCTTGGAAAAAAATCAAAGAATAGGTTGACCTCAGATGCAATAAGCAAACTTCAAAGAAATTAAGAACCCTCCAGCACGTCCCTCTAAATATTTCTCAATTCACTTGTTCTTCTAAAGACTTTAAATTTCATTGTTATAGTAACATGGAAGACACAGCTGGATAGTCTCAAGTCCTGCCTCTTTCCACCAAGTCTCTCTTGCATCTCACACATGGCTGCAGTGTTCCATACTACTCTCTTACCTGTCTTCACTGGGTCTCTAGTTTTGCTTCTCATTTACTGAATGTGTGTGTGTGCATGTGTGCATGCACATGTGTACCCAGGCATGGGGCAGTGCTCCACCATCTTGTTTTCCAATTCATGAAACTACCTTTTAAAAGAATATTCCCAATATTTAAAAGAATATTGTTGCTGCTGTTCCAGAGGTCCTTCAAGCTCTGCAGATGTAGCCCCTGCCACGCAACTCACCTTGGAGCCTCTAGGAGTCTCTAAGGCTCCTCAGAGCTGACCTGGAGTGCCTGCAGCCACTGCCCTTTTTAAATAGCTCACTAGGCAACTTGGTATGCAACAGCCTGTAGCTTCGCTTGGCTCCAGGTGGTTTCTTTTTTTTCAGCTTTTCCTTAGGCAGCCATATCATTGAGATGTTACGGGTAAATCTCAGAAATGTCTAGGAGACACAGTCTCACAGCAGGTTTCCTGGTCCTCTGTCTCTTACAATTTTTCTGTATTCCCCCATCCCTTTCCGTAATGTTCCATGATCCTTAAGTGCAGCCGTTGTGTTGTAGTGTATCCATCGGGACCGGGAACCACATTATCATGTGTTCTCTGCATTTTGACCAATTGAGTTTTCCTTTAACAGTCCCCATCTGTTGAAAAGCGAAGCTTATTTGACCATGTGTGAGAACTGCATTTCCCTGTGGATATAAGGATGAGTATGAGAATGCAATTAGGAGTTTGGTTTAGTACAGGAAGTAATAGGTTCTCTTCTAAGATCTATGACTTCACTAGCTTGGGAAGTTGACTGTGTTACCAGTACCAGACATGATTTACCTCCTGTTGAGAGGCCATAAATCCAATTAGACCAATAAAACCAATAGCTGTTGTTCCCTCCAAGATATGATTTCCACCATTTTACCCTTAGGGATATCTTGCCAGGCTGGTCACTGTAGTTCACAGGTGTCACTGTTGAATAGAAGTGTTGATTGCTTTCTTTGTGAAAGACTTGTTACTCAACCTGTTCTGGAAAAGCAATGACATATAAAGAAATACTGCTATGACCAGAAGTCAGCCAGGCATGATGACACATTCCTGTAATCCTAAGACTTGGGAAACAAAGAGAGTGATTGAAAATTCCAGGTTAGACTAGGCTACATAGGAAGATCTTGTCTCAGTAACAAAAAGAAACACCAAAGCCATCTTCCTGTACAGCTCAAAAGTCTAAGCACTTAACAGGTACTACACATCAACTTTTGACATTCTCTCAGAAACCTCCAACCTCGCCTCCTATGTGACAAGGGGGCACACAGGACTGGTTTAATTTCTGGGCTGTTATAGTCAAGCTTTTCTGAAGCTTTATAGGACTGATTCTTGAGAGCACTTACTGCACATAAATATTTATATGTTTAAATCTTTTCCAATTCTATATACCATGTTAAAAGAAGGCAAGGAAAGAAATTCAGTATTAATTGCAATCCAACCATATACTTAACAGTATAGCTATTCTAAATGAAATAAACTGTCTCTTCAATTATAGTAAGTGTGTGTATTATATGTAGACCTATGTTCAAAATAGCTTTGAGGTGATGTTGTGAAACTTACTTTCTTGAAAGGGATAATGTAAGTGGAGATATACAGTCAGGCTTTCATATTTATTTAACCAACTGTAAGTTGAAAATATTCTTTCAAAATTCCATCTGTGTTGAACATAAAGAATTCTTATTCCCTGTACATTTCAGTGTAAGTATTTACATAAAATAATCATGCTTAGAGTATTGTATGTATCCCAGAGATTATTTAAAGTATATGGGGAGTATTGCATATGTTATATGTAAATATTACATCATTTTATGTCATCTATGAATTTTATTATCTGTATCTTATGGTATATATTTACAAATTTTGAGAGACTACTATAGAAATATCTTTATACATAGCATTCCCTTTGTATTGCATCAATATTTTTATTTAAAAACATACTAATGTCAAATTAGTATCAGTGAAGAATACAACATGTGCAGTGATTAAAGCTTAGGTGTAAAACCACAAGAATGTTGCGTATGGTAACCATCACCTGTGTGGATACAGCTGCATATAATAGCCTCAAGATCTGGCCTAGATAGTACTTGGCTGAGTTAGCAGCTGTGAAACATGGTCAGCTGAAAGGACAAAGAAAACCCGGAGAAGGAGCAGTCTCCTCAGGGTGCTGACACTGCTATAGTGCGAAGTTAGTTTCAGCCACTAATCTACATAATTTCTTGATCTGTTATTGTTATAAAAATACTTCAACCTGGCTGGAGAGATGGCTCAGAGGTTAAGAACATTGTCTGCTCTTCCAAAGGTCCTGAGTTCAATTCCCAGCAACCACATGGTGGTTCACAACCATCTTTAATGTGATATGATGCCCTCTTCTGGCCTACAGATGCAGGCAGAGCCCTGTATACATAATAAATAAATAAATCTTTAAAAAAACAAAACAAAAAAACCCTTCAACTTTACTATACATTACACTAAAGTATCATTCATGCATCCCTTTATTCCACAACTATTAATACATGTCTGATGTAATATAGCATCCTTATTGCTATGTCACAAACCATTACTAAGATAGCACTGTGAAAGAACATACATTTATACACTCACAGAAGTTTGTACTTAATTGTCTGCTCTGAGTCATAGCAGGCTGGACTCCACTGGCTCTACTCCCCAAGGCTCCAGCTCTCACCCAAGCTTCTTAGGTGTTGGCAGAATCCACTCACTGTAGTTGTAGGACTATGATTCCTGATGCCTTGTTGGCTGGACATGGGAGGCTGCTTTCAGAGTTCGTCCACTGCTCTCTGCTGCATGGGGCCATACTACACTGCAGCTTTCCCTCCCTTTTAGGTAGTCAGTAACTTTTTATAGTCTCTTTTACATTTATCAGGGAAAACTCTGTTCTAAAGGTTTCTGTGATGATGTCAGACCTGTCTTGATGATTGCCTTATTGTAAGGTCAAATATTTAAGATATTAATTACATCTATAGAATTCCATTCCATCAATTTATGAGTTGGCATTTGTGCAAGTGGAAGGAGGTATGAATACATAATCTTTGGAATCTTGAAAAACCATTGTATAATTCTGAATTAAAAACCTGGATTTTGCTATGTGTCTCAGCACACAAGACACAGAAAGAAAGAAAGAAAGAAAGAAAGAAAGAAAGAAAGAAAGAAAGAAAGA
>OU015758.1:29647424-29658440 GCA_907169655.1 Acomys percivali | reverse complement strand
AGAAAGAAAGAAAGAAAGAAAGAAAGAAAGAAAGAAAGAAAGAAAGAGAGAGAAAGAAAGAAGTTCTTGCTTATATGGAGCATACTTTCTAGAAAGTTGAAGGGAAAAATCATGTATTCCATTTTTTTTTTCAAGCATCCTATTTCAAGTTTTGAGATGGAGTCATTAGAATAGACCACACCTGATTTACATTTGCTATTTCGTGTTAACATTCAATTAACTTTATTTTTTAGCAGATGGTATGGCATTTTTTTGTTTGTGTTTATAATGCGCCTGTCACAAAAATGCCTGCACTGAGCATTTATATCTTATTTTAGATTCACAGAATTTCAGGAATGGTAGCAGGGAGGGAAATTAAAGATTACGCCATGGTTTGTTAGCATTTAAGGGAAAGGACGTTGAAGAGAGGTTTTTCCTGTTTGTACTTAGTAAAATACCAAGGTGCTAGTCTATTTATTTTTAATATATAGACTTCTCAAGTGATAACAGATGTGGCTATCTCGAACGAGCGCGTTTCTTGAAATAGAGCAAAAACATAAATAGCAAGAATGGGCAGGGAACCAAGGAAACGGACTAATCAGGCAGATGGTGCTGTTCTGGGGGAAAGTCTGCGTAAACCCATAACTGCATCAGTGAGCTGAACAGGGCCACCAGGAGCATGGAAACTTGGCATGGTTTTCTGTTAACGTCTCATTATGTTACAATAAACCACCAGGTCTACATATGGATTTTTTGTAGATTATATTATAAATTTTTGTTGTTTCCTTCATTACAATGTTCCTTTTTCACAAAAGCAAACTTTTGCCTAAAATATAACTTTCCATAATTGAGATATCTTAACAGATTTCTTTTTTTTCTCCCAATGCATTGTTGAGTCTCTGTCATACTGTTTGACATTTGTTGATCTTAATAGCATTTAATCATTTTTTGTGAATTGTTTTTAAATGTAATACAATAAGTGTATAAACAACAAGGCTCTGCCTATATATAAAAAAAAAAGCATGATTAACTGAAGTGTAGTTGGTCAAGAATGGAATTTTGCATGAACAGAGGCAAAAAAAAAAAAAAAAAAAAATTCTAACAGGAAACCAGAAACGGAATAAAAATACAAAAGGTATCTCTGGCACAATGCCCTTGAGGTCAGCAGCCATGGCCAAGAGCATGAGGTAATGTCAGAAATGAGAAAACACCCTGGGCTGGATCTTTGTCCCTCTGACCCTAAGATCATTAGTGTTTGTGTGAAACATGGTCTGTATGGTGATTTATAAAGATGCGAGTTGAAAATGTCTTCTTACTTCCATCTCACTATACCCAAGTAGGACACAACATGTCTTGTTATCCTCAGTCTACAGATGAATAAAAGCGTACCACAGAGAAATTAGATTACTGGAATTCATACAGTTACTACAAATGGTAGAGACACAACCAGTACTGACTCATCCTTTTTTTTTTTTAACCCAACACTCTATGACTGAAGATTAGAAGTCAGGATCAGCTGACTTAGTTAAAGAATTGAATTTGTTTCCCTTCATTATCTTAGTGTATATGCAGCTGCAGAAGCTGCTTTACAAGGTAATGCTTTGGTGTCAGCATTAGTTTTAAATGCCAAACACACCCATCCAATCACTAGTATATTTTGGAATATTCTGATAGATTTGAGACGTTTTATAAAAAATTCCCTAGGTTTGTCTCTCTTGTACCAAGTGAAAGAAACCAAAAGGTACAGCCATGGAATAACGAAAGTGAGGTGCTTCAAAAAGAGGGACACAATGTTACAGACGCCTTCCTCAAGCATAAAAGTAAGGACATTGGGGAAAGATAGGAGGGAGGAGTTGGACAGGCAATTAAAAGGAAGCAAGCCTGAGGGACTGCACTGTGGTCTGCTCTGCTTTACTCTTCAAAGAGAACAGCTGTGATAAAACAACAACAAACAGTTGTTCTGTGTGAGTCTGCCCTCTTTCTCTGTCACAAAATAAGAGCATTCTATATGGGGTGTGGGGAGATGGCTCAGTCAGTAAACTGTAAAAAGGCAAGTGCAGTAGTAGTGTATGCACATAACCCTGACACTGAAGAGGGAGACACAGGTGGAGGCACTGAAGTCCCTGCACAACCAATATAGCTGACTGCAGCATAGACAGGTGAGGAGTTCTAGTGTCAGTAAGAAACATTGTCTCAAAAACAAAACCCCAAAATAAAGTGGAGAGATTCTGAGGAAGTCATCCACCTGTCATCTACCTGGAAGTGTAAGTGGGAGTGAATAGAATGTGTCTGATATTTCAATACTGATACTATATAGCATTCATATCTTTTTCTAGAGAATAAAGAGTTGGACTATGCATATATATATGTATATAGAGAGATGTATATATGGAACTCTTTGACTCAGCCTAACATTTCTTTCTTAGATTTTTAAAACAATTTTTTGAAAAAACTTCTAAACGGTAACTAGGATCCCTTACAGTTAAGGTATACCCATAGGTCTGAATCTAGGCAATGAAAAAATCAGAGTAGTGTTGGCTGCTGTTAGACAAGGTGTATATGAGTCTGTGTGGTCCTTCCCCTTCACTTGGTGGATGTTGACATCCAGGCTGTTTCTGGTGGGCATGAATGCTTTCAGCTATGTCAACCTGTTGATGTATGAGAGAAATTTCGATGTACTTTGGGTGAAATTATAATAGTGGCTTAGGCTACCTTAATAAAGTTAGTGTCCTGCACAAGATCTCTTCCCAAAGAATATGCCTCTGGTGGCTATTCTTGTCAACTTAACGATATCTGGAATTAAGTAAACCCAAATTGTTGGGTACACCTGTGAGGGTTTTTTTTCTATATTAAATCATTTGAAGTGGGAAAACCCACTTGTAATTCAAATCTTTTGAGGTGAGTAGATCCACCTTGAATCTGACCGCTCTCTCACTGGCAGCCTCTATAAAAGCCATGGAAGAAGACTTTCTTTCTTTGCCTACTTGCTCTCAGTCTTGTTGGCAAATCCATGCCCACTTCTCTGGGATTCCAGTATATACTGAAGACCAACCGGGATATCCAGCCTCACAGGACTGAAACACTACTGTATTCTTGGATCTCCCATTAGTAGAGAGCTGAACCACAGACTGCAAGGCATTCTAATAAATCCGTGTGTGTGTGTGTGTGTGTGTGTGTGTGTGTGTGTGTGTGTGTGTGTTCATTCCATCAGTTCTGTTTCCCTGGAGGATCCTGACAAAGACAACACCTATTATTTTCTTCCCTCTTTGTGGATGAAAACAGTTACAGATCTCTTTCTCTGTAGCCCATACCTTTAATCTGTGAGCCCTCACCATTGCCTCAGCATGGAGGTTCTCATATCACTTCTGAAGAAAATAATACATCTCCATGTCATGGTAGCTCAACAACAGTAGCCCACTCTATCACTAATCTTAATGGTCTGCTTGTGTGTAAACTACTTGCTCAAGAGATTTAGTCAAATTAAAACAAACAAACAAAAACCAATCCAGGGGCTAGAGCGGTTAAGAGTACTGGCTGCTCTTCCAGAGGACCCAAGTTTGTTTCCCAACACCCACATGTCATCTCACAGCTACCTTTAACTCTAGTTCCAGGGGACCTGGCATGGTCACATGGTCATACACGCAGACAGAACACCAATGCACAATAAACAAGTCTTTTAAAAAAAACCAAGTTCTAAAAAACCACAATTACAGCAAAACTTAAGAATGGGGAAACCATGTAACCATATCTAATAACTAATCAATACAGTCAAACATAGAGCTAAAGTTAAACAATGTAGGCATTTTGCTGTAAAGTGTAGATGGTCTAGTTGATTAAAAAGCATCAATAAGAAGTTAACAAAAACTGACTCTCCCTCTCTTAGCAGCCATCAACTCTTGAAAACTATTGAAATCAGCCAGCATACTTCTACATATTCTAAATGGAAACATGTCCAAAATATAATTGAATGAATATTTAAAAATCTCAGAATAATATTCATATCTGTAATCTCACTTACATAAAAATTAAACACAAAATTCATATGCTATGTCTCTACTTACACACACATTTTGTATATGCATATGTGAGTGTGGGTTTCTAGGAAGAATGGAGGTTTCACATAGGGAAGTTTGAGATGTAAGAGTTGAATTTTATGTGGAGTTGTATTTTATGAATATTTTTAAATTTCCAAAGATATTATGTCTGTATTACCTAAGTAAACAATTTCTGGAAAAGTAGAATATCCATTATGCTACCAATAAAATTGAAATAAATTTTGGAAGAGAATTCTTAAAATTGTCAAATAGTAATTTTTGCTTTTGCTTTGTAAAATATCTAACTTTTCTATAGTGAGCCTGGGTTAATTTACACTTTAATTGTTTTCTTGCTAAGGGACATAACTATGTAGCTGCTGGCTGTTAACTGCAAGTACTTCCTCAGACATTCCTGTCCTACCCTGGCCACCACCATTGTAGTTAACCTAATGCAGATGCTCTCTGCAATTTCTAGACGATCAATTCCCAGGGCCATGGGCTAATGGTACCATTTGCCATATCTATGTCATTTTTCTTTCACATTCCTGTTTGTACCTTTCTGGTGCATTTGAATCAGGGGAAACCATATGCCCCATCATAATGCAGGCAAAGTTAAGTTTGCACTAGAAGACAGTAATTTCTTGTGGGGAGAAAATTTCTCTACTGGAAACAGAACTGGATTTATATTCTTTTTCTTTCTTATAGCCTGCCTGGAAATGTAAAAATTCGGACAGGCTTTGGGATGATGGCCTTGTGATAAGTAATTAGTTGGGCTTGAATTCTAACAGTAGCAATTGATAATGCATTCATTCTAACACATCCTACCTCACCCCCGTCTTCTTTCTCACACTTTTGGGAATTGGGTTCTATGATAACATAATATTTATGTTCTATGCATCTTGGAGAAGCCATGAAGAGACTGACCTAGAGCTAAACAAAGTTCTCTGAAGAAAACTATATCCCAAGCTCATGAGGAATTCTAATGAGTGCTTCTGATACCACAGATGTGGGATATATTTTATATCTGACTATAGTAAATATGGGTCCTATGACTCTTTCTTGGATTTGATTAATTGCTAGACTGGAACACAGAACACACAAAAAAATCATTTTACTTATATTTGGCAAATTTTAATAAAATATTTAATATTAATATTAAATTAAATATTAATATTTAATAAAAAGGCAGAGATGGGCAAATGCAGGGGAAAGATGCACAGAATCAGGTAAGGGAGAACAGGAGTGAAGCAGAGTGTGACACCCTGCCCCCCTTCCCTGGAATTTCCACTCATTAGCTATGGAGAGGCTCTCTCCAAGCTGACTTCTTTGAATTTTATTCACGATTCGTTCATGGCTTATTGCATCATTGGCCACAGTGATCAACTCAAACTTTAGCTGTCTTTTCCTTTCCAGAGGGTAAAGGTTAAACAGTCCAGTCCTTTAAACTTTGATGAGTCCCCTTTCTAAAGTCACCAAAGGATCCCCTGCAAGCCGCCATCTCATTACCATAAAACCAACCTTGTCCCTTTGGAGCTTGCAAGGGTTCCACTGAAGCCCAGCAACCTGACACAGGGGGCTCTGAAGATTCTAACATACCCAAGGCACAAGAAAACAAAACAAAACAAAACAAAACAAAACAAAACAAAACAAAACAAACAAAACCTTAAACAGCCTGTATGAAGATGTAGGAAGTCCTTTAAAAGGTAATGAATACATCTCTTAAACACATCAAGGAAAAAACAGACAAACAGTTGAAGAAAAATTAATAAAACTGTTCAAGACCTGAAACATCCCTTGTTCTGGGATCACATGTGTGCACCAGTATTTCTTTTTATGTGAGTGTCCAGGATCCAAATGCAGTTCCTCATGCTTGCACCCCAAGCACATTCGTAACTGCACAAGCTATCTTTCCAATTGCTTAAGGCAATTTTAAATTTACATTTCTCTGATGGCAAAGGGTATGGCCACTTTCAGAAATATTTATTTGGTCATTTTTGCTTATTCTATTTGAGAAGAGTCTGCTCCATTCATCAACCTATTTATTGATAGGAAATTGTATTTGTTTTTGTTTTTTTCTGTCTAGAGACATTAAGCTCCTGTCTGATGTTTAGTTGACCACAATGTTTTTGAATTCTAAGTTTGTCTCTGGTGGTTATTTCCTTTCTGTGCAGAAGGTTTAAATTTTCTCGTAGTCAGATTGGTGTTGTTTCCTGTGCTACCTCCTTTTAATTTTTCTCGCAGGTTCTTGTGTATATCTGTAACTTAAAGTGTTTCTCTCTTACACTTTAAACATTTCAGGTCTTATGTTATTGTATTTGAATTGGTTTTGGTGTAAGAAGAAAGAACCTAACTTTCAACTTCAGCTTGTAGATATCCTGTTTTTCCATCAACATTTGTTGGTCTGGGATGGATACTGAGATGCTCAGTGTTGTGGGCTGAGTTAGGACAGATTCCTCAGCAGTGGAGGGCCTCTCTCTTCCTCTCCTGTTCTTACTGGGGTGGATAGTCCAGGTCTTCTCACTCCTTGCAGGCTACAGAGGCCATGAGGTCCATCAGCCTGTTGCTGCACATGCATTTATTGTCATACCAGGAAATGAGCTTTACAAAGCTATCAATAAGAGCAATGCCAGCCCCGGCATCATAGGCGGAAGAATGAGTATCACTAGTAAAATTGAAGGATACAGCCTGGTCCTTAGTGTAGTCCAGGATGCCCTGTTGCTAGACCCTAGATGCCTTCTCCATCACCTTCTTGATGCCATTGTATCTGGCAGCTTTCTTCAGGCCGAAGGTTATATCCATAAACAGACATATTGGTAGTAGGAACATGAAAGGTCATGCCAGTGAGCTTTCCTTTCAGCTCTGGGATGGCCTTTGCCTTTGCCATCCACAAGGCTGAAATAAGCTATGGAGGAATTCCTTGAGTGGATGTAAAGCGCTGTTTAGCCAATCAGTTGGACAGAAAGACAGGAAGTGAAAGGCAGGGCTTCCAAGGAAGGTTAGAAGATCGGTTTTGGATAGTTGAGAGTTGAGGAGAGAAGCTGCCAGAGGAGGATCAGATTGGCAAGCGATTGGGATGAATGTAGGTTTTGAGGCCATAGGATTAGAATCATTTAGCTTAGTTTACCAGATTAGTAGTAGTTTAGATTCTGCCCAGCATAGGGCTTGTAGCTTTAAAATACACTGCAGTCTCACTGTGTCGGTTATTTGTGCCCTAGGCCTTGCTGATAAGTTATTTGCAACACACAGCCATGGCTACACCAGTGAATGTAGGGATAATGTTCTGAGACGCTCCACAGCTTCCTAGAAGGGCCATCCACAGTATTGTGGGTGATAGTGATGGCATGCGTCCTTCCATAATAACGGAGTGGTCATGGATGATCTTGGCCAGCCGGGCTAGGCAGTTGGTGATGCCGGAAGTATCACTGAAAATCTCCAGTTGTCATACTTCTTAATGGTTCACACCCATCACAAACATGGGAGCATCAGCAGAAGGGGCAGCAATGACCCTCTTGGCTCTACCCTTCAAGTGTTCTCTGGCCTTTTTCATGGTGGTGAAGACACCCGTAGACTCTACAATGTACTTTGCACCAGCATCACCCCATTTGATGTTAGGAATATCTCACTCCTGGAAGATAGTGATGACCTTCCCATTGGTGACAAGTTTCCCAGCCTTGACTTTACCATTGAATTTTCCATGGGTAGAGTCATATTGGAACATGTAGGCTATGTAGTTTATGTCAATGAAGGGTCATTGATGGCAGCTATATACATGTGGCCAGAGTTGAAGAAACCCACTATGGCCAAATCCATTCACTGCAACCTTCTCCATCATGTCTCAGGGACAAGACTGGTACTAGTGAGATGTGCTATTTCTAGAACTGAGAGACATAGAGACCCTTACAATATTCTTAACATGTTTGGGGTGTGGTTTGCAAATAATTTGTTGAAAAATATTGAATATTATTTGGGAGAAATTAATACTTAACTTTCCTTTTATTTTCTCTTTCTTTGCCGTGTTGCTGGTATCATAGTAATACTGCCTTTTCAGAATGACTCTGATACTGTTCTGTCCCGCGCTGTAGAACATGTGTGAGAAGTGATGATGCTACTGTCCCTTAACCATTTGGCAGCATCTGTTAGAGAATCCAGTCTTGTGATTTTCCTCTTCGGGAGACTTTTAATTACTGCTTCAGTCTCTTTGCTTGTTAAGTGTCTGTTGTTGATAACTTCTTTAGTTCATTTTGGTAAATCCTGTGTGTTCATAGATATCTGATTCTTCTAAAGTCTTCAGCCTTTTGGAATATCTTTTAAAGTGTTTCTTATAATTCTGTGGATTTCATCAGAGTTTATTACATTTCTTTTTAAAATATATTTTATTAATTTATTCATATTACATCTAAATTGTTATCCCATCCCTTGTATCCTCCCATTCCTCCCTCCCTCCTGCTTTCCCCCTACTCCCCTCCCCTATTACTGTGACTAAGGGGGAATTCCTCCCCCTGTATATGCTCAGAGGGTATCAAGTCTCTTCTTGGTAGCCTGCTATCCTTCCTCTGAGTGCCACCAGGCCTCCCCATTCAAGGGACATGGTCAAATACGGAGCACCAGAGTTCGTGTGAAAGTCAGTCCCCACTCTCCCCTCAACTGTGGAGAATTTCCTGTCCATTGGCTAGATCTGGGTAGGGCTTCAAAGTTTACTGCACGTATTGTCCTTGGCTGGTGCCATAGTTTGAACAGGATCCCTGGGCCCAGAACCGCCCATCATAATGTTCTTCTTGTAAGTTTCTAGGACCGTCTGGATCCTTCTATTTCCCCATTCTCCTATGCTTCTCTCACCTAAAGTCCCAATAGGATGTCCTCCCCTCTCACCAACTTTCCTGGTAAGTGAAGACTTTCTTTATCATTACTAATTTTATTAATTTGGGTCTCCTCTCTTTTCATTTGGCTCAGTTTGTCATTTTCTTATCTTTTCAAAGGAACAAATACTTGATTAAGTCTATTTATTGTTCCTTTAGGCTACATTTAATTAGTTTTGGCTTAATTTTTATTACTTCCTGACATCTCCCATATTTGACTTGGGTCATTTTTTATTTGCTTTTTAACTTTGAGGTACAGTCTTAGGCCATTTACTTGAAATTTCTCTTTTTAAACATTAATTAATTTGTTTATTTATGGATGTACTGTTATGAAGCTGATGACCCCAGCACAGTACAATATTTGTCGGTGTTTGCATATGTGTTCATTTGTGTAATCACGAATGTGATGCAACATGCATGTGGAAGTCAGAAAACAACCTTGGGTGTCAGTCTTTGCCTTCTATTTCATATGAGATGAGGGTCTCAGGGTTTTGGGTTTGTTTGGTTGCTTGGTTAGTTGGTTTGGTTTGGTTTGTTTCTCATATTGTACTCCAGGCTAGCTGGTGCATGCTGGGGTTCTCCTATCTCCACCTCCAATTTTGCTCCAGGAGTGAGTGTTGGGATTACAGATATACACTACCAGATCTAATTTTATGTAGATTCTGTGGATCCAAACCCATAACTTCATGCTTGTGAAGCAAACGATTTGTCCATTGAGCAACCCTCCCTCAGCACAGAGACTGCTGATTTTTAAATTTTAATCATTTACACTATGAAATTTCCTCTTAAAACTGCCTTAGCTATTTCCCAAAAGTTTTGGTAGGTTGTTGTATGTATTTCTTTTACTTAGTTCTAAGACTTAACATTTTCTCCTCTGGACTACTTCAGTGACTCTGCTTATCCAAATGTGTCTTGTAGGGCTGGAGAGATGGCTCAGCAGTTAAAAACAATGACTGCTCTTCCAGAGAATCCAGGTTCAATTTCCAGCAGACACGTGCTGGCTCACAACCATATGTAACTCCAGTTCCAGGGGATCTGACACCCTGTTCTGGCCTTTGTGGGCACTATGCATTCACGAAGTGTACAGACATACATAGACAAAATTCTCATACACCTAAAATAAAAATAAATAAATCT
Organism: Acomys percivali; assembly: GCA_907169655.1. NCBI lineage: Eukaryota > Metazoa > Chordata > Mammalia > Rodentia > Muridae > Acomys > Acomys percivali. Next base: position 29,648,434 of record OU015758.1, on the reverse strand, counting down.
TTAATCCTAAATGATATATTGTATACTATTGAACAATTTGTGTGCTTTGCATGACTTCTCTTACTGCTGAAGTTTAGTTTTATACCACTATGATCTGATAAGATACACGGAATTATTTCAGTTCCCTTCTTATTTCTAAGTCTTCATCTGTATCCTACAATGTGATCAATTTTAGAGAAGATTGTGTGGGCTGCTGAGAAAAAAAAATTATATTCTGGATTCACTAGACGAAATATTCTGTAGATGTTTGTTACTGTTTCTTTGTTAACTTTTAGTTTGGGAAACTTACTTAACAACAAGGATGAGATAATGGAATTACTCACTATTACCCTATAAGGTCCTATCTAAACTTTGATGCCTTTTAGTTTATGCCTCCCATTTTATTATGAACTTGAGATCCCTGATGTTTGATGTATAGGTATTTACAACTGTCATATCTTTGTTGATAAATTCTTTCCTATATTAACATTTAAGTCCCTTCTTTAGCTCTTCCTTGGCTCTGAGACTATTTTCATCACATGTGACAATAGCTTTATCAGCTGATTTACAGCTTCTATTGTTGGCATGTTGATTTTCATCCTATGATTCCTATAGGCTTTGAACTTTTTCAAATCTACTTTATTTAGGCTTCTTTAATGCTTATATCTCCTTCCAACTTACCTGCCCTACATAGGAGAGAAAAGAGGTTAATGGAAATAGGAGAAATTGAGCTTTTCAGAACTCAATTTCTTGGCACTATTCCATTGGTTTAGTCAACAGGATTCCAGTAGACCTGTTAAACAGCAAACTAGCAATTCAGCAAAGGTGACTGTAACTGCAGCAGCCAGAACCTGGAGCATTCTCTGGAGCAGTTCTCTCTAGGAGTGTGTCAAAGTGGAGTGATGAGCAGCCAAACAATAGGAAACTATGCCAAGACCAAAAAGCCAAAAAAGCCAAATCTTTTGTTTTGCTGCTCATACACATACACACACACACACACACACACACACACACACACACACACACACACA
>OU015758.1:29599375-29647414 GCA_907169655.1 Acomys percivali | reverse complement strand
ACACACACACACACACACACACACACACACACACACACACACACACATTCTCTCAAAGTCTAGATTGCTATGTTTATCAGTTGGCAAAGACCATGCCCCTGCAAGAGGTGGTTCTTCTTCTAATGGACAAACATCACTTGTTCTCTCACAAGTCTGTTTCCAGTGGAAAAACACTGTACATCCTCATACAAGTCTGTTTCTCATCCCACACTTGGGATCAAAACAAAAGACTGCCATGTGTCAGGTGTGTTTCTTGGAGACCACACCTCTTGTTTTTCAGTCCATCACTTCCCCTGCATGTTTTAGTCACAAGTTGAGATGGTGTACAGTTAAAGTTACTACTGAGTAGGGTTTGCTGTGTCCTAGGCTTTGCTGGCAGTTGTTCTGGTTCTTTGGATTATTGCTAATTTCTTTTCTTCTCCCCAATTTGCAGTAGAGGTTTTCTGGCCAATTATGTTTGACATACTCGATTCCTTCCAATGTCTCCTTTGTTCGTTTATTCTGCTCATAAAATATAGTCTCAACTGTGTGCTTGTGAATGAGACTTTCATTTCTCTGTCTTTGTGTGTAGTAGTTCTTTTCACTTTTAGCAGTTGTTGGCTTGGTTCTGATGGGTTATCTTAGTTTATGCTCATTGTGAAAATGATAATTCTCCATCAGTTTTAGGAGACAACTTTTCTGGGTATAGAATTTCTTTTTAATTTTCTGGACTTGAAGTATATCACATGATGTTTTCCTGGTTTATAAGGTTTGGGGGAAAAGATCTAATTTTCTTCTGGTGTTTGCACCTTTGTATGTGAACCAGCCTTTTTCCTTTATAGATTTTAGTATTGTTTCTATAATTTGTATTTTTGACCTCTTGTTGTAATGACTATTTGGGGTCCTAAATAACAATCTTTGGGTGTTTATTTTCATTCATTACATGTATAATTTCATTGAGTAAGTTATGTATACATATAGAGTTTATTTCAGCCCCTTGTTCTGCCCTGTGGATTCTGAGGTTTGGTCTCTTGACTATATCCTATCCTCAAAGTTTGTTTTTCTGTTTGTTCTAATCTGTTGGTGATGACTGTATTGTTACCTGACTAATTGTCCTGTTTTTACCATTTCTAGATGATTCTTTTTAAATATCTATTTACTTACTGAACTTCTTATCCAGTTTTTTTCTCCTCAAATTTCCAACCATTTCATGCATTTTGCTAACTTTCTTACTCCTGAATTGATTCACTGTGCTTCATTCATTGTTTTAAGTCATTTATACATCTTTGGACCTTTTAAATAGTATGTCTCTGCAGTCTTTCTGTACAGTTTTGTTATATCATTATCCTTACTTTCTGGCACTAAGGAATCTGTGTGCTTATGGTGGTGCCGTGGTAGCTCGTAGTTTTATTTTATGTGTGCTTGTTGTGTTTTGTGCATCTCTTGTGATAGAGTCCTTCCATTTTTATTTTTCCTTTTTCCTCCCTCTTTTTGTTTATTTTATGTGAGTATAGCTAATGTGTTTTTCTTGAAATTTTCTCTCCTTAGCTCTACTTAGTGGTAAAGCCAATTAGAGTTATCGGTACAACAACTCTACATTGGTCCTGTTGCTGAAAGTCATCTCAAGTGAGACACTGGCTAAAATAAAACCAGTGAATGAATAAAATACACTTGTTTAAATCAAGTAAAAGCTAAATATATTAAATACATTCAATTAGAAATATATGCTAGAATCTTGGTCAGTATTTATTCCTAATTGAGACAATAAGGCTTTACTCCTACCTTGGTTGTCTTTTGTTGGAGCCTCAGTAGATGGTGGAGAAAGCTGATAATCTCAATAATCCAAACAATTTATGTCAGTGTGTCCTTCTAGCTCGGAGGGCCTTCTTTGTGGTACTTTCCTTTTCGTATGAAATTCATGGTCCAAGACCTCATGTGCCAATTAGAATTTTGTCTATGGTGTTTGGAGGATCTATTCTTTTCCTTCTTTAAACTTGAGGGGGCGTTCTGTGGCTGAGCCTCTGAAGGGGTGTAGAAGGGTCACTGCCTGTTCACCTGTGCCTCTGAGAAGCATCTTTGGTTTTCTCAAGTCAGGAGACAGACCTCACTTACCCAGTGTGTGTCTACATGGCTGCTCACCAAGGCAGTGGTGATGATGTTGCTGTCTCCAGGGTGTCCACGGCGTCTCAGCTCTAGGCTTCCATTCTACTCTCTGCCGCTGTGGCCATAGTTTGTTCTACTCTTGTTGTTTCCTTGCCCATGGCGTATCTGACCCCAAACATTGTCTCTACAGCCCAGTTTCGGAAGCTCACTGTTCTCATGGTACCCACCATCAGGAGCTGGGAGCACATCCCTGGAAGCTAGCTACCACCACTGACCACAACAGTGTGGCTGCTCACTGACTGGCTGAAGGCTAAGGTCTCACGATGGTTATGTCTTTCTCTTCATTTATTTCTCTTACAGGAATCAGGGGTGTGATCTGACTCTTGCCTGTGTTTATCCTGACACTTGTCTTTCACCAGGTTGCACGGAGGCAGTATTTAATTCATCTGGAAGTAATAGATTATTTCCTTCATCTCATATCCTCTTTCAAAAAAATTTTTTTTCAAATGGAATTGGTAAACACCATTTGAAAACATAAGTCTGGCACAGCAATTGTTGCTAAGATTAATTTAGTGTCTTGTTATTTCCTTAGACAAAAATAAATAACTAAATACATAAAAATAAAAAAAAAACCCTGTACTTCCATTGCTGCTACACAGAGTATGATGTTGCTCCCCATTCTTTGACCATGCCCTCTCAGCCACCACCTTCTCTGTTTACTTTATGTCACATCGAATGTGTCTCTCCACTGTTGCTCATGTCCTCAAGTGTTTTCTAACGCCGTGCCATCTGTATTTCCTGTTCTCTTCATGTACAAACTGCTTTGCTCATCATTTTGCTTAGCTATCTCATTTTTATCTCTCTGCTAACAGTTTGAACCCAGTCTCTGCTGAAGGTTCTTAAACTGCTCAAGATATAACTGCCCTGGGCATGCTTACTTTTTATTATGTCTCCCTTTGTAGTGATGTTATGATTTCCATCTGGCCTATTCATCTGTTTCTTTTTATGACACATTATAGAATATAAGTTCTATAGAGGGAGAAGTTAATTGTTTTCTGTTTATTATCTTACTCTCAGGATTTAGTACATCTGCCTTAATGAATATTTAAAAACAAAATCTTTTAAAACATACTTTGTGATAATATTTTTTTTTTAATTTACTGTCTACTGTTATTCTGACTTCACGTTTCTTCATGTACCTCTGATAACCAACTATCTTATTCAACTAATGTTACCATAACAAAATATCATTGGCTGGGTGACTGAACAACAAAAAATTTTTTCAGTCTAGAAGCTTCATTTTTAAGCTACTGATGATGAATTCTGGACCCAGAAAAGCTTCTCCTTTACTTTCTAGTCCTGATATACAATATATCATATAAACATGGAGGTTGGAGGAAAAGAACAAACTCACTGGCATCCATTCTCTGTCTGTCCGTCTGTCTGCCTATCATGTCTGTCTTTAATAAGAACAGAAATACCATTGGACCACCACCATATACTTGGGACCTCATCTGACCCTAATCACTTCCTCAGAAGATCCATCTCCAGATATAGCTATATGGATAATTCACCCATGGTATGGATTTTTGAAGAGCACTCCATCTTTTCTTTGGTGGTTTTATCATACACAAAAGGGTTCATAGTGCTGCTTTTTTCCTTACAAACTCCCATCTATGTCTTGTTATATTTATTCTTTGTTTTATGCTGTCTTTATACAGAGAATGCCTTCATTCACATTTTAGGAGGTATTCCCTTGCCTTTCTCCATAGAGTGCCCTATAAATAATAGTTTCACCTATCTATATTGGCTGACTAAATTCACTTCCACATTTCCAATGATGACCTTTCAACAAACATCACATTCTTTGTCTCCAGCTGCTTCTTATATTTACTCTTCACCCATCTATTTCCAAATGTCCTAAATTAAGCATACCAAAATCATCACTTGCTGACTCCCCAGTGAGCTTCCTTGCATTTTTCTTCTTTCTTCTTCCGTCTCCTGATCATTCAGGCCTAAAATGTTGCTGTAATCTGTGACTTATTCATTCATCTGCTAGATCTAATTGCCACTAAATAAGTTGTTACTTCCTTTGACCTTGCATGAAATATGTCCTTCAAATTTGTATGTTGTTTTAAAAATTAGCTTTCTTTTTTAGAAGGGCTTTAGATCTCCAGAAAATTGCAAAGATAGTTCAGAATGTTCCCTTATTTCCTATTCCCATCCCCCTGCAATCAGCTTCTTGAGCATCACTATAGTTCATTTAGCACATGTGACTAACGAAACAATATCAATATGCCATTATCAAGTGAAGTTCAGACTTCCTGAGTTTTAAGTGTTTCAAATTTTGTCCAGAATGCTATATTTTAATTATCATGTTGCACTGAAACCTTATAGCTTATGTTGTCTTACCTCCATGTGAATTAGAAGCTGGCCATTCTCGTGTGAGAAGGAGGGAGCCCATCACCCTGACACAGTGTCCAGTCTGACATCTCTTCTCAATTCCTCAATGTGGTCCACATAGATAGCAGCTTTATATAACTCCTGCTCTCTGTGGAACAGCTAGATACAGCCTGTTTAACTAGCCCAGCACTCCTCAGACCCTGCATGGACACTGTAGATATGCATAGGGACCACTTCCCAGTCACGTGGGACTTCTCAGACATGTGTCTGGCTGCTTTAAACCCTCCAGTCAAAATCCTCTGCTGGAAACTGGGACAAGGACTCTGCAACCATGATAGGGATTTAGGTGGGCGTACGTATTTTCTTTTTACTGTTAAAGTTTGGTGTTTAAGTACTCGGTGGTGTTGTTCCACTACACCTTGACCTTGTAGATTACAAGGAATTTCAGGAACATGGTTAATATTCTATAAACTGCAAAATTCCTCAAATTGTTTACTAGGATTTAAGCAGGACCATTCTCAGTTTTTAGTTGTAATGAGAGTCTTCAAAAGGAAATACATAAAGAGATATCTGACAGAGTCAAGCTTCAGCTGTGGCACAGTGGTATTTTCCTGGAGCTCCCAGGGCTGCAGGCCACACCCAGGGCCATGCTCTGAAACCATCTAGCTGGGGAGAGGCACTCTGTAGTGTGAGCACACCAGAGAGCAGAGAAGGTCTCAGACACAGACAGCCCTAGTTCCAGAGGTCAAGCTGATGTGGGAGCCACCCATTACTAACTAGTCACTATAAGCTTGGAACACTATGTAAAAACGTGTCTTCAATAGAGCCTCAGCTCTCAGGAGCCTCCTCTGACTTCCTCCCTTGCCAGAGTCTGATCACTTACATCAGACCAAGGGCAAGCATAAAACTAAACAAACAAACAAACAAACAAACAAAAACCCCAAAATGTATTTAATTACCAATGGTTATTTATTTCTAAAGCTTTAATCATAATGTTATTTATAGAAGGCTTGGCATCTTTAAAATATAGGGCCATTTTAATTGTAAGCTCAAGAAGACTCTCTTACTTAGAACAGGATACTCAGAAGTGCCTGAGAAATGAACACAGAAATTTCTAAAGGAGACAACAATTGTGTCTTCCCGTGCAAGCCTAAAAGTACGTCTTCAGCTGATAGTATAAATAAAAGCAAAGTGTGAACAGTATCCAAGCACCACTGTTCCATGTAGGAAGAACTTGCTGGAAGGTCTGAGTTCTTAACAGCACTTTACAGACAGATTCTCACTCTGTACCAAAAAGAATTTTAGGTGAAAATATCAAAATAGTCTACGTCCTATTGATTGTGCTTCTGGGTTAGTCCTTTCCAACCTCCAAAAGAATTTGAGAAATGAGGGCTAGAGAGATGGCTCAGCAGCTAAGAGCACTGACTGTTTTTCTAGAGGACAGGAGTTCAATTCCCAGCACCCACATGGCAGCTCACACTTGTCTGTAATTCCAATTCCAGAGGATCTAACATCCTCGCACAGATGTACATGCAAACAAAACACCAGTGCACATAAAATAAACAATTAAAGAAAAATTTTAAAAAACGAATTTGAGAAATGTGCAATCATGTTAGCATTCCTTGGCCACTGTATTATCCAGAAGACATATTCTAAAAAATTTTCTTGATTCTGATTTGCCACAGGTATTCTTCTTATGTTCCTCCAAAACCTGCTCACATTGTTAAGTGTTTTGTTAGATTGTATGAAATACAAATTAAAAACTGAAGTTTTAGGAATCGTAAATACAAATGAATCTGGGTGGATTGCACTCTCAGTGCCTGAGCTGAGGAAGAACTAAAATGAGGAACTCTCCACTTTTTTTATTTAAAATATTTCTAAACTTAGTTGTTTATTTACTTTATGTCCAGATTGCAGCTTCCTTTCCCTCCTCTCCCCTCTCTCCCCTCACCTACCCCATCCCATCCATTCCTCCTGAGGGGAGGCCTCCCATGGGTATCAACCAGCCTAGGCATATCAAACTGTAGAAAGACTAAGGACTTCCTCTTCTACTGAGGCTACACAAGGCAGCCCCATAGGGGAAAAGGGTCCTAAAGGCAGTCAATGGAGTCAGAGACAGCCTCTGCTCCTGCTGTTAGGAATCCTGCGTGAAGACCCAGCTATCACATATGTGCAAAGGGCCTAGGTCAGTACTGTGCATGCTCCCTGGTTGACAGTTCAGTCTATTTGGGCCTCTAGGGGCCAGGTTACTTGATTCTGCAGGTTTTCTTGTGGTGTCCTTAACCTCTCTGGCTCCTTCAATCCTTCTTCCCCTCTTCCACAGGATTCCATATTCTCCCATTGCTAGGACTTAGGGTCACCCTCAAAGATTCCTGGGAGTTTTCACTGTCCTAGGTTTCTAGCTTGTCCCAGAACCGCCCGCATTCCAGTTGCCTTTCCCAGTACTCTCTCTTTATCCTTACTCCACCACTTGACCACCCCTGTTCCCATCACCATCCCATCACCCACCCAGCCCCTTCATTTTGTCCACCTGCTCCCATATATATTGTATTTCCCCTTCTCAGAGAAATTCTAGCATCCCCTCCTTCGGCCCTCCTTGTTATTTAGCTTCTTTGGGTCTGTGGATTGTAGTATGGTTATCCTTTACTTTATGGCTAATAACTACATATAAGTGACTACATACCATGTTTGTCTTTCTGGGCCGGAGTTACCTTACTTAGTATGATCTTCTCTAGCTCCGTCTATCTGCCTGCAAATTTCAGGATGTCGTTGTTTTTAATAGCTGAATCATATTCCATTGTGTGAATTTACCACATTTTCGTTATCTATTCTTCAGTTGATGGACATCTATGATCTTTCCAGTTTCTGGCTGTTACAAATAAAGCTGCTATGAACAGAGTTGAGTAAGTGTCCTTGTGGTATGGTAGAGCATCTTTGGGGAATATGCTCAACAGTGGTATAGCTGGTTCTTGAGGTAGATCTACTCCCAGTTTTCTGAGAAACCACCAAACTGATCACCAAAGTGGTTGTACAAGTTTGCAGTCCCACTAGCAACACTATGGATGAGTGTTGCCCTTGCTCCACATCCTTGACAGGAGATGTTGTCACTTGAGATTTAGATCTTAGTCATTCTGATAGGTTTAAGATGGAGTCTCAGAGACATTTTGATTTGCATTTCCCTGATGATTTAGGATTTTGACCATTTCTTTACTTCTTGACCATTAAAGATTCTTATGTTGAGAATTCTGTTTTGGTCTCTACTCCATTTATAATTGGGTTATTTGGTTTGACGATGTCTAGTTTCTTCAGTTCTTTATATATTTTGAATATCAGCCCTCTGTTGGATATAGGATTGGTGAACATCTTTCCCCAGTCTATAGGCTGTCATTTTGTTCTGTTGATAGTATCCTTTGCCTTACAGAAGCTTGTAATTTCCATTAGGTCCCATTTATTAATAGTTGATCTTAGAGTCTGAGCTATTAGTGTTCTGCCCAGGAAGTTGTTTCCTGTGTCAATGAGCTCAAGGCCATTTTCCATTTTCTCTTCTATTATATCAGTTTTATTTCAAGCTTTTTGATCCATTTGGACTTGAGTTTTGTGCAGGGTGATGGATATAGATATATTTGCATTCTTTTACACATAGACATCCAGTTAGACCAGCACCATTTGTTGAAGATACTTCCTTTTTTCCATTGTATGGGTTTTGCCTCCCTTGTCAAAAATCAAGTGTCCATAGATGTTCGGGTTTACTTCTGGGTCTTCAGTTTGATTTCACTGATCAGCCTATCTGTTTTTATGACAATACTATGTGATTTATACTATGACAATACCATGTGATTTTTATTGCTATTGTCCTGTAGTGCTGTTTTAAATAAGAGGTAGTGATACTTCTAGAAGTTCTTTTATTGTACAGGATTGTTTTAGCTATTCTGGTTTTGGTTTTTTGCCTGTTTGTTTTTCCATTTGAAGTTGAAAATTGTTCTTCCAGTATCTATAGAGAATTGTGTTGTACTTTGATGGGAGTTGTATTGAATTTGTAGATTGCTTTTGGTGAGATGGGCCATTTTCACTATATTAATCCTACCAATCCATAAACATAGGAGATCTTTCCATCTTCTGGTATCTTCTCCAGTTTCTTTCTTCAGAGACTTGAAGTTCTTGTCATGCAGGTCTTTGACTTGCTTGGTTAGATTTACACCGTTATTTTTTATATTATTTGTGGCAATTGTGAGAGTGTTGTTTCTCTAATTTCTTTCTTGGTTCATTTATCATTTGTATATAGGAGGGTACTTTTTTGTTTTTGTTTTTGTTTTTTGTTTTTTGTTTTTAGTTAATTTTGTATCCAGCCACTTTGCTGATGGTATTTATCAGATGTAGGAATTCTCTGGTAGATTTTTGGAGGTCATTTATGTATATCATATCATCTTTGAATACCAATAATTTAACTTCTCCCATTCCAATTTGTTTCCCCTTGATCTCCTTTGGTTGTCTCATTGCTCTAGCTAGAATTTCAAGTACTATATTGAATTATGTCTTGTCCCTGATGTCAGTGGAATTGCTCTAAGTTTCTTTCCATTTAATTTGATGTTACCTATTGGCTTGCTGTATATTGCCTTTATTGTGTTTAGGTATGTGCCTTGTATCCCTGATCTCGCCAAGACTTTTATTATGAACAAGTGTTGGAATTTTGTCAAACATTTTTTCAGGATCTAATGAAAGTATTATGTATTTTGTTTTGTTTTTCTTTCAGCTGTTCGATAACTTTGATAAATTTTTTATGATAAACCATTTCTGCATCTCTGGGATGAAACCTACTTGATCATGGTGGATGATTGTTTTCATGTGTTCTTGGATTGTGAGTATTTATTTTTGTATTAGTGTTTATGAGGGAAATAGGTCTGAAATTCTCTTTCTTTATTGAGTCTTTATGTAGTTTGGGCAATACTGAAGCCTCATAAAATGAAATAGAAAATGTTACTCCTGTTTCTATTTTGCAGGATAATTTCAGGAGTATTGGTATTAGCTCTTCTTTGAAAGTCTGGTAGAATTCTGTGCTAAAACCATTTAGCTCTGTTTTTTTGTTTGTTTGTTTGTTTGTTGCTAGAAGACTTTTAATGAAAGCTTCTATTTCCTTAAAGGCTGTAGGTATATTTAAATTGTTTATCTTGTCTTCATTTAATTTTGTAAGTGGTAACTATCAAGAACACTGTCCATTTTATTTAAATTTTCCAATTTTGTGGAGTACATGTTTTTGAAGTAAAACAGTTTCCATGAGTTTGTAAGGTTTTTGTTTGTTTGTTTGTTTGTTTGTTTCTGTTGTGGTTGGAATCCAGAGTTAATCCATGGTGATCTGATAAGATACAGGAAGTTGTTTCAAATTTCTTGTATCTTTTGAGACTTGCTTTGTGATAAAATATATGGTCAATTTCGGAGAAAGTTCTATGAAGTGCTGAGAAAAAGGTATATTCTTTTGTGTTTGAGTGAAATGTTCTCTAGATGTCTGTTAGGTCTATTTGGGTCATAACATCTGTTAGCTCTGCTATTTCTCTGTTTAGTTTCTCTCTTATACCCTGTCTATTGCTGAGAGTTGGGTCTTGAAGTCTCCTATATTAATATGTAGAGTTCGATATGTGATTTAAGCTGTAGTAATATTTCTATTACAAGTGTGGGTGCCTTTGCATTTTGGACATAGGATTGAGATGTCATCTTGGTGGATCTCTCCTTTGATTAATATTAAGTGTCCTTATCTATCTCTTTCATTAGGTATCAGAATGGCTATTCTAGATTGCTTCTTGTATCCATTTGTTTGGAAAACTTTTTTTTTTTTTTTTTGCCCTTTAATCTGAGGTAATGTCAATCTTTGGTGTTGAGACATGTTTCTTTTATGAAAAAGAATGATAGATCATGCTTTTGCATCCAGTCTGTGTCTTTTTATTGAGGAATTGATGTTGGAGATATTAATAACCAATGCTTGTTAATTCCTGTTATTTTCTTGTTGTAGTTGTGTGTGTGTGTGTGTGTGTGTGTGTGTGTGTGTGTGTGTGCGCGCGCGCACACACGTGCGTGCACATACACTTCCCTTCTTTTGGCTTTGGTACGAAATTTATATTTAAGATATCTTTAATGTAGATTCTGAAGATTCCTTGACAACAAGACAAGTTAACGCCTGACAACACCCAGCCAACCTTAAAGAAGATGATGAGCATCTTCTTATGGAGATCACTTCAAATGTGGCAAACCAGCCACTGGAAAAAATGCCTGGTTTCTGCCACAGACATAATTCTGCCTAAAAATGGGCAAGCTTAGATGCAGGCAGAGTCGATGGCCGAACAGGATAAACAAGTCCTTAATAGTTCCTGCCTCACAATTAAGTCTGGCATAGATATTGGGCTAGAAGGCCAAAGATGAGGCTCCAACATTATAGAGAAGGTTGGGTGACTGCTCAGGCAGGAAATTGTCTCAGTCATGTTTTCATTTTGGAAGCTGCCAACAGGCACTGCCGGTTCACTCAGGCATTTAAGTTTTATTCCTTCTCAAGTCTCTGAGGGGGAGTTGAAGAGCAGATAGTTTAGTTTTACAATCAAGTTTAGTTAGTTAGGGGATAAGATCTTTTTTAGATCAAGATAAAGGATTTAATTCAATAAAGATGAGATATGATAGATATTGAATTTCATTCAGAAATTTAGACCCAACAAGATAGGAAAGATGTTTACTTCAAGTTTGACAAATACAAATAGCCAAATCACTACGAATGTAACGTTTATATAACTCATGATTGTCTCATGGTTCTCCCTGCTGTATGTAGTTTGTCTTATTCATGTGTAATAGAGTAAATGTATATGTTACAAACAAATAAATAAAAATGTGAAAAAAGATACCTTTAATGAGTTTTATGGAAGAGATGGGGGTTGGAAGGACAGGCGTGGGCAGGGGGGAGTGTCAGAAGCTCCACAAGGAGACTGTCAAGGCTGGTGGATCTGGACCCATGGGGAGAGTGCACAAACTGATGCACCTACCAAGGACATTGCAAGCAGAGAACCTAGACCCCCTGTTCAGATGTAGTCAATGGACAGCTCATTCCCCACATGGAGAAGGAGAGGGGAGTTTGGGTCTGCCTCTGGCATGAGCTCAGGTGCCAGTGATTTGATTGCTGCCCCTTGGCAGAGAGGCCCTGTGGGAACACTGAGGAATGGGATGCAGGCTATTCAGAAGAGACCTGTCAGGCTGTGGTCAGATGGTGGGGGAGGAGGACCCCACAGGTCATAGGTCTAGGGGGAAGGGAATAGGGTAGAGGAGCCAGTGAGGGAGGGTGGTAACAGGAAAACAAAAGCTTGAGGATTACAATCAAGATGTAATGTAAATAAATTATAAACAAACAAACAAAAAGATATCTTTAATATGTATAAAGGTAAACCCTAGATTAGTGATTTAAAAAAAAACATTTACTGTATTTTAAGTGTGTGTGTGTGTGTGTGTGTGTGTGTGTGTGTTCATGTCCAAGTCAGGAGCAGGTTGCAAGTGATTGTGATCCACTTGACCTGGGTACTAGGAACTGTAATCTGATCCTCTTTAAGAGCAGCAAGCACCTTTTAACCCCTGAGCTCCACCTTCAAAGGCAGTAACTTTAAAAAACATTAACATACAAAAGAGTCATCTGGGAGACTAACAAAAGGGAAATTCCAGATCTTATATATCTCCAACATCTTGATTTGTCACGCATTTTGTTTCCTATGGCTGTTGAAATAGTTACCATAAATTTAGTGGTTTAAAAAGCAAAACAGTGTAACCTTTTCCTGTAAACTAGAAGTTAAAATGGCTCTTTTGGGATAGAGGTGAGAACATCCTATTGAGACTCTAGGTGAGAAAAATATAGGGGATAGGGAAGTAGGTGGATCCAGAGGGTCCTAGAAACCTACAAGAGGAAGGAACATTATGATGGGTGGATCTGAGCCCAGGGGTTCTGCTTGATCTAAGGCACCAAACAAGGACAAAATGTGCAGTCATCATCAAACCCCTACCCAGATCTAGCCAAGGGACAGAACATTCTCCACAGTTAAGTGGAGACTGGGGACTGACTCTCACAGGATCTCTGGTGCCCCATATTTGGCCATGTCTCTTTGTTGGGGAGGTTCAATGGCACGCAGAGGAAGGATAGCGGACTACCAAGAAGAGACTTGATACCCTAGCACCATATTCAGGGGGAGGAGGTCCCCCTCAGTCACAGTCATAGAAAAGGGGGATTGGGGTGAAAGTGGGAGGGAGGGAGGAATGGGAGGATGCATGGGATGGGATAAAAAATGAGATGTAACATGAATTATTTTTCAATAAAAATGTGTTATTAATAAAAAAAATAAAATAAAATGGCTCTTTTGGATTAAGTTGGGTCTTTTCTAGAGACTTATAAGATAATTTATCTTCTTGCTGTTGGCAGCTCCTGGATGAGATGCTCATGACTGGCTTCCTCCATCTTCCCAGGTGGCCACACTGTATTTCTGAGACTTTCTTCTGTAGCCACGTTTCTTCTTTGGTTTTTTATTCTACTTCCATGGAGCATGTGGGTACCTGGATGCTCTCCATATTTTAAGGTCAGCTGGCTAGCAACCTTAATTCCATCTGCAACTTTCTCACTTGTTCTCCAAAATGGTTAGCAGATTTGGGAATTTTGACATATTGTCTTTAAGGAGTGAATATTCTGTCTTTTAAAAACTTGAGATGATAGGGCATGTTTAATCTCCTATCACATATTACTAAGAAAATTAAGTGTGCCAAGATTTACATTACTTTATAAAGATAAATTCAACAATTAATTGTATAATTTATGTTTTCCTTATTTCTTTTAAAACATCATCTGCTTTCTAAAAATTTACATTTATCAGTTTTGTGGTATGTGTGTGTGTGTGTGTGTGTGTGTGTGTGTGTGTGTGTGTGTGTGTGTGTACACCATGGGATATGTGTAAAAGTCAGAAGACAACACTGGGGGTGTTGCCTCTCTCTACTGTATGGATCCTAGAGCTCAAATTCAGATTGTCAGGTTTATCAGCTGACATCTTTCCTGGATGAGCCATCTCACCAGCCCCCAACTACCTGTTCATAGCTTTGATGTCGGTTTATTGCTCACAGCTTATATTATATGAAAGCTCAATAAATATTTATTAAAAATTCTCTTTGAAAAAATGATCATAACATTTAGTAACAGTTGGATGTTGTATTAGCTAGAATTCTCTAGGGAAATACAACCTGGGGGGGGGGGATATGTGTTACAAGGAGGGTTTACAAGATTGGCTTACAGGAAGTGGGTTGTATCTAAAATGGCTGTCTGTACACTGGGAAGCTGAGAACCCGTGAAGTGTTCAGACTCTGAGGTCAGATTCCACAGCAGTCTCAACTGGCATAGAAGGTGTAGAGGATTCTGTAGAGTCAAAAAAGCCGGTTCTGATGTTGGGAGAGGGCAGCAGCCACCTTAGGATACAGGAGGAGATGTACTTATGTTTCATAGGGTGAAGGCCAACAGGGAAACCAGCAGCATTTATCTCCCCACCAACTTCTTCATATCTGGGCTGAAAGCTAAGATGCTCCCCCACTCTGTGAGGAAGACTCCTCCTCTCTCAATTAATCTTTCCAGATTTGTGTTTGCTACTTAGTCCCAGATCCAATCAAGTTGACCAACAACATCAACAGCAGAATATTAGCAGAAATATTAGCAGAATATATCTGAAGAACCAGTTTTATCAGCTTAACTTCCACTTTAAAAAGAAGATAGTTAACTATATTTTTATTAGTAACTTTCTAAAGTACTGTTTAGATCTGAAACATGGAAAATCTATTCACAATATTATGGAAGACGAGAGAAGAAAAAAAAACTGGCAATCATGAAATTTTAATGAACAAAATAATTAAGGCAATATTTTGTCTGTCCCAACCAACCTGAAATATTAATTTAACTTAATCCTTATTACAATACAGAAGTAAAGAATAATTATCTTTCATTTCTGAGAGAGGAAACATGCTATGTTGTCTGATTTCTCTCTTAGCTGTTCAGTAGTGGAGCTAATGAGCTATTCAAATGAGTCTCTGACTCCAAGGCAAATGTTCTTCATTGCATAAGATGGCTTCAGTATGTTTCATTCATTATGATGCTTGCTTGCTTTTCATGGAGGTGGGGTAAAGACACAAAGTTTTCATTTATTTATAACTCACCAATCCACAAAAGTAGAAGGCAGGCACAGGCAAGCCAAGCTTGCGAGTATTTGCCCTGGAGTGGGGAGGTGATACATTTTATAGCTGACTCTCTTATATGTTTAACCAAAAAGCCATTCTATGGAGTTTAGTAATTGGTTGAGAGTTCTTATTGGAGTGTGCTTGAAAACGTTCGGGCCCTTTGTAAAGTATGAAGCTTTATTTTTCACAGCTCGGAAGTGATGATGTCAGAAATTAAGTTGTTGCCGCCTGATGGGGACCTCCTTGCTGTGTTGTCCTCAAGTGAAAGTGGGTGGGTAGATAGAGCCGAACTCTCTCCAACAATCCCTTGGCAACCGCGTTAATCATTTTGCAGTGATCATAACCAAAACACCATGGCAAAGGCATTACTTCTCAAACAGCTGGGCTGGAGATTAGGTTCCCCATTCATGAATTTAGACCACAGCACTGCCTAGCCTCACTGCTTCTGTATCTTCCAGGGCACTGGATGAAAGTGACATTCTAAGTCAGAACTCTCTGTACTGCTCAGAGAGACACCAGTCAATTAAGATACAATTCCATTTTCAACTGAATACACAATCCCGAGCAAAACAGGCAGGCTCGGATTGCTTCATCTTGCTGAGGTCATATTTAAGAGAGTTTTAAGTTGGCACTAAATCATCCAAGTCAAATAACCCTGCTTTAGACCCGAAATTCAGCCAGTAGTAGCATAAGGGATTTTTCCTGGTCATTTTGGAGTTATCTGGGAAGAGCAATCTGAACTGAGATAATGCCTCCATCAGTGTCCCTGTAGGGAAGTCTGTAAGGCATTTTCTTGCTTAATGATTAGAGTGCGAAGGCCCAGCTTACTGTGGACGGTGTCACTTCTGGGCTTATATAAGGAAAGAGCATCGTCTTATCAGGCCATGATGAAGAGACATGAGGAGCAAGGCAGCAAGTAGGATTCCTTCGTCGTCTCTGCTTCAGTTCTTGTTCCCAACTTCCTGGCCTGACTCTCCTCGCTGATGGACGGTGACCTGAGAGTCGTAAGAGGAATAAGCCTTGTCCTTCCCAAATTGCTTTTGGTCGTGGTGTTTTATCACCACAAGAAGAACGCAAACTAAGGCAAACGAAGTTATTTGGGGGCTTCGAGTTCAAGGACAGCGTGGCAGCAGGCAGCAGACCTGTTAGCTAGAGCTGGAAGCCAAGAGCGGAGGGCTCGCACCTCGAATCTCAAACAGAAAGCAGAGGTGGCAACTGGAGATGGCATGCGGCTTTTGAAACCTGAAGCCCCGCCCTCAGTGGCGTGCTTTCTTCAGCAAGGCGGTTCAATCCTTCCCAAACAGTGCCACAAACTGGGGACCAAGTGCTCAAATGCCTGAGACTGTAGCTGGCATCTCATTCAAACCACCAAGAGGTTTAAAATAATAATAAAAAAAACTTAAACATTTAAATATAACCAGGAATAAAGATTCAAGTGACCCAGTTATCAATCGTAGGTGAGAACACTGAGCAGTGTGTTCCAGAAATTTGGGGTTGGCAGCACTGGTCATATCATGATGATCCTGTTTGGGGGGGGGGGGGTCTCACAAGGTCCATGGATACAGCATTCGTTGCTAGTGGGCCATTTAAAGACAAGGACAGTCGAAGCTTCTAAAAAAGGAGTCTCTAAATTGTCTCATCAAATTTAAGAAAGCAAGTTACGAATCTGATAGAGTTTTTAATTACGCAAAAACTGGCTCTGATATAATGTAAAGTTAATATCTATTATATAAAGTACCCAGAACTATCATTGTTCTGCGTTTGGGACTTTTATTTTGCTTGCATTAAGAAATGGGCATACCTGAAACAGACACGTCACAGCTAAAGAAAATGGAGAGAGCTGAGACCTTTCTACCCCAAGAATACCAAACAAAATGTGTGGTGCTAGTGTTTTGACTGGGATCTATCACATGAGGTCAGGTGTCAGATTTTCCACTTATAGCACCATGCCAGTTCTTAAAAGATTTTGAGGGGATGGTGAGATGGCTCAGTGGTTAAGAGCACTGACTGCTCTTCCAGAGGTCCTGAGTTCAATTCCCAGCAACCACATGGTGGCTCACAACCATCTATAATGTGATCTGCTGCCCTCTTCTGGCCTGCAGATGTATATGTAGGTAGAGCACTGTATACATAATAAATAAATATTAAAAAAAAGATTTTGAATTATGAAGCATTTCAAATTTCAGACCTTTGGATGAGGATGTTCCAACTGCACCATATTTTGTTATTTTCGACCATGTTTTTACGTGTGCATTATATACATTTTGTCACAGGACCTAAAAGTAAGTTAGATAAGGTGACGTGACTCTCCTAAATACTAGCAACACTGTAGTAGCTTATAATACACCCTCAAATTTCAGAGGGATATTAAAAGTTACAGATTTCTCTTTATGGAAGGTTGTTGTAAAAATAAATAAATTTAGAGCAAAAATTATCCTTATAGTGCTAAGATGAGTCCCAAAGTGAAAAGCAATAGGCACTGGCAGAGAACAAGGACACAGAAGCTGATGTAATTATTCAGAGGAGACACTGCAACTCACTTGTCAGGTGAATTGATGCACTGTACTTAATGTTTCTGGGTCTCAGCCTTGCCCTTCAGTTGAACACTTTCTGGCAGATTCTTCTCTCTTTTTAGCAATGGAATGTGGACTATAATTATAAGTAATGCTTAGGGTGAGATTAAGATAACGTTGTTGGCTAGAAATAGACTTTCAAGACAATTAGGATTTCTTTCCTGGAGTCTCTCCATGGGCGGAGAGGTGGAGGATATGCTCATTAACTGTGACGTCCATCTCTGTTTAGTTCTGCTTTCTCATAAGTGACTCATTTCTCCTTGATTATCTAAACACACACACACACAAACAAACACACACACACACACACACACAGCCCATGGATACAACAGCCAGACCAATCTGACTGTCATCAGTCCGACACCTGACCTTCTTATTCTTGTGTCTAACCATAATTTGCCTGTACATTAACACCACCCAGATTTCTCCTTGAACAGCTGCTGCTGTGGAATGCCATCTGGTACGCATGTTAGCAATGAAACGTTCTGCCCTAGGAAACATTCCCCACTGGACTAGTGAGTGCATTTAGCTGTGCAGACCAGGAAGGGCTCTATCATAGCAGACTATTAGGACTGTCCAAGAAACTTATCGGGCTCCTTCCAAGTCAAGGAGAAAACTGATAAAATTAAAACGATTTTGTCTTCTAAGCAATAGCATGATCATAGTAGACCATATACCCTCTCTTCTTTCAGACAATACCATTTTTTAATGAAGGCAGGAAATGGTGTCTTGCTAATTGCTGTATTCCCATGATCTTAGAGTTTATATTTATATGAACGTATCTTCCAGTTTTCTAGATGGCTCGAACTTCTTGGATGCTCACTGAAGGCTCCTTGTAAATGCATTGTAAAGGCTCCATATGCGAGTATTTATTAGAGAGTGAACCTGAGAATATTAGATCTCTTTTTGCCTTAATTTTGGTCTAGACTTTCAGTGCTGCTGTTACTTTTACTCTGACACTAATATATTCTTAACTATAGGAAGCATCTCTGCCCCATTGCTAATCCTGGCAGTGTCCCATCACATAGATACCCCAGCATTCAGATACGGCATAGAAAAATGCTCTGCAGGTGTCATTAGACAGTTGAATACAAAAGCAATTCCTTTTCCTGGTTTCTTACCTGCAGTTCGTCAAGGGTTCATTTTGTGCTGAAGAGTTGCACAAATGCTGCCTGTCTTGGCCCAAGATCAACGTCACTTTCCTAAAGTACATTTCTGCCTGGCTGACTATGTATACGTGATGTTATTTCTACTACATTAGGCACTTGTTAGTTTTTTCTCTTGTTGGCTGGATTCCCAGAAGATCCTGATACTGAAAAGCAGGTTGGGTTAGTATGGTTTACGTGTGCCAAGTTCAGATTCTTTGGGTGGAGGAAATGATTTAAATCAATCTCACCCACGTTCAAACACCTCCATTAAGCACTGCTTACAAAATAAGGCGTATGGATTATGAAAGCATGGCCTTAAATGTCTACCATGACAGCAACTATGGGCAATTTTCAAATTTTCTTCTAAGTGCCTCTTTGCCAAGCACAATTTCCAGGTTTCCTCCACTATTTATTTCCCTAACTCTAAAAGGAAAGTTAAAAGAGAAAGGCAGGGGAGTGGGTACGTGCACTGCACCTCTCTTGTCCTAATATAGTGGGAGAATGGAGTGAGTCATCTGCATTGCTGCAGTGGATGGGATGATAAATGTGTATCACACACTTTGTATTTGAGTTCCAGGCTTGATTTAGAGGGAATGGTGAGCAGTACCCTTGGGAACGAAAGATCTAGCTATTCAGAACTGCACATCTTGCATACTATCCTTCTGTAAGAGGGAGGCTAGGTCACTTCACACCCTGTAGGCCCAGAACCTGTAGGAGGAAATGAGAAAATTGCCTCTTGTAGAGATATTTTGTGACAACTGACAATCACCTGACATGCCTGGTAAGGTCAGGATTGTTTTTGAAAAAGTTCAGATAAAACTTTTAAAGTAAGACTACTTTATAGTTTGACCTGTGCCATTTCTAGATCTATTATCAAATGCTGTTGATAGCATAATTTTCATTGTTGATATCAAAGCCAGTTTCTTGCCTTAGCTCTGTAATTGAACACATCCTGCTACTGAATAGTGTCAGAGCCACAAAGCCTCCTTTCTGATTATATGATATGAATATTTATTAAATTGAGCATTTAGCAATGGGTTACTAAATAGCATATTATCTATGTATTTGAAAAACGAACCAAATGCATAGGCAAACCTTTCATACTCACTTTTGTTTGCGTTGGCACATGGTTCTTTTTAAGGTTCATATTGTAATTTCATTTCTGTGCAGACAAATAGATGAATACTAATGATATATCAGATTTACAATTATTGAACTTCAGTGCTGTGTATAGTTCATAAATAGAAGATCCTTTCATGACTTAGAATCCTCAATTTTTTTTTACAGTCTGTGGAGTATTTGATATAGTCTGATAGCAAGATGTGGCAATCACAGTCCTACCTGAGAGTTTATGATACAGATAAAGAAAACTGCATGTCTGGTCCTCTGCGTTGTGTCCTTTGCATTGTGAAGATGCATGAAAGTCAGGTCTCTGCTTTGTTAATTGCTGTGTTCCCAGAGCTTACAACACCCAGTGAATACTTGATGACTAAGTGGGCTTAAATTTATTATGGTATTAAAAACAGTTCTTTTACTTCTCTATTTTCTTTTTAAAATTACACAAGCATAATGTAAATTGAATATCATCACTTAGAGAAACATTAATCAAGTGTACTCTTGGTATGGAAACATAAGGATTTTCTTAAGATATGCTTTTATCACCAAAAAAATATAATCGCATAATTTTGCTTCAAAAGTAAGATGAAAGAGAAATAATTTTAGATTATTTCAGTTTGACATACATTATATCCCTCTTAATCCCACTTCACCCAGCTTGTGTATTTATTATATCTTATGTATAAAAAAAGACATGCATATATTAGTGGTTGGGTTTTGAGCCCAATACTTTCTCAGAGGGACTCTTCTACAGAATAGGTGTTCCACTGTGTGCTGGAACCGAAGACAGTGTCTCTCTGTGTTTAGATCCTGGACACATATGTTCTCCATTCTCCTACCTCTGGAAAATTCTCAGTGTCAACATGATTTGCATAGCATTTAGTAAAGTGTATATTTTCAATTTTGTAATGCATAGAGGACAGATTCCAACTATAGATTTTTTCAGAACATTGAAACTGACCAAATGGGTTATAGTTACAGGACAGCACTGATACACAGCTTTTCCATCAATAAATCATCTATAAATCTTTGGGTTTCATGTGAAAGTAGCACAGACATAGACCTTGAAATACTACAACTATAAATATTGCTAGAAAACTCATGGAATTACAAATAACTTAAAGTATTATTATGTTATGCCAGAGATGAGGCTTACACCTATTTCAAATCCCAATGCTGGGCACTGTTCCCCTGTCATGTACTGCAGAGTAGTCAGAAGTCAGTAATAAGCAGGAATCAGACACAGCCTTCCCCAGCCGAGGACTACCTGGTCAGTGGTACATCTGTTCATGAGCAACCAAGCACAGTACATCTGCCACAGGTGCAGCAACGGGCAGTACATAATTGTAAGGTAAATGCTTAAGTCTTACAAACAGGCTTACTCCACGCTGTTTTTTCATGGCAGGATTTGATGGGACCAAGAACTCATTTTATTTTTTAAAGTTCGTTTGGTGCATTTTACAATATTTTCTATAATTATTACCCATTTACTCTTTCAAATTGAAAATATAAAATTCTTAAGGGAATAATATAGCACACTCAAAACCTACTCTTAGAAGATACTTTATCTCAGGAACCATCTAATTTATTCATGATAATAAAACTTTTTTGCATGCTGGTAGTACACACACACACACACACACACACACACACACACACACACACACACTAAACCATGAACACACAAACATACATACTGTCTTTAGCTGCCTGAGAGAATAGCAAATACTTTTTCAACCTTCACTTTTGTTAAGAACAACAACCAGCACCTACATGGCAGTTCACAGCTGTCTGTAACTCCAAGATTTGACACTTACACAAAGATACATTCAAGCAAAACCCCAATGCACAGAAAAGCAAATAAAGCTTACAAAACAACAAGGCTTGTTGAAACAGTCTAAATAGGACGAGCAGTAGCTGGGGGGAGGCCTGTAGGCCTGTGGCTGCTCTGCTTCTTTCCTCTGGCTACCCTGAAGGTCACGCACAATGCTAGACGGTTACAGTACTTGCTTGAACACCTGTCTCTGCACCTGGGGACCTGCATTCAGGATTTCTCTGGCTGCTTAGAGGAATGCTGCGTCTGCATCTAGTCAAGGCAAGAGTGACTTCTGGTCAGTCTTTCATCCTATTCCCTGGAGCAGTCCTCAGCATAGAGAGTGGAGAGACTGATATCGCCCCTGCCTCCTCATTGGCACATGACACTCACAGGCACTTTCTACATGGTTTTCCAGAGAGTCCTCAACGGGACTGATCCTGTTTCCACAGCAGGAATTTTCTATCATTGAGCACCTCTTTTCACTCTCTTCCTCTGCTACCTCATTTCCTCATACTTAGCTTGCCGAAGAGATTCCTCGTGTCTAAACTCTCATGTCACAGTGACCTTTCTGAAAATGTAATATAGTCTAAGGTTTTATACTAGACATGAGGTAGTTTCAGGATGCCCAGGCTAAAACTTAACACTATTCTATGTAAGTAAATAAAGTACTTTATCTAGGCTTTAGATAGATCTAAATTTAGTCGGTAAGAGAGGACTACTCAGCAGGGTGCAGTACAGGCAGTGGCAGGTGGATCTCTGTGAGTTCAAAGCCAGCCTGGTTTACAAAGTGAGTCGAAGACAGTCAAGGCTACACAGAAAAACCCTGTCTTGAAAAACCAAAGAGAAAAAGGAAAAAAAAAAGAGGAATACTAGGAATACTATACAGAATAAAGTATATTGGTTCCATTTCTACCAGTTACTTGATGAAAGTGCCGTGGTAAGTAGGCACCGATTATACATTTGGAGATCTGTGAGGCCTTTACGGAGGAGTTGATATTAAATCCATTGTTAGAAAGATATCAAGGATCATTCAAGTTAGAGATAAAGAACGAAATGTTGCTGTAAGTGAGTGATAAATTGAAGACAAGGTAACAGCGGTGTGAAGGAATGTGGAGTATTCAAAGAGACGGGCTGTTCCCGAGCTCTGGAATGTCCAAAGCAAGAGGGCAGAGAGCAGAGCGGATCCGTTAGTCGGTGGCAGTCTGGGCATTTGCGGAAGCCCTGGACAGAGTGGGGGAAGAATGCTTCAGAAGTGTACGTACTAAACTATTTTTTTTCCTCATGTGACTTCTAAAAAAAAAAAAAAAAAGCATCTCACCCACGCATGATCAGTCACTTCCTTTGCCATCAGTATTTTGAAAGTATGACTCACTGATAGGGCATTTTCCCTGAAACTCAAGGCATTTTAGAGGTTGTGGATATTTTCTCATGCTCACTGAATAGGGCAAGAGTGCCTGGGATTTCGGCAAGGGCTTCTGTATTGTTATATTCCTTTCTTTAAGACTTCCACTTTAAGATATGGTTCAGTCTCCCTGGGTCCTGAAGGGGACTGTGACTGCTTCTATCTCACATAAGGAAACTTACCGACAATGAAAGGAGAGAAAGCATGTGTCCAAAACAATGCTCATGTTGAATCAGGGGCCCAGCAAGCCCTGCTATGGAAGCCAGGAACTCAGGCCTCTCACTCTGGATCTCCGGCACCTGGTCCTCCGTGAGTGGCTGAAGTTTTCACCATCTGTTTTTCACTGAGGAGCTGACCTAGACCGTCTCCCAGATCTCTACGAGTCACAACTACTTGTGGTGAAGTTGGAATCAGAGGCTAAAGCTGAGAATTTCTTGTGCCTACTACTAAATATTAATGAAAAGATTATTTGAAAAATTGGATATTCCTTTCTAAAAAGATAGGATGCAAATACTACTGCCAACTAACTCTCTGAAAATATCCGTTTTTTATTTCATGTAAGTTCCATCAATTAAAAATACATAATCATGATAATATAAAACAATTTTTAAGAATGCATTTGCTGGCACTGGGCCTTGGGGTATGTTTCACTGGCTGCTGGAAAGATGGTAACATTTCATTATGATATGACTCATAACCACAGGACTAGATACTCTGAATGTACTCTCCACTGAAACGTAGGGATTATAAATGACAGATAATAGCCCATTTTGAGGGCTAGTATTCCTTAAGGCATTGTTATGGCATAAAACAAGAGGCTTAAAGCACCCTTTGCTCCTTCAGCCATATGCCATACAGTCTAATAAACAGCAGCTAAAGAAGCCACCAACATGGCTTCATTTCTACATAATTTAGTCTCATGTGTTCTAAAGCAGTGTTCTTGCTTCTAGTTTACAGTGGAAAATATGTTAGACTGTTAGACGTGATCATGATAGGGTTTTTTTTAATTGTTTTTTAATTGTTCTTATTTTTGTTCTTTTCTTCCTTTCTTTTTATTTTTTTAGGTGTAGGGGAAGAAGACTAAAAGAACACAGATGCTATGAGGGGGAAGCAGGATAAGGATAGAAATGTATTATCTTAGCGAGAAACAAATATGGGACTTGAGACCTAGTGAGCTCAGAGGCAGCGGGAGCTGAGAAAGTATGCCCAAGGGTAGCTCATGACCGAGAGCCTGGGCACAGCGTCCTCCTCACAGTAGCTTTCTGCTATTTAGAAACCTGAGGTGGAGTATCATCTAGAGAGCTGAAAGGAAGAGTTCCGTGCTTAGCAACTATTTTTTAAAAATCTTATTAGGTTTTAGAAATCTTCCACCTGCTTGTTTATTTTGACAACAGACAGTTAGGAACAGTATAAAGTACACATGAACCTAATAGTGCAATGACAAACAAAGTAACTGTTTTCAATTTTTCTACAACAATTGTAAATATGTCCGAGGCACTTGTTAGTACACCACACTAGACACACTGATCTAAAAGTTGAGCATTGGATTCGATGAGAAGTCGTAATGATACTTCCAAAGAGGAGCAGTGGAGACCATGGGCATTAGTAGGATCTTGCTATGAGCGAATTGCCCTAATGTGCACTTTATTTAAATAGTTTACATAATTGTCACAAATGAAGGTAGTGTCTTTATCTTACAGTGGATAAAAACGAAGTTCACTAAACCACTTTAGTGGCCACACTTTAATGTCAACAGCCTCACTCTATTTCAAAAGCCGTGCTTTCTAAAATGATGATGTTTTCTTCATCAGATTATAAATGTCTGCTGGGGCGGGGGTGGGATCTAAGGCATGTGCTGCACCTTTATTTTCCAAGAATCGAATCACAATCATTTGATTTTAACGTAAGTGTAGCAAAGGTCCCACGATGAAAGCCTGTCATTGTTAACCAACTTGGCTTTGAGACTCATTGGGCATGCCTGGCAGTTGAGTTTGACTGGGGGTTTGATGTACTTGAGGGAAGATGAAGAATGAACTGTAAAAGACCACCAGGAATCTGCAAGAGCCTATTGCTTTATGAGAGCTGGAATAGGGCGAAACAAATGAACTCTTTGTCACAGGTGGACAATTTAGGGGTATACCTATCTCACTAATGAAACAGTATTTTAGTGTCACTTTATTTATTTATTTTTTCAACTTGAGACCTGTTGCTTTAATGGAAATCTTGTTGATAATAAAGAACAGGTGTGCTACAAAATATGGACTGCTTCTCTCCAAAACAGCACCAAAGAATTGATATTATCCATGTGACAGTGATAACTTTGGAATACAGGCACTTTAAAGGGACATAAAATAGTAAGAACAGGATGAAAATAAACCTGTTTTTGTGCCACAACATGAAATGTGATGCAGACCACTTTCCTATCTAACCCACCCCCACCCCTTGAAAATTCATTGGTTTTTATCAAGAATGTTGGTTAGTGAGATGCTGAGAATAAGGATTTTGATGAAATATGTGCTCTGTCTATAGAGAGCAAAACGCTGAGAGAATTTGATTTAAAATTCTTTAGTGTCATTTTAAAAACTAAACAAATTACAGACCCACCACCTATTTTTTTTTTATAAGTAACAAAGGGACTCAGAATTCCAAACTTCCTCATCCTATGAGATATCTCTGTCTCTCAGTGGCCTAAGGAAAAGAGATGCACTATGACTAAAATCGGAATGAAGGGTTACCCCCAACTAGGTCAAGGTACCATGTTTGGGGGGGATGGGAGTAACATTGTAGTTTGACCCTAGCAGGATGGAAAGGATTGTATCCTTAAGGACCAGAGCTCTCCATTAAGCTGTCAATCATCCTAACAGAGGAGTAACACTCAAGTTGGGGAGAACAACAGAGGGGAAGGGGAGAGCAACTGGCTCCGGTGTAAGATTTTATACTAAAGTTGGTTATGACAGTTAGGGCCATACTAAATGGTGTGAGGTCATGGGTCATGCTCTTTTTTGTTTCTCCAGGTTAGACCAGCCTGGGAATGTGGTTTGGGGGACTCAGTCTCATCGAATTGGCTTGTGTTCTTCTGTTTTGTGTTTGTGAGGAATCAACCAGGGCCTGATACTTTCGAGATGAGTGCTCTGCTCTTGCATTGTGCCATGCCACTTCTCAGTAGGTTTTACCACACTGGGCCCTTAACTCACTTCCCAATGTGTCTTATTGCCAAAGTCCATAGGCGGCCATGCAGCTGCAGGATGGAGGAAGCTAGTGACTACTGGTGTGACCGAGGGTTTGGAATTTTCAAAGCAGACAGGCCAGCTGTTGTCAGTGTTTCCTGCAGGGGTGGCTTTATTTGGCTCTGCTCACTGAACCAAGAATTGCTTTCCCAGTCTCTTTTTCAATGAGTTTCCTGTAGCTATTGGTCCCTTTATTTACACACAAATGAAATCTAAGGAAGCCTTATTACCAAACTGAGACAGAATCATTGTTAAATCAGAGAAATTGAGGTTCTAGGGCTCTTGAGTAGATTTGTATTACCTTCTGATAATTTTTTCCTAGTGACTACAAATGGTATAGGCTGAATTATGCACCATGCTCACTCATGTATGAGACTCTAACTGCAATTGTATTTGGAGATAGGGATTCTATTAGCACCCTAATCTCAATGTAAGGTCAGCCTCCTGAGCTGGGAAGAGAGCACGCTCGCATCCTCTCCCCTGTTCCTCTCCTGTCCTCTCTCTGACATGCAAAGACTTAGTGAAAGGCAGGAAGAAAACCCATCCTAGAAACTCAGCATGCCGACATTTCAATTGTGAGCCTCCAGCCTCTAGAACCGTGAGAACAGTATCTTCTACCTTTGAAGCCATCAGTCTGCATCGCTTATTACAGAAGTCACAGCCAGAAAACTCCGTTGGTTTTGGCCACAAACCTGTGTCTGAATATCAGCACAGAGATTGGAATCAGCAGACAGGTCTTCCACAGTCCTGTATCACAGAGGGGGATACATGCTTCAGGGGAGCAACACCAGCTCAAAGACTGAAATACATTCTGGACTGGAGACTGAGAATTTGATTTGGAGGAAGAGACAGAAAATATCAGGGGTGGTAAGAGAACAGAATAAGGTCAAGTGAATGATTAAAGAATGTTCCTGTTTGAGGAAGTCAAGTTAGTCAGATTTGTGAGGATGATGATGGGAACAATTTCTGAATGTGCATAAGGGAGAACTCTAGTACCTTGATCATCAAATTTCTGTGTAGAACAAATTTTATAAAATATATTAGGTATTTAGAACAATTTACTGGTTCACTCTATGTGTACAACAGACATTACCTACTTAATTTATCATAAGATGCTATCATCATCCTCAAAATGAATAGAATTTTTATTTATACAATTGCATACTCCTCGGCTATATTCTGTGTATTGTACCTATCCTCAGTATTTCCCTATGTCTTTTCCACTTTGTCTTCAAAATATTCAAGTAATTCATGTCCTTCCACCTCCAAAACATAGGGCAACTTTTCTCAATACTCAGAGTAAAGAATTTTTTTTTTTCCTATTCTCCTGCAGGGAGAAGAATGGCTGAACCTCTTCACATGGACTTAAATTTCTACCATTTACTCCAATAACCTTCTAATTCAGCTAGCTTTGCCTTCTGCCTCCATTTCATCTCTATATGTTAGAAAGAGTGGACTTTTCAAAAGTGATACCCAACAGGATTACTTTATTCTCTCTTCAGTATTTAAAAATTCTGAACTATTGGTTTCAGCGCTCATACTTCTGGTGTGCCAAGCTGCCTTTTCCTTAGGGATGTCTCTGCGCCTCCAACAGTGTGTCTGTTGCCCACCAGGCCAGGAAGTACTTAGCATCCTGCAAGAAGGCTGCTTCAGTTTGGTGCAAACTCCAGGTTCCCTCCCTCTTTGCTTCCTTCTTAGCCACCATCCCCTTCTAGAGAAATTGTTTGAGTCGCCTAAGATGAATTTGCTCTCGCTTACTTACCTTTGAGATGTTGGTAATTACATGTGCAGTTTGTAAATATGTGACCCAGAGTTGCATGACATTAACAGATATTCAAGAATAAAATTGGTTGGATTATTTATGCTCTAAAGAGCTCCAATCATGTTTAAATTCTCTTATAAGGAATTTACTCTCTACATTGCCCCATCTCAAACCATAAACAGTTACATGTGCGGGCACTTCAATCTTCCATAAATGAATCCTTCCATTTAGTCATTTCTTTAATTTTACTTCTATGGTAAGGTAGGAATGCATTACAATTTGGGTAAATAATGATTGCGTTATTCCTGTCTCATATAATTTACTGAAGACCGGCACATCTTAGAGTAAATTGCAAAGACCAGCGTTGCACTGCAATAAAGTGCAGCTATTGTGCTCCTGTGGACAAACAGTTCCCATGTAACAGTCTGAAATTATCTTCCAATAGTGTCCAGTGAGAGTAGCACCAACTTCCCTCATTGCCCTGGGAGATAATTCAACTGGGCGAGGAGGCTCAAATGTAACAGAATCTCTTTTGAAATCGCTTAGGGAAAAAACAAATTTTTAAACAAAAGCATAATTGGTGTAAAGTTATGTGTGCGTGTATGTTTAACACTGAATATATTTTTAGCTAATATACAAAAATACAAAAATTGTGCATATTAATGGGGTATAATGTGATGTTTGGATACATGTGTGCATATGTTATATGATATTTAAATTATATTAACATTTAAAAATATTAACTTTCTTGCACGCATGAGTGTGTGTGTATACACATTTGTGTGCATGTGCTTGTGTGCATGCACACACCATGCACATGACTGTGCTAGGAGATCAACACTGGATATCCTCCTCGGGCTCTCTCCACCTTACTTTTTTCGACAGGGTCTCTCACTAAATCTAGAGTAGAATTACAGATGCCCACCACCTTCTCCACCTGACACGTGGGTGCTGGGGATCTGAACTCTCTGCCACACGCTTGAGTGGCAAGCCTCTCCCAGCTCAGCCATCTCTGACTTCAGTGCTCATTGTATCAGTCCCCATAGCACTAGGGTGCTTCTAACATAGAGGCTTTAATTTTCTAGTAAGAGCAGTTTCTTATAAAATCCTATATCCAATCAAAATGCTTTTTCCCCTTACTGATTATTTTTACATTGCTACAGATCCTGATGGTGTACTGACATTATCGATTTACTTATGACTATGCCGATAGACTTATCTATAGTACAAACAGAGACACTTAATCCTGTTTATTAAATAGAAAGTTTGTAGCGTCTAAAATGAAGGGAATTATTACTATTTTATTTGTGGGCAGTGGGAAATGGAGAGAAATAACTGATATTAGTATTATTCTGAATTACTTGGTCAGTGAATTTAAAAACAGTTGCACTGTTTTTAAAAATTAACCAAGTATATTGTGAGTCAGTCATAAACGTAGGCTCAATTTACAAAGGTAAAATTCTTTATTCTACTGTCAATATACTCACGCATTAAGGAGATACTTAGAAAATTCAGTACTATGGATGTTATAATTAGTATATTCAAAACAATGTCCTAACCATACCCATAAGAGCAAGACACATTTTCAGAGAGGAGAATGAACAGTGTTGGAGGTGTCTTGTCAGTAGCAATAAGTCAGGGGAGAACATTCTCATAGGCAGAACTGTATGATCAAAAACGGAGGAGTGTGGATAATTTTGAATGCTATGGGTGGGTCATCAATTCAGGATGGTATAAGCAAGGAAGTAACAAGCAAATGCTGGGAGAACAGGCCCAGATCAGAATCAGAAGAGTGCCTCACAGATGGAAAACAGTGGGCTTAGATCGTTATGATTAAGTAAGTTGAGAACTTCAGCTTGTGACCACCACTGTCATAGTTTGTATTAGGGATGTCATCCAGACAGTAGCATAGAGGATGGACTGAACAATGACAAGGTTTGGGGTCACAGAAACCTGTCAAGAAGCTACTGCATTCATGTAGCTATGACATTATATAACTATCTAATGCAAACAAGACTCAAGGAAGTTGGTGGGAAGGAGTTAGGGGATGCCTTGAAGTGAGGGAATGGACCCTCTAAATAACTGAGTTCATATGGGTAGCTGGGGTTAGTAGGAAAGGAGGAGGCACAGATCTAAGGATTTGCGTTTTTGTCTTTGCGGTTATATGGCTATGTTAGGTATTTTGGGCATGGGGAGTATTCAGGTCAATTTTGAATAAAATAGATAATTAAAACACAATAAATAAGTGAAAGGTGTATGAATGATTTTCCTATTTCCATATAGAATGTTTCTTTGAGTATAGGGTCCTAGAGCTAAGTAGGATCTTGGCTGTGCATCTACCTTGGTATTTATCTATTTTGAGATAAATTTTCATGTACACCAGGCTGGCCTCAAACTTGCTATACAGTAGAAGATCATCTGGGATTTCTGCCTCTTGCCTCTACCTCCTGAGTGCTGAGATTGAAGGTGTGTGTCACATACTGGGTCTATGCAATTATAGGGACTGAACCCACCCAGGGCTTTATGCATTCTAGACAAAGCACTCTGCCAACCAAATACATCCTCAGATCCTCAGTTCTAGGCTGTGTTATGTATGAACAACAAAGGTTTACTTGATCCTATTATGAAGGCTGGGTAGCTCCCATCAAAGTGCTAGCACATTTATAGTATGGATAGTGCTTTCTCTCTAATTCAAGGATGATGCCTTGTATCATAGTGATACATAGTGCCTCAACAGTGGAAGGGGTGGACATGTTTCCTTAGGGGGTTTATTATGTGCTAATCCCATGTATGAGAGTAGCTTTCTCATGGTACACTTGACTAAAGACCTTACTTCTAATATGAACCACATACAAAATTTGGAGAATGGGATACAAACTTTCAAACCACGTTCTACAAGACTGTAGAGATGGCTATAGTCTAAAAATAAAAGGCAAGTGGCTTGAGGTACACCCCAACATTCATGAAGTGACGTGTGGAATCCCATAAATAGAACTGAAAAGAGTTTTATAGAGAAGTAAAAAAAAAAAAAGGAAGACCATGGAGGCCTGTAAACTAAGTGGCTCTATTTGCTATCAGCCATACTGAAACCAGCTACACTACATCTGTACAAAAGGTACAGATACAGCTCAAGCAGCCCTTGTGGTTTCTTCCCTCTGCACTTCTTCTTCATCTGTAATCTCCTACCCAAGTCTCTTGTTTAAATTACAACTCCTCCATGAAGCCTGGTTGATTAGGGTACCTGTACCCCTGAGGGCTAAGGACCAAGTGCCTAGCTCCATTAATCAGAAACTCACCACTCATTCTGTTTCCTTAAGCTAGAGACAAGGCTTTGGTGTGCCTTGTCTGGAGTAAGTTTATTGGGCAAGTATGACGGCAGTTTTCAGTTGCACACCACTCCTCAGGGAGCATTCTTCACAGTAAAAATTTTGGAAGTGAGTGGATGAACCAGCATGTAATTTCCAGTGGTCTAGTCTTGGTTTGGCTCATTGGAGGGAGGAAAACAAACCCCACCGTAAACATTGGCTTTCCTTGAGTAGAGGGTGTCTGGCTTTTGTACTCTGTAATCTCCCAAGGACGAGCCTGAGAAAAGCTGTAGTTGTAAGCCATTAGTGCAGTGCTGACAGCAGCCTGAGGAAGAGTGTGGCAACAGATAAAGGAGTGGTGACAAGTAGACACTTGCAGGCAGGCTTTCTAAACTGATGGCTTTGCGTATTTTGAATTGCAGCTCCTCTCTTGCCTAGGTTGAAGAAGCAGAAAGTTCAGAAACATTCTTTAAATCTCCATTTCTATCTTTCTACTTTATCTCCAATCCCTTGTCTTTATAACAGGTCTTTAAAAATGTGGTTTTTTTTTTTTTTTTTAAAACAAAAACAACAACCCAAAATTCTACCACCCACAATTGTCACTGTTGACTTCTCATGGTTTGTGCCTCAAATCTTTCTTAAAGATCATCCCATAAGTAAATA
Source organism: Acomys percivali (assembly GCA_907169655.1). NCBI lineage: Eukaryota > Metazoa > Chordata > Mammalia > Rodentia > Muridae > Acomys > Acomys percivali. The sequence goes on along the minus strand of OU015758.1, from coordinate 29,615,699 downwards.
AAATGAGTGTTTTACTTATTTTGTCTAACATTTTTCAGTTATTAAATTTATTATTAGGCAGTTTTTTGTTTGTTTTGTTTTTTCAAGACAGGGTTTCTCTGTGTAGCCCTGGACGTCCTGGAACTAACTCTGTAGAATAGGCTGGCCTCAACTCAGAGATCTACCTGCCTCTGTCTCCTGAGTGCTAGGATTAAAGGTGTGTTCCAGCAATGCCTGGCTTGATAAAAATCTAACACATGTTTGAACTATCATGTATTATTACCATTCCCTTAATTTCGGGCATTTTAGTTTTTGCAAATTTTGCACTTTGTATTACTTTCTTCAGAAAGTGTCTCTTTTTTGTCCTACTTGACTTCAAACTCACCATCAGTCTACATTAACCTCCCAAGGTGCTGGGAATACTGGTATGTGCCATCAAACCCGGTTTATATTTTTACTTCTATAAAGTATTCTTTAATTGCATTCTTTATATTTTAAAAAGTGTGTGTGTGATGTATTTGCATATGTATGCAGCTGCGTGTGTGCCTAAATGCAAAGCCACAGTAGGACATCATGTGATAAGATGATTTAAATGAAAATAGCCGCATAAGCTCATGGGGGAGTGGCATTCTTAGGAAGTAAGGGCTTGCTGGGGTAGGTGTGGCTTTGTTGGAGGAAATGTGTAACTGGGGTGAGATGTGAGATCTCCACTACTTTAGTTAGGTTCAGAGTGGCACACAGTCTCTTCCTGCTGCCTGTGGATCAAGACATAGAGCTCTCAGCTCCTTCTCCAGAACTACGTCTGTCTGCATGCTGCCATGTTTCCTGCCATTATAATAATGGACTAAAGCGCTGAACTGTAAGGCAGGCCCACTTAAATGACTTGCTGTGGTCATGGTGTTTCATCACAGCAATAGAAACCATAAACGAGACAAGACAGGTGGTTTCCTCCATTACACTCCATCTTGTCTTTTGGAGGCAGAGTCTCTCACAGAATCTGAAGCTCATCGTTTTACTTAGGGCTGATGGCCATTGAACATCCAGGATCCACCTGTCTCTGTCATGCAATGCTGGGTCATAGATACGTTGTGCCTTGTTTGTTTATATTTTTACTTGGATGACAGAGATTATAAAGCTAGTCCTCTTGTTTGCATGATGAGTGCTGTTATCCACTGAGCCATCTCTTCAGTTCAGGCAACATTTTTTTCCTTGCAAAATTTTCCCTATTTTTTTCTATTAGTTTCTTGACAAGATTCTTAAGGTTGGAATTAATGGGAAAAAGTCATGACCTTTCTAAAATGATAAGTCAGAAAGCCAGGGCAAATGGCTGAGGCACCTATACATAACAAATGGACTCTGGCTAACTCTCCCAGCATCCTTCAGTACACATGGCTCCTCCCAGTACTTCTTTTTTTTGTTGTTTTTTGTTTTGTTTTTTTGAGACAGGGTTTCTCTGTGTAGCCTTAGCTGTCCTGGACCCGGTTTGTAGACCAGGCTGGCCTCGAACTCACAGTGATCCACCTGTCTCTGCCTCCCGAGTGCTGGGATTATAGGCGTGTGCCACCACGCCCGGCTCCTCCCAGCACTTGTTACCCCGCCCCCTACCCTAAACATGTCCCTCCCAGAGGTTGGGCTTCTACTTCTCTTTCTCTGGGCCAGGTCTCTTTAAAACTCAGCCATTTTGGCTCAGCAGTGTTTTGGTCTTTTGGTCTGGACTGTCTCTCTTGGTCAGTGACTGTTTCTTGCTATCCTTTCTCCTGTCCTCTCATGTTCAGTGTTAGTCTGTTGGCCGCGTTCAGCCTGGACCCTTCCCTCTGCCTGCTTTCTTCGTTATAGCTAAAACAAAAATCTCCCCACTTTAGCAGAAGCCGTGTCCTCCTTCTTTTACTTCATATTTTCATTCAGCACACATGCTTTTTTGTACAGGAGGTACTTTTTACCGTTTTTCATAATTTTCCAAGGCTCTCAAGATACTTCAGTTTTATTTTCTTCTGTCTTTTATCATCATTGATTGATTAGTTATTGTAATTGTTTTGGTCTTGAAAGCTGGCAGAAAATGTTGTAGAGTGTTTGCTCAATCCATTTCTTTCTTCTCGGGGGTGCTTATGGGATTACTCACACACATGCCTTGTTTTTTTCAATAAAGTCAAAAATAACAGCTTGACCTTCTGTGAGAAACTGATACCAGAGCCAACATTTTACCACTGCAAATACATTTGGGGAGTGATGAGCATTTTGCTTGTAAAGTTAAGATGATAGTATTTTAGTACAGGAGGTGGGAGTGGTTGGGGCAGGGGTGAGGCGCAGTCAGAATTCAGCAAACTGTTTTTTGGAAACAGATAACTTTTAACATTAAGTTCAAACTTCACTGCACCGTTGACAGCCCCAACCAAGGAAGGAATGCACCCTTTCACATGCATTCCATATGCTCGATTCCACAGCGGCCTCTTCCTGTGTTTATATAGGATCTACTGGAATGGACCCTTTCACATTGGAGGAGTACTGTTTTGTCTTTGTTGATTGTTAAAGATTCCCTAAAGGTATTTTGAAATTCAGCTCCATGAAAGCACAAGCCTGAACAAAACAAATCCATTGCTAGCTCTGAACCATGCCAGAGTCTGGAGGTGAGTTAACCCTGCTTGTTACTTTAGTGGAGTCTAGGAATGCCTATGGAAATAAACATTTGCGTGTGCCTGTGTGGGCATCTGCAGAGGGCAGTAACTGGGGTGGAGAGATCCACCTAAATGTGGGTGGCACCGTCCCTAGGCCTAGAGACATGGACAAAATAAAAGTAAGAGCACAGGAGCTGTATTCATGTCTAGTTCTTGACTGTGTACACAGTATGACCAGCTACCTCATGCTCCTGCCGCCACAGCTAGAGATGCTCTCGGCTGCACACCTCCTCTGCTGTGACAGACGGTCTGACTTTCACACGAACTCTGGTGTGCCATATTTGACCACGTCCCCTGGATGGGGAGACCTGGTGGCACTCAGAGGAAGGATAGCAAGGTACCAAGAAAAGACTTGCTACCCTACGAGCATATACAGGGGGAGGAAGTCCCCCTCAATCACAGTCATAGGGGAGGGGAGTAAGGGGAAAATGGGAGGGAGGGAGGGAGGAATGGGAGGATACAAGGGATGGGATAACCATTGAGATATAATATGAATAAATTAATAAAAAATATAAAATATATACTCTCAAACATAGAGCCAAACATAGACATTACTTTCCTTAAATTGCTTTGGCCAAGCTCTTTACACAGTTACAAGAAAAATAACTAATAAAACAACTAAAAATAACTAAATAATTGATATGAAGGAGTACAGCCTCTTCTGTTACAGCCTAACTACGTGGTTCTCAGGCCTTTGGAACTGGTTTGTGGAGGAATATGGGAAAGTTTGGATATTTGGGCCTGAGAATCCTTAGACTATTGTAGACTGAGCTTAAACAACTAGTTTGGTCAGAGCGTGGAAGATAACACTGAGAGACAGACAGGTAATAAATACAAATACTCAGCACTGGGCTGGGGAAATGTCTCAGTGGGCAAAGTGATTGCTACGCAGCGAAATGGTTGATTTCAGACCCTCCGAACCCATGCACACCCACTGGATATGGTAATCGGAGCTGAAGGGCTCTAACAGACGAGAGCATAGCAAACACAGCTCAGCATGGCAAGCATGGCATCGCCGACAGGGTTTACCCCTCACCTCTCCCTCTCCTCTGTGTTAAAAACCACTAGACTACATTCTAAAGCTAGCCACTAAGGAATACTTCCTTATTTGGCAACTTCCTCCTCCTGAGGCTGACCACAGAGGTCTAGCTATCAAACTATTGAAGTCTACCAATCAAAAGCCTTCTTTTGGCTCATCTAATTAGCATGTCCAATCAAAACAAACCAACTCATCCTAACTCACTAGCAGAAGGCAGTCTTTTGTCCCTCCAGGGCAAATATCCCTTCCTCCTCTCCCTCGCCCCCACTCTCCCCACAGAAATAATACACAGCAGAAGTTTATTCTGGAACTTACTAAAATGTAAGTCATAGCTTTAGGTAAAGAGTTTTTAAGTGAGGTTTTCTGAAGGCCTCCCTTCTCTACGACCCTGACTCATCTTTCACAACCATAGACGTCTGTCTTGTGTTCCCAAACATGCCGGGAAAGCTGCACCTTGGGGCTTTGGACCGAGATTTTCACTTTCACAGGAGGTCCTTCTCCAGATAATTACGCAGGCAATTATCTTACCCTCTAACTCTTTGCACCAAAGCTGTCTCCCTAGTGAAGCCTCTGTCCCCTTCAATTCTGCTCCTTTCCCCAGGGTGCTTCAGATCTTGGGCTATCTAGTGAATTTTATTTATTTTCTTTTTTTTTTTTTTTTTTTTGTTTATGATCTACTCCCTCCCCCATATGAAATGCTAATCTCTGAAAAGAAAGCTAGGAACCTTCCTGTTTCTGCAATGTGTAGCTCTCTTATGGAGCCTAACATGTAAAAAGGTTCAAACAAGACTCAATTAGTATTTGTTATATGAACAAATTAAGATTTATGCAACCCACAAGTGTCTGGAAGTACCTACTAGCAAAGGAAGCCTACAGAGAAACGTTCAGATGCATCTCTCTGCCTTGGCTGTGTGTGGGAGGTACAGAAACAGGAAGCCAAACAGACTAAGGGTTTGCTTTGCTTCCTGGGAGAACTATTTAGAAACGAGTCCTTTTGCTTCCCAGTTCATTGCGTTTTCTGAGGTTAGCATCTTACATTTGGACGATGCTTTGAATTTTTTTTTTCCTCAGTGATTTCAGTCATGATTTAGCCTACTCCAATTCTTACCTTACAATGAAAAAATAAAAAATAAAAAGAAAAGAAAAGAAAAAAGAAAAGAGAAAGAAAAAGCCCACTCTCTCACATGAGGTGTGATTTCACAGAATGCTAGCCAGGGTTCTCGACTTCATGTGTTCTATCTTCGGGGAAGCAGAAGCAGCATTGTGCACATCAACATCAGAGGACAAAAGATTGTTAGAGACAAAGGAAATTGTTCCTGTTTTCATAACCCATATTTAGTGTTCTGCACTCAGATCGTGTGTTTAGGACTTTAGATGAAATCTAAAGTCTGTCTCTCAGTTCTCATTGATGCCTTGACATTAATTTAACCTTTGTAAATGGAGCTATTACTACATTCTCTGTTTCTCATTATGTAAACTATTTTCCCTATGAAAAATTATCAACATTAGCATTTTGTCATTACTTTCCAACAGCTCTTAGCTGTCCAGCTACAAATTTTCAACCCCTTTCCCCATTGTAATCATGTGGTTATCAGATATTTATTCGGGGACCCACAGCTGCTATCTATAAAACTATTTTTTTAAGTTTCAATCTTCAACCAAAGTGCTGCCTTACTTCTATTTTTCTTTTAGCTACTGTTCTGCTGATTGTCTAGAAATTTTCTCTTCTATGTTTAAAATTAACATAGCAGATATCAAGTAAAAAGATTATACATGAAAAGGGTGAAGGAATCATAAGAACATGAATGCTATGCTCCAAGGAACTGAGACACGTGCATCCTTTGTGCACATGCACACATTTGAAATGCAATTATACACACACACACACACACACACACACACACACACACATAATGGTCATATAATGTATATGAATAATTAAAATTTATAGCTATTGATACATATGTATATATATATATTCATGAATGATATAAAAACATTGAGAGCATACTATGTGCTAGCTACTGCCAGTGCTGAAGCAGATCTCCATCATCCCTATTATGCAGGAGAGGGGCTGAGGATTGGTGTGATAAAGCTGTCTGGCTGTGCTCCCTGCATAAGTACAGTCAGTAGCAGACTTGAAACTGGAATGAGTTTTGTCCTAATATGAAAACACTTATATTTTTCCTTCTTATCATTTTTTTGTGTGTGTGTTCGTTTGTTTTTCGAGACAGGGTTTCTCTGTGTAGCCTTGGCTATCTTGGACTCACTTTGTAGACTAGGCTGGCCTCAAACTCACAGCGATCCACCAATCTCTGCCTCCTGAATGCTGGGATTAAAGGCGTGCACCACCATGCCTGGCTTATCATTTTTATTTTCTGAGATACTTCAGACTTATGAACAATTTGTTGAGACAAAGAAAAAGTACATCAGGCTCCTTAAAAGACAGGACATGATGAATACAACTGGATTGCTGTGTATGTCCCAACCCCATCCCTGCCTCCTCCTGAGTCCAGAATTTGTGTGTATCCTTCACATTATTTATGTATTATTATATGTATGCAGTGTTATTCTGTACCTTTCTGAATTGTGTAACTGTTGGGTGAATTCATATTGCAGCTAGTTTTTACAGCGTTACAGTGCTCCTGTGGGAACTCAGCACACTCGCTGATACATCCATCCTGTGTTGGGAGCTGGGGTTGTTTCTGTCGATTAGCAACAGTTTTAAATTGGACAAGTTGGCTGGGTATAAAACGGCATCCCTGTTTTAATTGGCATGTTCTTTGTCAGTACTGAAGTGCAATATTTTTATGTGTTGGCATTTCATACGCTGTCAGTTGCCACCCTTGTACTTTGTTCCTTAGTTATGTTAAATTGGCTACCCTTCTCCTACTAATTGTAGGCTGATGACAGGTTATAATCTTCTTGCACATTTTCTTGGTCATTTTTCATATATAAGGTCTTTTCATGTATTAATCTGTGTCTGTTGGAGTCTGGGGCAGGGTTAGAATGCACAATTTTACTGACTTTTTTTCTTTTTACATTTAAAGGAAACTTGTAATATGTTTTCTATGAATTGCCTTTTCCTAAATTTTACCAAATTGTCCAATTTCTGCTGGAGCTTTTTGTCTATCTCTTTGTCCTTTTCCTCCATGCTTTTATATTTTAAATTTAAGAGGAGAATTGCATGTATTTTCCCCTATTTTGTGGGTCATCTTCTGACTTTTATGCTTTTTTTTTCTTAGAAAAGATGACTTTTTATGGAGGATAAATTAATCAATTTTTTATGATTTCTGGAAATTGGGTCACATTAGAAAACTCTTCAGTCCAAGGTTATGAACAACCAGTTTTTCTTCTTGTATTTATCTACTCTTGTATTTTGAATTTAAATATTCTTTCTTTTGATAGTTTTTCTCAGTGTGATCTAGTCTTATCTTTTTCCTTTAATTTTACTTTTAAAAATATAGATTCTTCATTTTAGAGAAAATATGTAGTTCTAGTGTTTTGAGTCTGACTGATTATCCTTAACACAATGACCTTACTTCTATCTTTTCCTTGAAAATAACATGATCTGTTTCTTTTTTGTGGGTGAATAATACTCAGTTATGCCTACACACCACATTTTCTTTATTGGTTTACCTAGCTCATAATTTGGCTGTTACAAAAGTACAATGAAAAACGTGGAATTACAAGTACTGAGGATATATGGGTAATTCTGATTCCATTGAGTATATGTCCAGGAGTGGCAAAGCAGAATTATAATTGTATACTATAATAGTTTGATGGTTTTTACCATTTTCAACATAAGGCTTTAAAAATTAGAAATAGGATTGTTAAGATAGCCTCAAGAATTTATACTTAAAATACCCTAAATAACTTAAACTCTTCTAAGATTTGCTTTAAAATGTCCCAAGAGAGTAAACATTGTGGAGAAGCAGAGTAAACAAGCTGGGGTAACTATTAAAAATTGTTAAATATGAGTGATGATGGGGTTTAAGATTACATTCTTTACAGTTCTGTATAATTAAAGTTAAAATACTGTTTTCATAAACGATATTCCTATACAACTGCACAAAACACTGGTTAGTATGCTTTTATTTCAGAAGCCCAATCAGAATACTGTAGTTTAAAGATTTATCTTAAGAAAATGTATCAATATTTTTAAAAGGGAGCACATAATATTCATATTAAAGATTTATATACTGTGATCAGAATGAAGCAATATGAAAGAATATGAAATAGTCAATATGAAAGAAAACCCTATAGAATGGGGTATTAAATTTCTTTCACTGAATGCACTACTGTAAGAAGCTGTAGATTTACATTACTTTGTAACGTGTTTAGAAGGAGGGGAGGAGTGATGGCTAGCAAACAGAAAGACAGGCACGGTGCTGGAGAAATAGCTAGAACTTATAACCTGATCTGCAGGCGGTTGGCAGAGAGCCAGCAGGACTGGCACTGGAGGGATCTTTTGAAACCTAAAAGTCCTCCCTTAATTACACTGCTGTCTGTTTCATCCAACAAGGCCACATCCCCTCATCCTTCCTGAACAGTTCCAATTGGAAACCAAACATTCAAAAATATGAACCTAGGGGGGTCAATCTCATTCATACCACCCCCCCACAAATAAATCTCACTGAACTTAGAGCATAGTCTGATGGTCCAAGAACATCATTTCAAAGGAGCTAGGAAAGTTCTTCTTAGAGTGAAGCTTTCAGGCAAATATAATACAAGGCATTATGAAATGCTTTCAAGGATAACTTTATTTTTTCCCAGAGAAACATCTAAGATTATGAATATTATTATTGTTTTACTTAATCGTCACAGAAATACTCAATGATTTTTGGCTATGTGATGGAAGAATCCACACTCTCAGCTGCATTCCGGGGTGAGATGGGTCCTTGGGCTGCTGGCCTGGCCCGGAATTGGAGATTTCATGAAAATAGAAGCTAAAGACAACTAATGGTGAGAAAATTTCTGAAACTAAAGCTCTGCCCACTGTAGAAACTTAAAAGAACCTGATGTGGTTCAAAGATCTGTGATTAGGATCAATGCATGTGTTTGGAAGGGGAAAATGAAATAGCGTGACGACTGGGTCATTATATAGAGCAATGACATTTGTGCTCCTGCCTTCCCTGCCATGAGCTAGCTCAGAAAAACAAACAAACAAACAACAAACAAAAAAAAAATGAGGCTTCATTTTCTGCCATGGTATAGTCTGTTAGTTATCGCCAGGGCCAACACACTGTACCAGGAATGAGGTGAGAGCACTCACAGGGCCTCTATGGTCCTATTACAGAGCCTGTGATTTTTTTTTTCCTGCATTGATCTCATCCAGGATCAAGGCAGGTGATTAACCTAGGTTGATTTGCATGTTTGTATTCATCTTGAAGTTGAGTAGGCAAGATCAGAATCATACATACATTATCGAGTCAACATTAGGGATTCTTTGATGGAAACAGTGAACTACGCTAGCTAGTGGTAGGAGAATTCACGTTGACACACCCCAACTCTGAAGAATCCAGGTTTGTCTTGATTATAAAAAGTGCCACTTAGTGCCCACTTACAAACTTACAGATATGGAGTTAAATCTCAGTGCCTAGAATTTGTGGAATTTTATAGTGACAAAAAGATCACTTTCATGGCATACTTTCTCACTAGTTTTTGCAGTACTAATTCTTTCTTACTAATATGTGTGTGTATGTATGTATGTATGTATGTATGTATGTATGTATGTATGTATGTATATATTACTGATTATTTTGCAGAGGTGTGAGGCTACATGCATAGTTTATATAGCTTTATAAGATACATTATTAAAGAGTCTCTTTCCCAAATTATTTGCATTATTTCTGTAACTTTCCTGCTTGTAAACATTTTTTTTTTTTGAACTGTATTTTTTTTTTTTTGAATTTTATTTTTTTATTTTTTTTTTTATTTTTTTTTTATTTTATTTTATTTTTTTAATTTATTTATTCTTGTTACATCTCTATGGTTATCCCATCCCTTGTATCCTCCCATTATCCCCTCCCTCCCATTTTCCCCTTATTCCCCTCCCCTATGACTGTTCCTCAGAGGGATTACCTCCCTCTGTATATGCTCATAGGGTATCAAGTCTCTTCTCAGTGACCTGCTGTCCTTCCTCTGAGTGCCACTAGGTCTCCCCCGCCAGGGGACATAGTCAGATGTGAGGCACCAGAGTACTTGAGAAAGTCAAATCCCTCTCACCACTCAAGTGTGGAGACTGTCTTGTCCATGGGCTAGATCAGGGTAGGGGTTTAAATTTTACCGCCTGTATTGTCCTTGGCTAGGGCCTTAGTTTGAGCAGGACCCCATGACCCAAATCTGCCTATCATAATGTTCTACTTGTAGGTTTCTAGAACCCACTGGATCCTTCTACATTGCTATTCACCCATTGTTCTCTCATCTAGAGTCCCAGTAGGATGTCCTCCCCTCGGTCCCAGTTTCCTGGTAAGGGAAGGCTTTCATGGGACATGTCCATTGGGCTAGTATGCAGATATAAGTGAGTATATACCATTTGAGTCTTTCTGCTTCTGGGTTAACTCACTCATTATGATCATCTCTAGCTCAATCCATTTGTCCACAAATTTTGGGAATTCCTTGTTTTTAATAGCTGAGTAGTATTCCATAGTGTATATGTACCACAGTTTCTTTATCCATTCTTCTACTGAGGGACATTTAGGCTGTTTCCATGATCTGGCTATTATGAATAAGGCTGCTATGAACATGGTTGAGCAAATTTTCTTGCTGTGTGCTGGTGCATCTTCTGGGTATATTCCAAGGAGTGGAATAGCTGGGTCTTGAGGAAGCCCTATTCCCAGTTTTCTGAGATAGCACCAGATAGATTTCCAAAGTGGTTGTACTAGTTTGCATTCCCACCAGCAATGAAGGAGTGTTCCTCTCTCCCCACATCCTCTCCAGCATGTGGTGTCGCTTGAGTTTTTGATCTTAGCCATTCTGATGGGTGTAAGATGGAATCTCAGAGTTGTTTTGATTTGCATTTCCCTGATGACTAAGGAGGTTGAGCATTTCTTTAAGTGTTTCTCAGCCATTTGATATTCTTCTGTTGAGAATTCTCTGTTTAGTTCCAAGCCCCATTTCTCAATTGGGTTATTTGGTTTGGTGGTGTTTAATTTCTTGAGTTCTTTATATATTTTGGATATTAGACCTTTGTCAGATGTAGGGTTGGTGAAGATCTTTTCCCAGTCTGTAGGCTGTCGCTTTGTTCTCTTGACAGTGTCTCTAGCCTTACAGAAGCTTCTCAGCCTCATGAGGTCCCATTTATTAATTTTTGACATTAAGGCCTGGGCTGTTGGTGTTCTGTTCAGGAAGTTGTCTCCTGTGCCAATATGTTCCAGGCTCTTCCCCACTTTTTCTTCTAACTGACTTAGTGTCTCTGGTTTTATGTTGAGGTCTTTAATCCACTTGGATTTGAGTTTTGTGCAAGGTGACAAATATGGGTCCAGTTGCATTTTTTTACACATAGACATCCAGTTAGACCAGCACCATTTGTTGAAGATGCTATCCTTTTTCCATTGAATGGATTTGGCTTCTTTATCAAAAATCAAGTGACCATATGTGTGTGGATTCATATCTGGGTCTTCAATTCGATTCCACTGATCAACCAGCCTGTTGCTGTGCCAGTACCATGCTGTTTTAATTACAATTGCTTTATAGTACAATTTGAAATCAGGTATGGAGATTCCTCCACAGCACCTTTTATTGTACAAGATCGTTTTTGCTATTCTGGGTTTTTTGTTTTTCCATATGAAGTTCAGAATTGAACTTTCAATGTCTTTAAAAAATTGTGTAGGTATTTTGATAGGGATTGCATTGATTCTGTAGATTGCTTTTGGTAGGATGGCCATTTTTACTATGTTAATTCTCCCTATCCATGAGCAAGGAAGATCCTTCCATCTTCTCATGTCATCTTCAATCTCCTTCTTCAGAGTTTTGAAATTTTTTTCAAACAAGTCCTTCACTTGCTTAGTTAAAGTAACTCCTAGATATTTTATATTGCTTGTGGCTAATGTGAAGGGTGTGGATTTCCTAATTTCTTCCTCAGCAAGCTTGTCATTTGTGTATAGGAAGGCTACAGACTTTTTTGAGTTAATTTTGTATCCAGCCAAATTGCTGAAAGTATTTATCAGCTGTAGGAGTTCTCTGGTGGAATTTTGAGGGTCACTTATGTACACAATCATATCATCTGCAAATAGGGATAGTTTGACTTCCTCCTTTCCCATTTGGATACCCTTGATCTCCTTTTGTTGTCTTATTGCTCTGGCTAGAACTTCGAGTACTATATTGAAGAGATATGGAGAGAGTGGGCAGCCTTGCCTTGTTCCCGATTTTAGAGGAATTTCCTTGAGTATCTCCCCATTTACTTTAATTTTGGCTATTGGCTTGCTGTAGATAGCCTTTATTATGTTGAGGAAAGTGCCTTGTATCCCCGATCTCTCTAAAACTTTAAACATGAATGGGTGTTGGATTTTATCAAATGCTTTCTCTGCATCTAAAGAGATGATCATGTGGTTTTTTATTTTCAGTTTGTTTATATGGTGGATTACATTGATGGATTTCCGTATATTAAACCATCCCTGCATGCCTGGAATGAAGCCTACTTGGTCATGATGAATGATATCCTTTATGTGTTCTTGTATTCGTTTTGCAAGAATTTTATTCAGTATTTTTGCATCGATGTTCATAAGAGAAATTGGTCTGAAATTCTCTTTCTTTGTTGAGTCTTTGTGAGGCTTAGGTATCAACGTGACTATGGCCTCATAGAATGAATTTGGTAATGTTCCATCCAATTCTATGTTTTGGAGTAGCTTGAAGAGTATCGGTATTAGCTCGCCTTTGAAGGTCTGGTAGAATTCTGCACTGAAACCATCTGGCCCTGGGCTTTTTTTGCTTGGGAGACTATCAATGATTGCTTCTATTTCTGTGGGGGAAATGGGACTATTTAGCTTGTTTATCTGTTCTTCACTCAATTTAGGCAAGTGAAATTGATCAAGAAAGTCATCCATTTCCCTTAGGTTTTCAAATTTTGTGGCATATATGCCTTCAAAGTAGGATCTTATGATTCTTTGTATTTCTTCAGTGTCTGTTGTTATGTCTCCCTTTTCATTTCTGATTCTGTTGATTTCAATACTGTCTCTCTGCCTTTTAGTTAGTTTGGCTAACGGTCTGTCTATCTTATTGATTTTCTCAAAGAACCAGCTCTTGGTTTTGTTGATTCTTTGGACTGTTTTCTTAGTTTCTAATTTGTTAATTTCAGCCCTGAGTTTGATTATTTCCAGACGTCTACTCCTTTTGGGTGTTTCTGCTTCCTTTTTTTCTAGGGCTTCCAGCTGTTTTGTTAAGTTGCTTATGTGCAATGTTTCCAATTTCTTTTTAAAGGCACTTAGTGCTATGAGTTTTCCTCTTAACACTGCTTTCAATGTATCCCACAAATTTGGGTATGTTGTTCCCTCATTATCATTGAATTTCAGAAACTCCTTGATTTCTTTCTTTATTTCTTCCCTGACCCATGTGTCATTTAGCAGAGAGTTGTTTAGTTTCCACGTACGTGTAGGCTTTTTGTTGTTTCTGTTGTTGTTGAATTGCAGCCTAAGAGCATGGTGATCTGATAGGATACAAGGTATTATTTCAATCCTCTTGTATCTGTTGAGGCCTGCTTTGTGACCTATGATGTGATCAATTTTGGAGAAGGTTCCATGGGGTGCAGAGAAGAAGGTATATTCTTTCTTGTTTGGGTGAAAGGTTCTATAGATATCTGTTAGATCCATTTGACCCATGGCATTGGTTAATGATGTTATTTCACGGCTAAGTTTCTGTTTCAATGACTTATCCTTCAGTGAGAGTGGGGTGTTGAAGTCTCCCACTATTATTGTGTGGTGATCGATGTGTGGTTTAAGTTTTTTTAGCAGATCTTTTATAAATGTGGGTGCCCTTGTATTGGGAGCATAGATGTTCAGAATTGTGATGTCATCTTGGTTGGCTTTACCTTTGATGAGTATGAAGTGTCCTTCTGCATCCCTTTTGATTAATTTTGGTTGAAAGTCTATCTTGTTTGATATTAAAATGGCTACGCCTGCTTGCTTCTTGTGACCATTTTCTTGGAATATTTTTTTCCAACCTTTTACCCTGAGGTAATGCCTATCATTATAGGTGAGATGTGTTTCTTGAATGCAGAAGAATGTTGGATCTTGTTTATGCACCCATTCAGATAGTCTATGTCTTTTTATTGGAGAATTAAGACCATTGATGTTGAGAGATATTAACGACCAGTGACTGTTAAGAGTCTTAATTTTGATGTTGTTTCCAATCGAGTGTTTGTGTAGTTGTGTTTTTGCCATGGTATAATTACCTATTTCCTGAGTAGTTTTGGTTGCAGCTTGACCCTTTGGGATGGAGTTTTCCTTCTAGTACCTTCTGTAAAGCTGGATTTGTGGATAGGTACTGTTTGAATTTGTTTTTGTCATGGAATATTTTGTTTTCTCCATCAATGTTTATTGATAGTTTTGCTGGGTAAAGTAGTCTGGCCTGGCATCTGTGGTCTCTCAGGGTTTGCAGGATCTCTGTCCAGGCTCTTCTGGCTTTTATGGTCTCTGCTGAGAAGTCTGGTGTAATTCTGATAGGTTTGCCATTGAATGTTATTTGGCCCTTTTCCCTTGCAGCTTTTAATATTTTTTCTTTGTTCTGTATGTTTTGTGTTTTGATTATTATGTGACGGGCAGTTTTCCTTTTCTGGTCAATTCTATTTGGTGTTCTGTAGGCCTCTTGTATGTTTATAGGTATCTCTTTCTTTAGGTTGGGGAAATTTTCTTCTATAATTTTGTAGAGAATAGTTTCTGGGCCTTGGAGTCTGATATCTTCTCTTTCTTCAATGCCTATTATCCTCAGATTTTTTCTTTTCATGGTGTCCTGAATTTCTTGGATGTTTTGTGTCAGGAGTTTTCCAGATTTGGCATTATCTTTAATGGTTGCTTCAAGATCTGTGATTGTATCTTCTAGACCTGAAATTCGTTCTTCCGTCTCTTGGATTCTGTTAGAAAGGCTCACCTCTGTGTTGCTCGCCTTCTTCTCTGAGGTTTCACGTTCTCGTTTTTCTTCTGTCTGTGTGTTTATCATTGAATCCATTTTTGTCTTCATATCTTGAACTGATTTTTTTATTTCTTTCACCTCATTTTTTGTATATTCCTGAGTTTCTTCCATTGCTTCTTTATAGGTCTTCAGAGCTTGAACCGTTTTAATTATTTCTTCCATCTGGTTATTTGCATTTTCCTTAAATTTTTCCAGTTCCACTCTATGTGCTTCTTTTATGTCTCTCACCTGTTTTGCTGCATCTTCCTGTATTTGATTACGAATTTTATTTGTTTCCTCCATTAATATGCTCCTTATTAAGGATTTGAGGTCATTTTCTTGTATTTCCGTTGTATTTGAGCTCTCTGGGTTGTTTTCTTTGGGATAGCTGGAAACTGGAGACGCCATGTTGTTTTGAGGTTTTTTGCGTATGCTTTTACGCTGTCCTTTAGACATCTTGTCGGCTTTGTTTTCGTTGGGTAGATTCCCGAGTTGGATGGAGGGAGTCTGATGATAGATTCACTTGTTTTCTCACGGTTTCCGTAGGTTGGAAGCTCTTATGTTTCACTGTTGTGGATGGCAGGAGGTTAGCCCTGGCGTTTTGGGCTCTCACAGCCAGTGATCCTCAGCTCTCCTGTGCTGTGGGTCCTGTAATCGTTCTGGGTCTCTGGATGAGCGTTGGGTCAGGCCAAGGTATCCACAGCCTTCTGGGTTCCCTGCCAGGTCCAGCCAGGGAAACTAGTCCCAAACCACCGTCTGAGCTCAGCTAGTATCTCAGGGCCTGAACCGTCTGCCGAGCTTAGCTAGGAATTCTCGGCTCAAAATGCACACAGGGTCCCGCCAGAATTTTCGGGCTAGGACTGCACACCAAGCTCAGCTAGGGGTGTTTGGCCAAACTGCTTGCTGTGGTCAGTTATTGACTCATGCCCGAAACATCCGCACAGCTCAGCTAGGAATTCTGGATTCAAACTGCACACTGTGTCCAACCAGAGTCTTAGAGCCGGGACTGTGCCAAAGACTCTACTAGAGACTCTGGGTCCAATCTGTCTGCCAAGCACGGTTAGGGACTGTGGCCCTAAGCTGCACGCCGAGCTCCACCCGAGTCTCTGGGGCAGAATTGTGCTCCGAGCTCAGCCAGACACTATGGACCCACACTGCACGCTGAATTCAGCCTGGGCCTCCAGGCCTATACTGCGTGCATAGTCCAGCCAGAGTCTTGGGGCCGCCGAGCCCGTGTGCACAGCTCAGGAAGAATCCCTGGGCCTAATCCGCCCGGCAAGTCCAGCTAGGGCCTCTGGGCTGAATCTGCGTGCTGACCTCAGCCTGCGTCAGCGCCCTAAAACTGCCCTCTGAGGAGAGCTAATGTCTTGAGCAGAACTGCTCGTTGATGTGTGCTAGCGCCTCTGGTGGGACTGAGCGCTCCGCCCAGCCTGCGTCACAGCCGGTGAACTGGCTGCACTGAGGTGGTGCCTTGGGAGGAACTGAGCGCTACCGCCCAGCCTGCGTCACAGCAGGTGAACTGGCTGCA
>OU015758.1:29588098-29599365 GCA_907169655.1 Acomys percivali | reverse complement strand
GTGGACCTGAGCGCTACCGCCCAGCCTGCGTCACAGCAGGTGAACTGTGGCTGTGCAGAGACAGGCCTGGGGTGGAACTGAGTGCTCCGCCCAGCCTGTGTCACAGCCGGTGAACTGCTGCTGTGCAGAGACGGGCCTGGGGCGGAACTGAGTGCTCCGCCTAGCCTGTGTCACAGCAGGGGAGCCGTGGCTCCACTAAGCTGTTGTCTTGGGCAGAATTGCCCGCTGCGCTGAATCAGTGCGCCCTGAGCAGTACCCGGGACTCTGGGGCTGAACTGTCCGCCGTGTCCAGCTTGGGTCACAAAGCACCACGCGACCCAAATCCTGTCCAGTGTCCCCTCTCCCGCAGCAACTCCCACCGGCCACCACACTAACCGCCTCCACTGGATGGCTCTGAGCTGCAAACCTCAGTCGCTGCTGCTGGTGTTGCTGACGCCGCCTGTGCCGCCGCTGCTCTGATCCGAGAAAATCCGCACTCCTCCCGTGTGTAGGGGCACGCAGGTCCTCCGCACCCTGGTCCTTCCGAACCGTGGAGCACTCCTGCTGCCGTGGTGTCGGGATCCTGGTGTTCCTGGCTCAGAAATCTGTGCAATTCCCCGAACTGTTCACTGGAGCTTCCAAACACGGTCCACACTGCTCGCCGCCATCTTGGATCTGTCGTAAACATTTTTTTAATGCTAAAAAGGATACCAATTTAATAACAGGTAGGAAGTAGCCTGTCTATCAACTGATGATTAACTTGGCCACTCAGCCCTTCTTGCTTTCCTGTGATCTATGATTTCCTTCCTGCAAACTGTGGCAGCCAAGACAAACTTCCTAGAGGGAAGAGAGCTCCCTAGGAATGGAAGGCCTAGAGTTTCCTTGCTAACTCTCCCTTCATCCAACTCTTCAGACCCACTCTGTGCTACATCCTAGGCTGCTAATCCTGACAAATTTTCTTAGGGCAAATTTGGACATGACATTGGTCCTGAGGGGTCATAGCTAGAGAAAAATGCTGGGTATTTTAGCATAAGAAGAAAACATGTGAGCATATTTTCTGCCAGCTTCCCACTTCCTGTGAAAATTGTAAATTTCTTCTCTTATTTACAGAGTTACTTTTTGAGCTTTGTGAACTGATGATCATATCCAAGTTTCCAACCTTACGCTTTTTCATTGTCAAAGTAACTTCTGCAATTGAGTAAAACACATAAGGCACAAAAATCAAGGTTATCCTCAGTTACATAGAGTTCAAGACTAGTTTGGGATGTATGAGGCTTCAGCAACCTCCGAAAACTTCAGAAGATATGCTGTCACACCATATAGAATATGTATTGGCAAGCAATGAAATTCAAAGATTTCATATTCAATTCATCCATTATATTGACAAGAACTTATTTGGAGTGGGTAGTGACAAATGAATATTCTTAGAGGAAATGAGACACATTTCTTGACTTCAATTATACAGTGATCATATACACAAACCCCATCCATGACAGAATACAAACCTTGGAACATTAAATATTACCATTTGTAACATAAAACAAAGAAGTATGCTTTTCTTTTGCTAGTTAATTGCTTTGTAGCTATTATAAAATTAGAATATCCCACTGAATTTAAGATAGTAGTTTTCTAGGTAGTTCTTTGAAATAATTTTGTGTTTTAGTAAATATTTGTTTTCATATTACCCTGAACAGCATTAATACATTATTCTAAAGGTATACACAATGGGTAATCAAGAAGATTAATTCAAATGCAGGAAAATAGAAAATATCAGCTGAGTCTGCATAGGGAAAAAAATCAAGTTTACCATTCTTTGAAAAACCATTAAGGACATAAATAAATCCCCAGTTGGGGAATGACTATTTCAAAATAAGTACTTTTGCCTATCTACCCATCCATCTGTCTGCCTGTCTGTCTGTCTGTCTATCTATCTATCTATCTATCTATCTATCTATCTATCTATCCGTGTGTTGAGACAAGGATGCCTTTAATTCATTAAGTACCCCACAGGGTGGCCTTAAGCTTATAGTCCTCCTAATATTGGAGGCTTGCACTTAATACACCTTTAAAATTTATAATCCTTTTATTTGTAATTAGCCATTGTGATGGGTATTCTCGGTTGTCAACTTGACTACATGTGTAATTAACTAAAATCCAAATGACTGGGCATACCTGTGAAGGATTTTTAAAAAAATTAAATCAGTTGAAGAGGGGAGATCCACTTCTATTTCAAATCTTTGAGGTAGAATGATCCACCTTTAATCTGGGCCATGACTTCTGCTCTCAGCCTATATAAAGGACATGGAAGAAGGCAGCTTGCTCTCTCTTTGACTGCGTTCTTTCATCTTACTAGCAAGCCCAGCCTTCACTGGGGTTACAGCCTACTTCTTTGGGATTCTGACCTACTAAAGTGTAGCTGAGACATCCAACCTTGTGGACTGAACAAGTACTGGATTCTTAGACTTTTCAATAATAGTAACAGCTAACATTGTTGGACTAGCTAGATCACAGCTTGTAAACAAATATAATAAATCTGTGTGTGTGTGTGTGTGTGTGTGTGTGTGTGTGTGTGTGTGTGCGCACGCGCATGCGCATTCATGCTTGTGTGCATCTATTCATTTTATATGTTTATTTTTCTCTAGAGAACCCTGACTAATATACCCATAAAGGATGTTTGTAATTGCTAATGTGAGATTTTTATTGTATTGTGCCTACATAGGAAAATTCTTGACTGACATATAGGAATATTTTAGCCCTAGATATGTCTTTTTTCCTGTTCAGTGTGACGAATGATAAAACAATAGAAAATAGAATTTTAGAGCCCTTTTAAAGTACCATTTTTTAAAAATAAATGCCACAAATCATTAGTATGGACTGAAAGAGTAAGGCCAATTTTAAGACACAGAGCCTAAGCCGCAATGCTAATTATCAAGTTATGGTAGAAGCTATAGCATCACATACTGCCTGTGCTATACTTGTCTTTCCCAGTGCCTTCTGTCCACACTTCTGTTTTTTTTTAAATTTCCATTATAACTGAATCTTATTCTTCAATCTTCATACCTTTTTATTTTTTCATTCCTTGCTGTCTATACCTGCTGTTATGGTACTTAGTGACACTTCCAACATTGCTTAGTGCTTATTGGTGTTTGTTCTTAATCTTAGTAATTAACATGCCCATGCGGATTATAGAACCAAGCCCTCTACTCTTTCTCAGGAATATAATTGCTCATAAATAAGATCAGAATCAAACAATTCATATGACCTTAGCAATGATAAATATTCTATAAATGCCTGAAAGTATAATTTGTTAGCACACAAATACATATCCATACCTCTGCGAGTGCATATTTAGTGTAACATAGGGCTTCCAAATGAAGAGAAATTCCAATACCTGATGGAAATGGGTTCTAAAATAGTGCTACCTTCCCCTCCATCAAAATAAACAACTTCTACATAGCAAAACCAGTCATTTAACGTTTTTCTTTTCAGCTCTGTTACTATTCCTGTCATTTGAACTAGTTCAGGAGCCACATATGAATAAACACATAGAAGAGACAAATTGACAAGTGGGATGAATAAAATAGCACAATGATTATAGATTTTGCAGTTGCATGTTTTGGCGTTTTAGTGGTGTCTATTCCTTCTAATGTCACCACAAAACAGCATCATATATTTACAGCAAGGCCATTTTCTTTCAAAGATTGAAACATGGTCCTGGCATGCGTTGGTCAGATATTTGACTATCTTGGTGTATAACTACTTTCAGACTTACTGAGCTAGATAAAAAGAAAAACTACATGGAGAATATTAATGATTAAAATCATATCACTTATTTATAATCAATATAATCAATATGAGGGTAAGACAGTAAAGGTAGTTAAAAAGCAAGTAGGAAGTTATAGAAAACACTGTAATATTTCCTTTAACTTGCTTCTTAAAGAAACCAATGTTTATGTCTATCCTGTGAGTTTATCCGCTATCAGTTACCCAAGATTCTTAAATGATAGCTATGTTCTCACTCTGTTGATCTCTACTTGGTTAAAATTGTAGCATTGTAATTGTGTTATACATATGTCCCCATGGAATAGCAGAAGGAGAATAATATTACGGTATTCACACTCTACCCTGGAGTGTTTTTTTTTCTTTCTGTTTTCTAGCCATTAACAAAACCAGAGCACCAGGGGAATACAGTAGGTAACTATTGATTTATTTGTATTTGGGATGAACACACATCTTCTCATCTTTAAGCCAAGCGGATGCGCCCTGATCACGAGGCCCTGATAGCTGTTTTCTCTTATGAAGCCGGTAAGGAAAGACCCAAGTCCAATGACTTCTAGTTCTTATGAGTATTTTGATAGTGGAGTGTTCAAAGTCACACAATTTGTTAGAGACATCAATAAAACCAAAGCCCTGAGCTTCGAATTTTTGTTCAATGTCTTGCCTTTTCTTCTACTGTACCACATTTACTTGACTATATTTGACATTTACTACATTTCAAATGGAGCTATGTATGCTATTTTTGTGTTGTCAAGCAAAATCAAATCTACACTCTGAGTTTATAGATGAAGGAATGCTTCATAGCATTCCTGTGTTCCTCTGTTTTTATTTGTAGAAGGCAAAGACTGGCTCAGCTTAAGACCCACCCAACAGGAGAGGCCTGCCCACTCTCACTATTAATGATACTCTCCTGTGCTTGCAGACAGGAATCTGGCGTAACTGTCTTCTGAGAGGCTTCATCAGACAGCTGATGGAGACAGATGCAGAGACCCAAGGAGAAACAATGGGATGAGCTTGGGGAGTACTGTGGAAGAGTGGGAGGAAGGCTAAGAGGGAGCCAGAGGGGACAGGGACACCACAAGAAGATCTACAGAATAATCTAACCTGGGCTCAGAGAGACTGGACCACCAACAAAAGACCTAGACCTTTATATATATGTAGCAAATGAACAGTTGGACACCATGTGGTTCCCTAATAGAAGTAGAGGCTGTCTCTGAATCCATTACCTAATTCTGGTTCACTTTGCCCTGGGGCGGGCGGGGCTGCCTTGCTGCTCCCCAGTGGAAGGGGATGTGCTTAGTCCTACTGTGAGAGGAGGGAGGGGGATCAGAGGAACGGAGGGAGGGGTTGGGGTCACGATGTACAGTGATTAAATAAATAAATAAATGGAGGCGGGGGGTGGAGGGGAATGATTTAGAAGGCAGTTTGACAACGTGACCGCTTAGAGGAAAAACAATAATAGCTTCTCCACCAGGGCCTATATTAAGGAACACCCTCCAACCCAAAAATACGTTTACCCAAGGAAACAAAAGACCTCTGTATTAAAAACTGTAAGACAAATGGGAGGATACAAGGGATGGGATAACCACTGAGATGTAACAAGAATAAATTAATAATAAAAAAATTAAAAAAAAAACTGTAAGACACAAAAGGAAGGATTTGAGGAAGACAACAGAAGATGAAAAGAACTCCCACGCTCATTGATAGGCAAGATTAATATTGTGAAAATAGCCATCCTACCAAAAGCAATCTATAGATTTAATGCAACAAACTACAGAAAAAAAATATAGATACAGAAAAAAAAATCTCGAAATGTATATGGAGGCACAAGAATTCAATGAGCTAAACTAATACTTAGTACAAAAAACGCTGAAGGAGGTATCACCATATTTGACTTCAAATTCTTACAGAGCCATTGTAATAACACCAGCACAGTACTGTCACAAAAGCAGACACAGTTCAATGGAACAGAATAGAGGACCTACGTGTAACTAACTCCACATAATTGAAGCAGGGGGTTTTTTGTGACCTGTGTTTTTCACCCACACCCTTGTTGCCTGAGACTTAAACATATTTACAAAAGCCTAGGCTAATGTAGCCAGGCGTGTTCCCTGACCTGATCATGACTGACATGCCATTGATGGTATTCTAGGTTCTGCCACGTGCCTCATTCCCTCTGCTCGGGTTTCATGTGTCTGTCCTCCTCGGTGTGTCAGGGTGAGTTCTCCGAGCACGTACGTCTTGTTAACAAGTTCTTATATGCTTAGCCTCTCACCTTCTATATCAGAACTTGTTAACAAGGCGTCCAGTTAACATATTAGCGACAATCCCTTCATATCGTCAAACAGCCAGCCAAACACGGAATTTTTGTTTTTAATATCTGATTTCTGTTTGACCATATTATGATTATTTTTCTTTATGGTGTAAGAGTCAGTTGAAGCTGAAGAAACATATTACCAAAGAAAGTATAGCAGTGCCACTGCTCTTGTATTCCATCCCAAACCAGATTTTTATCATTTTAAGCACTCAATTTGATACCTTGCACTATAAAAAAAAGTAAGAGTTGGTTAATTACTTACTCGTGACTTTTACTTAGTACATATTGAGGTGTTTTTCTTACTGATTTATACATTTGCATCTCTCCTCAAATTATTACACTTAGGCAATTTTACAATTATACTTTAATAATCTAATTGGATACCAATCACAGCTTTGGAGAGAAACAGTTGGTAAGTATAGATTTGTTTGTATTTTTGGCTAAGCATCGTTTTCCAGGCAGAAGGCTGATTTTCCCATCCCTGTCACAACTCATTATCTTTGTAATATCTATAGAAGTACTTTATTGTATCTGCTTCAAGTGTTATTTTTTCTGGAGTGTAGTTTTTGCATTTCTCCACAGTAATTTTTTTTATTCTCATATTTCCTTATTTCAAGGTGAATGTACTTAGTTTACTAATTTCACTTGTACTTTTATCATTTAAATTTTTATTAAAATATTTAACTCAAATTTAAATTATTGTAAGGCACCAGATTTTAAATTTACTTCCACAACAAAACCGACAACTAGTTGTTTCATTGTATTTGAGTAGATCAGCTTTTGTCAATGATTCAAAATGCTATCTGTATCATCTAAGGAAAATAATTTGTATATTGACTGATTAAAATTATGTGCATTATAATATATATGTGTGTATACATATGAATATTATAAAATGGAAACCTAAGAAAACGAAATAATTTTCAATGAGCATGGAAAAAAGACAGTTTATCTTGACTGATAGATGCTTCACTAAAAATAAGGGAAAACTGTTAAATATTTGTCAGGAATAAACAATGAAAATGGTTTAAAGGGATAGGAAAAAGAAAAAAATGTTGCTCATCTCAGAAATCTGCTGAAGGCTAATTTGCCAAACATCAGGGGTGGCTTTCCTGAGGTTAGTGATGCACTGCTTTCCAGGACTCTGCTCCTTCTGTGTCATGGGTATTTTGCCCTTCACTGCTGATTGAGAAAAGGGCAGGATGCAGTCTATGATCCTTAGGAGCTCATTTTTTTTTATTGATTATGCTTTTTATGTTGTCTTGTATTTGGCTGATGGTATGTCTTCTTGTCTTCTTGGACCCTGGCCTTAGGACAGCATTCATCAGGCATGTAGGTTCCAATCCCAAAGAAGATTAGAGTACATCTATCTAATCAGTCTACTTTAATTAAATGTAAATTTACTTTTATTTCATGTACATGAGTGTTATGCCTGCAAGTATATCTCTGCACTGTTGGCAAGCCTGGTGCCTGCAGAGGACAGAAGACGGTGTTGGATCCGTTATGCCTGCAAGTATCTCTCTGCACTGTTGGCGAGCCTGGTGCCTGCAGAGGACAGAAGACGGTGTCAGGGATCCTGCTCCACCATTCTCCACTTATTCCTTTGAGACAGGGCCTCTCTCTGAACCTGGGTTAGGTTGTGGTCATCCTTTCTCTCCCTCAGTAATGGAGGGAGCACATGTGTGACTATGCCTGATTTTTCATGAGGGTGCTGGGATATAAACTCATGTCTTCATGCTTGTACAGCAAATGCCCTTATATAGTGAGCTGTCTCTCTAGCCCTTTATTTGCTTATTTTTAAATTTATTTTACCTAAACATGGGTCATGCTTTTCTTAATACTCTATTGTTCCCTTTAATTTTATTTTAGCAATTTTACAAAAAAATTCTATTTGCTCTTATTATCTGAAGGTGATAACGTTCATCCCAGGTAAATAGTTCTATCCATGCACATAAGCTCAACTACAAAAATTCTTCACAGACTTCAAAGGAATACAATAAACCACAGCTCATTGGTGATGTGTTTATATTATAACTATATTATACTATTATATATTTATAATATATTATAATATATAAGTTAATATGTTAATATAATATTACTTATAATATTATATTTAGAATATGTCACAAATATAAACAATAAATATCTGTATGATATATTATAATATCATAAATTAATATAATAATAAAATATATGATATTATAATTAATATTATAAATTTAATATATAATATTTTATATAATTATGTAATAGTTACGTAATTATATAACAATTTAATAATAATGAATATAATGGATTATAAATATAAATAATATAAACAATACAGTATCATAATATTATATTTATACTATATTATATTATAAATTAATATGTTAATATAATATGTAACATCAATAATAATATATATTTATAGTATATTATAAATATAAATAATATAAATATTCTAAACATATTTATTAATTATTTTTTTCATTTATATACTTTTTGAGAATGAAAGAAGAAAGATACTCACTGCAAGCAAAGTGCTGAGGAATCAGAAATAAATATAACACATAGACTCAGCCACTGAAATAAAGATTGATGGGTTATAAAAACATGAGCCTCATTAAAGATAAAGTTGCTTTTCTTTGTTTTTGCAAATGAGTAGGAAGAAGGCCTTTGCCTTTGCCATGAGCTTTGCCAAGTGGTTCTTCTGGGAATACTACTGCCAGCATCACAAACATTGCGTCCAAACTTGTATACATCATTCATTATTGGAGTTTTGAGAAGTGCTCAATATGTATGAATTAAGACTCTTCCAAAAATTTGAGACTTCTTTTTCAGTCTTTATATTTTTAAATGGTGCCAAAGTGTTGAGCTTAGCCTCAGCATAAGCATGTTCAGACAGAATAACCCACAAATTTGATTTTGATGTAAGGAAAACATACATTGTATAAAGATTTATGGTAAATCCTTACGTGTGTGGAGCCATGGAAAGCATAAGACTGGTGTGCGAGCTATTAAGATAACAGCGATGGCTTTCTGGTGCTCCTTACTCTAGAATCCATGATACTGAAATAATTTTCCTACGCATTGAGTGGCTTTAGTCCTCTGAAGGAACAGCAATCTTATTACTCCCCACTGAGTAAACTTTAGCGAGCAGGAGTTATGTGCTGGAGATGAAGGAACTCTTGTGCTTTTAAGACACTGTTTAATTCATGAGTTTGCTGTTGCTCTTGTCTCCTTGTGTTTTCTGCTGGCACTCCTCTTCATTAATAATAGAAACCCTTCCTCCTTAACACTCTGCTTTTATACACGGAAGCACTTTCAGAGCCTCCCAAGGTGTTTCAATGTACGCACTTTGAAAGATAGACTTTTAAATGCCAGAAAGTAATACTTTAGTAAATCTTGTATTTGGAAGAATATTTAAATTCAATGCAATGCAGACAGCCAAATAATAGCTGTCAAATAATAAGTTGTTTTATTTTTAGTAGTGTTCACTGGTTTCTTCCTCACCAAATAGAAGGGCATTGACATTCATGGGGAGATATGTCCCTATTTTCTGTCATTTATAGTCTTAACCAAGCCCTATAACTATTCAGTGACAATCAAGGAAACTTTTGTATGTTTTATAACTTGGCAAATGTTAGCAAGAATAATCCCTAGACTGTGCTTGTTAATAAAAGTAAAAAAAATAAAATAAAATCTGATTCTCAGTATATTAAGAACATATGGTTTTAAAATGTCCATTAACATTTGCTGTTTCATTTTCTGATACAGAAAGGTTTCCATTTGTTTGCACACATAAGATAGTATTATGTTTGAGAAGCAGAGGGCTTGAGATTCTTAGTGAGTAGTTTAAAAACACATTTAAAAGCAGCATCTTTAAAACCAACACTCAAGCATGTAATACAAAAATAAAAATTATAAATAAGCAAAAACCTCAATTGCAAAAAATTAATGTTTTACAATACTATTATTTTTTTTTTTAAAATTATTGTTATTATTGAATGGGATGTGAAACTAGATTGGTTTCTCAATGGCGATTAATTAGATTTTTTCATTTTTATTTACTATACTGAGAAATCTTTTTTAAATTTAAGACATTGAGATGACAATTGAATAAGCAATATCTATTCTAGGAAGCTGCAGAAGGCAGCAATGGCCTCTGTGCCCAGTGTGTGTTCTTACTCCTGTGACCTCGTGGGAGGGGACACTTTCCTATACTTGTGTTGAACTGATTCTTACCCAGGTAAGAATTTAAGTAATGCTAAATGACCACACGAATGATATCAATCTAATTCAGTTTCTGTTTTGCAAATGTTAGAAGTAAATAAAGTGTCAAGACTTTCGTTAAAAACATTTAAATTTTTAAAAAATATTTTTAAAAAATTATTAAAGAGGACATGTTAAAACTGAAGTTTCAATGAAACATGCCAGATGGATCTTTCTGTTAAACAAAGACAGTTTTTTCTTTCTTCTATGATTCTTTAATTAACTTGGCTAGAGAAATGGTTTCAAACTGTTATAAATATTTAATCAAGAAATGTCTTTAGTTTTTCAAAGTATACATTTTTGCCCAGACTTTAATGCTTTCATTTTAATAGAGTAGTCTTCAAAGAGAAGCCAAGTGCATCTTTATGAAGCCAAAAATATGATTTCCTCCTCCTCATTAATATGTTCCTGGCATCAAGAGAAGAATTTTATTTTAGGTAACTTTACAAATAGTTCTGCAAGACTGCTGGTCATCAGTGTCCTTCCTACGGATCCACTTAAGTAATTTGTCATATAACATAGCTATTTCTTACAAAGATAAAGGTTTTCCTCATGAATAAAACTTATTCATCTTTGAGTAATTACCATTTAGATTTTTCTTAATTTATTATGAGATTTAGTTAACTTTACAACAAAATAAACCTATTCTCCTGACTGAATAAATTAAATCAAACACAGTGGCTCCAGTGTTTAGCAGATAGTACCTACAAGATGAAACCATGCTTTCTTTAATCCCCAAATTGTCATAGCTCGTTTTTTTTTTTATCACCCCAATCACCGGGAATTAGACTTCTTTGCTTTTGCTCAGCGTTTTCCTGTGCTCTGCATCCCATTTGCTCAGGAGCAGGTGGCCTCCTCATCACACTGCTGTCTCTGCTGCTGGCCATCCTCATGAGACTACTAAACATATGGGCTCAACTCTCTCTCTCTCTCTCTC
>OU015758.1:29527918-29587698 GCA_907169655.1 Acomys percivali | reverse complement strand
GGGGGGGGGAGAGAGAGAGCAGAATGAAGAGGCAACCCTAAAACAACATCTTCATATTAGGCAAGTCTCAGGTGGGTGGGTGAAGCTGAAGTCTGGAGTCCAGTCTCTGAGACGCGGGCTGCATGGTAGGCCAGGCCTGCAGTACAGGGTTCCATTCATGTCTAAGCTGGACACGAATAGGACATTTCTTCTCAATGTAGGTTCCAAGATCTCAGAGAGTGACCCCAACCATTACATACATTTCATGTCTGTGCTTGAGTAACATCCAGAAACATCTATTGGTCAAAAGAAGGTAGATGATGAAGTCAGTGTAATGGGTGAAGAAATCTAAGTATTCTCCACCACAGATCATTGCAAGAGCATGGGTGTAAAGTTATTACAGCAAAACAGATCATTCGACCTTGTAATAATTTTTCTTTTGGGAAACTAGACTTTGCCTATTTGCCTCTTTTGTCTAATCTTGTTTCATATTCTCACTATTTATCGATTCTCTCATTTTTTCCACTTAAATCAACAACCCCATTATGAGGAAAATTGAAAACTTTTAAGAAGCCCAGTCTACTAGTCTTGGTTAATTTTATAGAATTTAAAAATTTGTGCGTCTTGTTCTTTTATCCAGTTTTCTACAGCTGTGCTTTTTTCTGGATCTTTAAACTTTTTAAGGTTGATTTGCCGTATACCAAAGGCAATATGGCAAGTTGGTCATGGGCTAAAACTGTCAAACCACAGCCATTACCAGAAAATCTTCCTCCTGAAACAGATGGGAGTCTCAAGCTAGAATTAGGTACAGAGTGAGAGACCTTGGAATACTCAGCCCCAAATAGGATATCTCTATCAAATCCCTCCACTAAAGGATCAGGGAACCCTGTTGAAGAGGACCAGGAAGAATATAAAAGCTAGAGATGGTATAGGACACCAAGAAAATAAACCCTTCTAAACACAAAAGAACCAACACACATAAAAACTCATGAGACTGAGGCAGCATGCACAGGGCCTGCATAAGGCTATACCAGATGGGGTCCTAGAACTGAAAGGAAAAGTGGACATATGCCCCCATCCCTAACCAAGAAGCTATTTCTAATTGATAACCACTTGCAAATGAAAATTTAGTTTTTCCAATAGAGACTCACTCAGAAAACAAAACTACTCTTAAGGGTAGAAAACTAACTCAAGGGACACTTTCGAGGTTCCTGCTCTTACAATGTCAGGGCTTTTCTCCCTATGTTATTTTTATTTTATTATATTTATTTTCATATAATTCTTCTCTCTTTTTACCTTATATGTTCTTTATGTCTATATTATAGCTTACAATTTAATGCATTTATGAGATTAATGAGAGTGCATAAATGAGTAAACCTCTGTTTTTGTTTTTTTTGTGTGTGTGCCTTACCTTGGTCTTCCCCCACCCCTGTTTGCTTGCTTTATCCTGTTCTGATATGTTAGTTTTGTTTTATCTTGATATATTACATATTATTATTATTATCCCTTAGAAGCCTGTTTTCTTTCTAGTGAGAGACATAAAGGGCATGGGAGGGAAGATGCGAAGGAACTGGAAGGAGTAGAGGAAGGCAAAACTGAAATCAGGGTGTATTATGTGAAAAAAATACCTATTTCCTATGACATAAAAACAAATCAACAAATAAACAAAAAGGAAAATGCTAAGACATTGTCACTGCGTTATGTACTGTTGGAAGCCACGATATATCTCTAATCACATTTTTACACGTAAGCATGTGTCTTTAGATTCTCTGGAATAAGGCTTACTTAAGGGTGTTCTAGGTCAAAGGTTTCCGGGAGAGAATTGGATGTTTCCTATTGCAAGGAACATGGAGAAAGGACAGGGCAACAGTGTTCCAGGGCTTTGGGCACCTTCATCAACTTCTCTGCTGGTGCTGACCATGTGCCAATATTGCAAAACTGCTCTAAATAAATAGTGTTTCTGACTAAAAACCTATGAGATGCAAGGCACAACAATCCTTTTGTTTATTTGTGAGCTTATTACTTACTTCAGGTACTTATCATAATAATGGAAAGATAACTTTTTCCTGGTCTAGAAAACAGATGTTCATTGTGAAAAATAAGCATAATTATAGAAAATAGTAAATATATTTCTTGTGAGTGTAAGATTATGAGACGTAATGTCTATATATTACGTAGGTCATTCCTATTATTGCACTGGTTACTTTGTATTACAGTTGGGGAACTACATATAGTTTGCAAATAACAGGAAGTTAAGGGAATTTCTGTTATTTGATTTGTTTTCTGCATGTAGTGGTCTGTAGACATGTGCCGGCTGATTGGATTGCTGAAGTATGTTGAATATAACATCTACCACCACCTTCCCCCATGACCAGTAGTTTCCATTTGTCTAGAGTGTTAGTGAGTATGAAGTCAATTAACACATAGTTAGGGCTTCAAAGTTCTTTGATCTCAGAAGTATGCTTCATGTGTAACTTCCTTCTGTATTATTTTTTTATTTTATTTTGGTTTTTTTGAGACAGGGCTTTTCTGTGTTAGTCTTGGCTGTCCTGGACTCACTTTGTAGACCAGGCTGGCCTCGAACTCACATCAATCTGCCTGACTCTGCCTTCCGAGTGCTGGGATTAAAGGTGGGCGCCACCATGCCTGGCTTTCCTTCTGTATTCTTGATGTGATCTATTGAGAATAAATCAGGTAATGTAACACAGGGCCACTTAAAACAAGATGTTTACTCACGTTATGCTGTGATGCCCATGGATGTGGGTCATTCCTCACAGAGACAACATTGCTTGTAGATGTTTTCTAGAAGACAATGTTAATGAACAGGAAGGGAAAACATATAGTCCATAGAAGCCTGCTGCCAGGGAGAACAGCAACAGATGACTCACAACTCTCAAGGGCTAGACAGTCCAGCACTGTTACCCAAGAGGAAAACCAGGCGAGGGTCCAAGACTCCTCCTAGTCTCTAAGCACACTTGATGTCAATCAGGGCCATTGTTAGTTTGTGTGATGACAGACACTAACTAGTTGCTGAGCTTCTTAGTCATTTCCTTCTGATTCCAACGCCTCTTCACAGGCTTGTGAGCATGACAATCCTATACTCTCATTCACCCAAAACAGCTGTTTCTCCAGTTGGACAAGTGTAAAGTTCTCAGCTTGATTTGGCTTTATGTTGAATTATTGTGTCACTAACACCAAAACATTCGTATGAAATCTCAAGTATGAAGTCAACCTCAAGGCACTTGAGGAAACATAAGGGTTCTTGTGCTTACTCCCTTATCCACCCAGCAACACATCTTGTTAACATGATCATAACGTCTGTATGTAAGGAGGCCCTAGAGTAGAGAGTTGAGGCATTCCTAAGTTACTGGAGGCATATGAGAGCACAGAAATGGGATGGAAGATAGAAACTATGGGCACAGAGAAGCAAACTTATTTTTGTAATAGAGGCAGGGCCTTGTTATGTGGTCCAGGATGGCTTAAAACTTTTTATGAAGTCAAAATTGGACTCCTACTAGTGATCTTCCTGTCTCAGCTTTCTAGGTGACAAGATTATAAATGTTTGGTGCATCTGAAATAGATCATTTGTTTGTTTGTTTTATCTTGCCCTGGCTGCCTTAGTACTCTACATGTAAACCAGGGAGATAGGGAAACTCAGTGGCAATCCTCTTGAGTTCTGCAATACGGTTGTGTATGTACCACTACACTCAGCCACATTAGACCTTGAAGATGACTTAAGAGTTTGAATATAGGCAGTAAACTTCGAACCTCTACCCAGACCTAGCCGATGAACAGGATATTCTCCACCATTGAGTGGAGAGGGAGATTTGACTTTGGTGCCCCTTTTCTGACCACGTCCCCTGGATGGGGAGGCCTGGCAGCACTCAGAAGGATAGCAAGTTACCAAGAAGAGACTCGATACTCTAAGAGCATATACAGGGGGAGGAGGTCTCCCTCAATCACAGACATAGGGGAAGGGAGAAGAGGGGAAGTGGGAGGGAGGGAGGAATAGAAAGATACAAGGGAAGGGTAACAATTGAGATGTAATATGAATAAATTAATAAAAAATAATTTAAAAAAAAAGTTTGTTAATTGGCTCACATAGGTAACTGCACTCAGAAAGAAGGAACAATATTTTGGAAGACACAGAACCACTAAAGACTATCTGTGGCCTTTTTTTCTGCTGGGTGCTGGTTGCTTGCTGTTGAAAATGGCAAGTTCATGAAACCTGGGAAAGTGGTGCTGGTCCTGGCTGGATGCTACTCTGGACACAAAGCCATCATCATGAAGAATATTGATGATAACACCTCAAACTGCCCCTACATCCATGCCCTAGTGGATGGAATTGAACTCTATCCCCAAAAAGTGACAGCTGCCATGGGCAAGAATGAAATTGCCAAGAGGTTAAAGATCAAGTCCTTTGTGAAAGTTTATAACTACAATCACCTCATGTCCACACATTACTCTGTGGTTATCCCCTTGTCAACAAGAATGTCTTTAGAGACCCAGCCCTGAAATGCAAGGCCAAATGGGAGGCCAAGGTCAAGTTTGAGGAAAGACAGTGAAGGACAAATGGTTTTCCCAGAAGCTTCACTTTTAGGTGTATTTTCATTTTCATCATTAAAAATTAAAAAAAAGATTATTTGTGAGTTGGAAATTGGCTGTGAGAAGAGCTAGGAGATGAAATAAAAGGCAGAAAACAAGTCTGTTATTGGCTTTGCATTCCATATGAACCCACTAATACCTTGTTATAGATTTTATTGATAGTTATTTTTTGAAGGCCATGAATTATTCTGTTGCTTGGTTGTGGACTCAGGTGACAATGCTACTTCTCTTTATTAGTGGCAAAATTATGCTAGTATTTGGTAACTATGGCTACACTGATGAGGATAAATCCAAATTTCAGGGATGGATATAATTCCTGTAACACAGGTTTTCATGTAAGAGATATCCAATTGCTGCTGACTCATTGATGTTTGGGTTTTGTGAGCATGTGTGTGCATGTGCATGGGTGATCTTTTGGTCTGTAATTTTATATACAAGTGTTCTGGAGTGAAGTAAAATTCTGAAGCTCACTCTACTAGGAATTCCTTTACACCTCTGCTTACTATTACATGAATTGGGTTGCTCTTCAGGCCCCTAGAAGACATGAGTAATAGGCAGAATGCATGCATATATTGTGAGCTACTCTTCCCTTTGTAAATGGGGAGAATTTTAGTTTAAGTGAAAAATAGAAACATAGAGGAACCATAATAAAGGATAAAATCCTTGAAAGAAAGTCCCTGTTAGCTTTCCTCCAGGATTAATTCATCATTTCTAACACAGCAGTTGGTTCCTTTCTTTTCAGTGGCTTTAGAAGGCAGCTTTGACTATTCCTGTTAAAATATTAACATAGCCATCTTGCTGACAGGAGGGAAGGCCTTGGGTTCCCTAGTGGAGGTAGAAAGAGTTCTGTTGTTAGGGAACAGCATAGATATTAGTTGCCTAGAAAAGAAGGAGCTAGATCATTGCTAGTCTCAGTTACTGGTAACAGGAGTATGAAGTGAATAATATATGCAATTTCTACCCTATTTAAAAGAGAACCTATAAGATGTGCAAGTGGGCGATGTGAATAGAAGAAACTAGCCAAGAAGTCTACTCTCCAGTCCTTTGTAATCTGGTCCATAGTATCTTTTCTGCTATTCTCTGGTGCAAATTTAAATCCTTGTATCTTATGATGTCCTGATATTCTGGACTCAGGATGTCTTGATAAGGGGGTGTCTAAACTTCAAGTTCTCCATGACTCAGTCTAGTAATTATCCAACTGTGTAAATATATTTAGCTTTGTTCTAAAAACTTACTTTCCTTTCCAAGACAAACACTGTCTTCCAGTAGGTGCAGATGCTGAATTCTTAGTGAATATAAATCCCTCACGGACATATTTTTCATTCTCTGCATAGTCCCTACATACCAATATTCTGCTATCGATGCTTATAAAACACAAGGAGATACATTTCTAGATCTCATTGTTGTTCATCCATTTCTGTAAAGTCTAAAGTTTTGTGGGAATATGGGGCTGCCTATGTTTTTGTTGTTGTCGTTTTGTGGATATACATATGTGCCTACTAAGTTTGATGGAGATAAAAGTCATTTGATTTATTTCAACTCTGTGTTCTTATAGTCATTCAGTTGTTAAAACATAGTTTATCATGATACTTGCTGGAAATAAATCCATCAGGGAAGGGTTCCTGGGTACCTTTTAAAACCTGTTTCCCAAGCTCCCCTTAAAGTGTAATTTTGGTGAAAAAGGAAAAGAAAAAGAAAAAGAAAAAGAAAAAGAAAAAGAAAAAAAAGAAAACAGGATTTTCTGATATTCCTAGTGTGCAACAAGCATTTTCGGAAGCAAGAAACTATTTGCAAATATCTGAATCATGTCAGCTGGTTTTGTCCTCCCTCCTCCCCCTCCCCCGCTTCCTCCCTCTCTCCCTCCCTCTCTTTCTTCCTTCATTCCTTTCATTTGTTTCTCCTCCCCCTCTTCCTTCTGTCCCTTTCTTTTTTCTCTTTCTGCTATTTTTGTATCTATTTGTCTCTGTCTCTTTATTGCTCATGGGTAGAAGTTATGAAGTTGTTACGGAATCTGAGAACAGTGAATGCTGAGTTTCTAACTTTACCTTTAGTCTACCTTGCAAACCTAGACAGTGAAATCTCCCTTCTTTACGTCTTAGTCTTAAAAACTCACGCTTACCTCTGGAAGGATGGGTTCTTACTTCTATCTCTATTCTGACCTTGTTCCAGAGATAGCATTTCATTTCTTGTCTTTTGGCATTTCTTTGCATTTTGCCTGCTCTTGATTCTATTTACTTCTGTGCCTCTGTAACCATGTTTCCTGAAAAATCAAACACCATGAAAAAAAAAAGTTTATGTAAGCTTCCAGCTTCAGAGGTGTAGCTAATACTTGCTTGATTCCATGCAGTTGAGCTAAGCTTCAGGGGGTTTGGAGCGTGTGGCAACAGACACCTGTTCACATCATGACAGATGAGGAAGTAGGCTGTGAAGCTGGGACCAAGACCTGGGTGTAACTTTTAAAAGCTGACACCCCTAAAGACCTTCTTTTGGGAGCTAGATGCCACCTCTTACAGCTCCCAGTCTCCAAAGACAGGGGCTCTTTGGAGACTGAGATTCTAAATACATCTAAATTGTGAGCCCTTGAGAGGCATCGAATATTCAAACCACAGCACCATCAAAATACACTAAACCAAATTCTAGCATGTATTTGGCTCCCTCCCTCAGCTCTTTATCTGTGTCAGCTTTTTATTTTCTTTATCTCACAGTTGCTGAGATCCATCAGCTTTGCTTTCCCTCTTTCCCCCTTTCTTCTCTTTCCCTTCTGCCTTGTATCCCTTTGTGCTCTGATTCAGTCAGTACAAGTTAATTGTGCCCTCTTGGCATGTTGCTAGGTACTCAGACACCAGCCTTTCATCTATCTACCCTACTCTCTTCCTTCTTTTCGGAGAGAACAGCTTAAAGGTTCCTTATCTAAGCCCTTGTTTTCAGTTTCCTATGTTGTTTTTAAAAGAATGAAAATCCCAATCGTTTGACTTTACCAATGAAGACACAAGGGTTATTTTAGGTGAAGCAGCAGTGATGGTTTTTAATCTATGGGAGCAAATCACAAAGCATCCATTTTAATCATTCACTTGTCTTTTTTGCAAATTTGGCCCTATGACCTTGTTTTTTTTCTTTTGAAATCCTATTTTCTACTTATAGTGACAAAGATGCTTTGTAGATTGTTTAGTACAGGCACACAGGGATTCTCTAGCTCTCGTGATTATTCTGAGTTCATTTGGGTGGCAGAGTTGACCACTCTGTCCTCTAGAACACGCTGTGAGGACATGACCGTGACTTGGGAGTTATCTTTGCCTTAAAATTCTAACTCTGATGTTGCCTGGCTCTACTACACTGGAAAACCATTTAAGCTCCTGAAACCAAATTTCCCAAAATGTTTTAAAAATATATTAAGTAAAGTTCATGAATAATTTAACACATTCTGAAACTCAGAGTAGAAGCGCGATGAGATACACCTTTTTATGTTTTTGTTTTTGTTTTTGCTTTTGCTTAGGTCTTTTTACTGTTGTGCTATTTTTTCCTATTGCTCAGTGATAGCCTAGCAACTGGATGGCGACTAACTTTCAGGGCTGCAATGATATTTTGTAGTTTATACTGAAGCTCTCCCACGCACACACATGCCAGAGAAAGTGAAACAAATATCTACTGTTCTGAAGAGTGTTCTCATAAAGGGAGCATTGGAACAAAAAAAAAAGTAGTTAAATTCAAAACCAAAGAGAGGAAGTGAAGGCGGAGGGACTAGGACCTGAAAATCTTGCTTTCCATAATGCCATGGTAAGCATTATTAGGTCACGCTTCAAATGTCTTATCACCTATTTGTGTGTACTTGGTTTTTTTTAAACACATTTTTATTGAAAAATAAAATAATTCATATTACATCTCATTTGCTATCCCATCCCATGCATCCTCCCATCCCTCCCTCCCTCCCGCTTTCACCCCATTCCCCTTCCCTATGACTGTGACTGACGGGGACCTCCTCCCCCTGAATATGATGCTAGGGTATCAAGTCTCTTCTTGGTAGTCTGTTATCCTTCCTCCGAGTGCCATTGGGCCTCACCAACAAGGAGACATGACCAAATATGGGGCACCAGAGATCGTGTGAAAGTCAGTCCCCAGTCTCCACTTAACTGTGGAGAATGCTCTGTCCTTTGGCTAGATCTGAGTAGGGGTTTGATGATGACTGCATGTTTTGTCCTTGGTTGGTGCCTTAGATCAAGCAGAACCCCTGGGCTCAGATCCACCCATTATACTGTTCCTCTTGTAGGTTTCTAGGACCCTCTGGATCCATCTATTTCCCTATCTCCTATATTTTTCTCACCTAGAGTCCCAATACGATGTCCTCCCCTCTGTCCCACTTTCCTGGTCAGTGAAGACTTTCATGAGACATGCCCCTTGGGCTAGTGTCCACTTATAAGTGAGTATATACCATTTGAGTCTCTCTGCTTCTGGGTTAGCTCGCTCATTACGATCATTTCTAATTCAATCCATTTGTCCACAAATTTTGGAAATTCCTTGTTTTTAATAGCTGAATAGTATTCCATAGTGTAAATGTACCACAGTTTCTTTATCCATCCTTCTACTGAGGGACACTTAGGCTGTTTCCATGTTCTGGCTATTATGAATAAGGTTGGTATGAATATGGTTGAGCATATGTCCCTGTTGTGTGCTGGGGCATCTTCTGAGTATATTCCAAGGAGTGGAATATCTGGGTCTTGAGGAAGCCCTATTCCCAGTTTTTGTGTACTTGGTTTTTATCAAATGCTCAGAATGATGGTTTAGTTTTTTTGTTGTTGTTAAGACCTCTTTTATGCTTTTATTATGCTTTAAGGCCTCTTTAGGACCTGTATTCCAACAAAGGAATTTAAAAATCAGCAGTAAAACCATAGGGAGATGGTGACTCAGTTAGTAAGTGCTCGCTACACAAGCATGAGTTTGAGTTCCAGGTACCCATATAGGAAAATTTGGGTATGGAGGCGCGCTTGTAATGAAGTGCTAGTGAGGCGGAGACAGGAAGATATTTGGGGCATGCTGGCTAGCCAGTCTAGCCAGTTAGTGAACTCCTGCCTCAAAAAATAAGGCAAATAATCCTTGAGGAAGATACTCCTTGTTGACCTCTGGCCTCCACACACATGTACACATACAAATACACACACACACAGAGACACACATAAACACAAACACATACATGTGCACATACAATGAGCCAAGTTAAATCAGATCTCTTTAACAGAGGGAGATCATTACTTGAGTCAGTTAAATCATTTAAATTCCTTGTTTCCTTGGCGAGGAAGAAGATTCAACTTATCTGTGGATATAAGAACAAGTATTCAGAATATGGTAAGGGATTATGGTAGCTCAGTAAAGTGGCAGTTGTAAGTTCTCCTCTAAGATCCAAAACTTGACTAGTCTTGGGTAGCTGGTTAGGTTTGCTATTCCAGGCATGACTTCCCTTTTGTTGAGTCAGTCTTAAGTCCAATTAGAGAGCTGTTGGTTACTGCCAAGGTATGTATGCCACAACTGCACCCTTGGCTTATTGTGCTGTGATGATCATGGTACATAGGTATCACAGCTAGGTAGGACGACTGGTGGCTTCCCTCTTTTGGAAGCACACATGGCACCTTCTGGTACCATGCGAGAGAGAGAGTTCTCAGGGAGAAAGCTTTCAAGTTAGTTCCACATCAGGGAACTCTGTTTCCTGTGTCTGAAGTTAATGGAGTTTTCATCAACAGGTACTTACCTCTCACCTTTGCAGGTAGGGAGAACGAGGAAAATAGACAATGACTTATAAAGCTTTGTGAACCACTTGGACAGCCTTGACCAACAACTCTAAAGAAGATCTCTCATGCATAGTGTTGAGGTTTTGTTATATGGTCTATGATTCTTGTGGGAAGAATTGCCAGTCCAGTGTGGCAAATATCATCTAAATTACTTGGAAATGTCTATGCATACACTGACTGACTTACATGCATTTTATGTAGTTTTTAGGTGGATAATTAATAGCATCACTCCTTTTGTCTTTTTCAGCATCCTTGTTGCTTTGTCTTTTTCAGCATCCTTGTTTCTGTCTTACCTTCCCCTCCTCCTTCTGTATTTATCTCCTACCTTCCCTTGTTAGTTAAAGGCCCCCTTTGCCATTTCCATTCAGGTCATGTGTACACTGCTATTCCTCTATATCGCCACCCGCTCAATGACCTGTTTTTACTTTCCTTGTTTTGCAATCACTCCAGGTTATATACGCATGTCTGAAGATTTGGTCCCTTGGATGTGGTAAACATGAGAGTCACCTCTTTTAGGGATCTTTTACTCCACTCAATATAATTATTTTAGTTTCATTCACTTACCTGAAAAATCTCACTTTCTTTATATCTTTTTTTTAATTATTGTTTTTATTAAGGAAAAGAAACAAAACATGACTGTATAAGAACCTCTGTGACTGTGAATCTATACATTCTATTTTTAAATAAAACGTAGTACACAGAGCTTAGAGACTAGCTACAAAACAGGAAGTGATCATAACGCTTCATTTAATTTTTACAGTGTTCTGTCTTACATGAGTTTCATCAGATGGGCATGTGAATATAAGTTCTGGTTCATTTCCCTTCTAAGCATTTATCAGTCTTACAGAATATCTCAACAACAAGCATTCTAAGTGACTGAATAATAACCTATTAAATAAGTGGGTTATTGATGAGGGTTGACCCACCCTCATTTCTGGAATTTTGTCTTTATTTTTAAGTCACGGTGTTGGAGAGGCAACCAAGAGTTCTACATCAGGATCTGCAGGCAACAGGAAGAGCAAATAAAGCCGGACGGTGGTGGCTCACGTCTTTAATCCCAGCAATTGGGAGGCAGAGGCAGGTGGATCACTGTGAGTTTGAGGTCAGCCTGGTCTACAAAGTGAGTCCAGGACAATCATGGCTGCACAGAGAAACCCTGTCTCAAAAAAACAAAACAAACAAAGAAACAAACAAAGCAAATGACACTGGGCCTGCCTTGAGCATCTGAAACCTCAAAGCCTACTTTCCAGTGACACACTTATTCCAACAAGGCCACACCTACTCTAACAAGGTCACAAGTATTCCATAGTGTATTTGTACATTTTTTTGTTGTTGTGGTTCCTTTGTCAGTTGTAGGACACTTAGCTTGTTCCCGTTTCCTGTCTGTTGTGAAAAGAGCAGCAGTGAACATGGCTGAGCAAGTGTGTGTGGAGTAGGACGTTACGTCAAGGAATGGTGTAGCTGGTCATATGGTAAATTTAGTTTTAGCTTTTAAAGCATCCTCCACACTGATTTCCAGAGTATGTGGACCAGTTTGCAGTCCCACCAACAGAGAATGAAGTTTCCTCACCCCCCTAGCTGACCCTCCCTACATCTTCACCTGCATTTGTTGATTGTTTTGTTGATCATTGCCATTCTTATTGGGATCAGATGGAAAGTTATTTTGATTCTCCACCAAGTCTATGTTCTATTCCTACAGGAGTAACTAGCAAACATTTAGCTAACATTGCCTAATAGAATAAGTGTTTTTCTGTGTGATCTTTTCTGTTTGTTAATATTCCATTAGTTAACTCATTTACCGTATCATCAAAGTGCCAATTTTCTATGTACAAGCATATTAAAGTATTCTTACTCACAAGTCTAGGACAGATCAAGTTGTTTTTTCTTAATTGTAACAAATTAATGAGCTCCTACTGAATTACCATAATTGAGATAAGTTTACAATATTGCTTTTAGGAGAAAAGATTTCATGTTCATTTAATTGATAAGCCTTATTGATTTTACTGTCTTTTTCCTGAAATGATCACCTTATTTCCTTCCCAAGCATAATCCAGGCACTACTTCTTATACAGTCTTTTCCATTCTAGCTTTAGTTGTTATGTCAGTACCAAAGTTACAATTACAATATGAAAATATTTCATGGCAGATTTCATTGTTAATTTTCCACTATTTATAGAAGAAAGCTTGTCTATTCAGTATCCATTGACAGACTCTCCATGCTGATGTAGTCCTTGAATTCCTGTCCAACTTTGAGTCTCTTTACTAGTCTTCAAAGCCCAACCTTCACTTTACACATTCATACTGAACCTCTCAGTTCCTACAGTGTTGGATTTTCCCAGGTGTTCTCACTACATGTAACTTCCTCAGTGTTGTCTAATAAGCCTCTCATCTTCATGTCTTCGCTCGAATAATACCTCATCTCCTGTGCTCCCTTCTGTGCTCCCATCACACAGTGCTCATTGCTCCATAATTATTCCCCATGCCTATCTGTCTACCTAGTCAGCTTCAGGTCTTTATGATAAAGTGAAATAATAACAATTCAGTAAATATAGTTGCATAACACTGGGGGCCCTGAGGCAGCAAGATCATGAGTTCAAGGCAACTTAGACCATGAGAAACCCTTCTCAAAAAAAAAAAAAAAGAAAGAAAAAAGAAAGGAAAGAAAAGAAAAGACAACAACAACTATTCAATCCATAGTTGCAGGCTATGCATTCATCATACAGTATTTGTGGAAATGATCATAAAGTACAATATTGCTAATGAGGCCATTTTTCTTTATAAGAATATGAGAACATCATTAAAAGCTAAAGCAAAACAAGAGGCAGTTAAGAAAATGTACTGAGGATTTTGTCCTCCCCTTTAAACTTTAGTAACATGGTGAAATATTAGCATTTTCAGATTGAAATATGAAGATATAAAAGGGTGCCAACATAAGAACTCAATTATGATATCAAAATATGTTTAAGTTGGAAAAAAAGTCTTCACAGTACTAATGATATTACTGAATGTTATTTTCTAACATGTTTGCTTACCTTTGTTCAGTTTTTATATTTTACTTTTATGAGTGAGAAACAAGTTTGAAATGTACTCTGCTGATATTGTTACTTGTTTAGAGGCAGAGTCACCAGTTACTGCTGCTGATAGATGTGTCTCCTGCCACTGAGGAATGGTGTGGGCCTAGAATCTCTCAGTTTCATCCTGTTTTGTCACTTTGTTCCAAGTTATAATAGCATTTCCGTACAGCGATAGCTTTTGGTTTTGTGAGTTGTTTTTCCTTTCATGAAAACAATACAGACTATTATCCTAAATGACACCAACACACTACAAAGAGCCAAATGCGACTTCAAAATACTTTAGGGACTTGTGCAATAGGTTCTTGGAGACCGGAAAGTCTTAAGCAGCTTACTGAGTTGCTCTTACTTAACAGCCTCTTCTATGTCTGGCAATTATCACCCAAAGGACACATTTCTACTCGATTGAGCAGTAATAATCTTTCTTGCATAGAAAACTGTTAAAGTTATGTTTATTAAACTATGTTTCTGTTGTTCTCTTAACCCAGGCATCACACAAATAGTTGAGACTCTCTTGTATTATTTAAACAAGCTTCACTGAACAAGAACTGAGCAGTTATTAATCTATTCTTAACCGTCTAGGCTAATTTGGTGTCCTCCCAGCACACATCCCAGACACACATTTTGTGGCTTTCCTTGTTGCGTACTCTCTCCTTACCAATCCTCAACCTCTGCTTGTTCCTGAATTCCCTGGCTGAACCCCCTACTTTCTTTTCTTCCGCCTCCTCTACTCGCTGGCAGGAAGTCTAGACCTATTTTCATCCTTGCTCAGCAATTGGGTGTAAGCTGCTTTATTGGCATAGCACTGGACAATTGGGGAGCAATGTTTACATAACACTGAGATAAGCAATTCTAAGAACAAGGACTACAAACAGATATGGGTGGTGCAGAAGTCAGCATTTGAATTATGCTATAACATGCCTACAGGTCAGGAACAGTGTGTGTCTACTGTTCTTTCTTTCTTTTTTTTGTTCATATCTATTTTGTTGCTTTTCTTTTTTCTTTTCTTTTTGGTTGTGAGCCTAGCCTTTAATGGCTGAGCCATCTCTCCTGCCCTCCTTTTTCTATTTTTCTCCTTAATTAATTACATATTTATCACAGCCCCCTCTCCCCTCTCCTTCTGGTTCCACCCTCTCACCTTCTTTCTTCTATTCCCCCTCTCCTTCTCCTCAGAAAAGGGAAGCCCCCTCACCAATCAATCCCAACACATCAAGTAGCACCAGAACTAAGCACATCCTCTTCCACTGAGACAAGGCAGTGGCTAGAGGAAAGTGATCCAAAGGCAGGCAGCTTCACCCGTGTCAGAGACAACCCCTGCTTCAATTGCTAGGGGATGCACAAGAAGACCAAGCTGCCCATCGGCTACATACATGTAGGGGCCTAGGTCCAGCCCATGCATGTGCTTTGGTTGGTGATTCAGGCTCTGTGAGCCACCATGGGCCTAAGGTAGCTGTCTCTGTTAGTCTTCCTGTGGAGTCCCCCCCCCCCCCCCCGGGTTCCTCTATGCTTCCTCCCA
Organism: Acomys percivali; assembly: GCA_907169655.1. Classification (NCBI taxonomy): domain Eukaryota; kingdom Metazoa; phylum Chordata; class Mammalia; order Rodentia; family Muridae; genus Acomys; species Acomys percivali. Next base: position 29,572,750 of record OU015758.1, on the reverse strand, counting down.
ACTCTTTCACAAGATTCTCAGAGTGCCATCTAATATTTGGTGGTGGATCTCAGCATCTGTTTTGATCTACTGGTGGGTGGAGCCTCTTAGAGGACAGTTACAGTAGTCTTCTGTCCACAAGTATAGCAGAGTATCATCAAGAGTGTCAAGGGCTGGCTGTCTTGCATGGGGTGGGTTTCAAGTGGGGCCAGTCATTGGATGGCCATTCCCTGTATCTCTCCTCCATCTTTATCCTTTGTACATCTTGTAGGTTGGGTGAATTTTGCGTCAATGGGTTTGCAGGTGGGTTGGTATCTCCCTCTCTCCACTGGAAATACTGACTGGATATAGGAGATGGCCACTTCAGTCTCCATATCCCCTGCTGCTAGAAGTCGCAGCTAGAGTTACCCTCATATCCTTTCAGAAGCTTACTACACTGTAGGTCTTCAGCTTGTCCCAGAGATGTAACCCCACCATTGGTTTCCCTTTTTCTCAACCAGTTGTCTTACATGCTATCTAACTCTGCTTTCCACACACCTGGTACCCACTCTCCTCTCTATGCCTCTTCCTCACAGTTCCTTCTCAGTCCAATTCAGATGTCTATTTTATTTCCCCTTATGAGTGAGATTCTAGCATCCTCCTTTGTGCCTTTCTTGTTACTTAGCTTCTTGGGTCTGTACTATGGTTTTCCTGTATTATACGGCTAATATCCACTTATAAGTGAGTACATACAATGCATGTATTTCTGGGTTTGGGTTACTTCACTCAGGATGATATTTTCTAGCTCTATCCATTTGCGCACAAATGTCATGATGTTTTTGTTTTTAATAGCTGAGTAGTATTCCATTGTGTAAATGTACCACATTTTCTTTATTCATTCATCTATTGTGTAAAAGGAACCACATTTTCTTCATTCATTCTTTGTTTGAGGGACATCTGTGTTGTTTCCAGTTACTGGCTATGACAAATAAAGCTGCTATGAACATATGTACCATCTTATCTTAGCTTTTTTTGGGGTGTTTTTTATTCTTAAGGCACATATATCTGTTTAACTCTTTGCTCTTGTTTCACTGTCTAGTCTCCAGTGGCACAGTTCTTATTTCATCCACAAATATCTAACTACACACATCTAGAAAAATGTAGTGAGGTATTTTAAGTAAATGTTTTACTAAAATTGTACCATTTGGGGGTCATTTTGAATGATTATTTCTAGAGGCCATCAGTTGGCAGTCTCTCTTTTAGTCATTTTCTTCATGTTCTTGTTAGTCATTTGTAAGAACCTGTATACAGTAGTAGAGCATCTAATTCTTTTGAAGTAACATATGCTTACATTCCTCCCCGACCTTAATTATAACTAATTATAGTTGCATTGTTTCAAATAATACTATAGTAGGGCATAGTATAATATAGTATACTATAGTATAGTACAGTATGGTATAATACTATATAATATAATATAGTATGGTATAGTATAATATGGTATAATACTATATAGTATAATATAGTATAGTATAGTATAGTATAATACTATGGTGTGGCTGTGGGATGAGTGAAATTGACCAATAGCAAATATAAATCTAGTTACAAAAATCATAATTTCCAATTTAGAGAAAAAGATAGCTGTTTGTGAATTACATTTAGTATTTTATGTATTATAATTGGAAGGAAATGTTTTAAAGTGGCCAAATACTGAAGAACTTTTTGTTTCGTTGACGAAAGCATCCAGATGAATAAAAGAGTTTGGAGAAATGAAAAAGTACACACACACACACACACACACACACACACAAACACACACACACACAGTATTATGAGGTGAAATGTGGCTTTGTGATAAAGAAGAGGACAAAGTATATAGCAGAAATGGGAAAGAAAAATAAAAGTTGGAATACTCAACCTGAACAATTCAGACTAAGTTTCAGGATGCCCAAAAGATGAGAAATCCAAGCCTTATTTGTTAAAAATAAAAAAGACAATGTTGTGCAAGACTAAGTAATCATTAGTAGATGAGTCACTTGGAAGACAAGGATGAGCAATAATGAATAGATCTGCTTAGAGGAGACAAGGAAGGATGTTGTCTTTAGTGTGATGAATTCAGGGGAATGCAAAGAATACTCATGTGCCTGAAAATAGTCACTTACTGTCTCAAGATTCATATTTGGTACTCATTGGCTAAATATTCTTGAATAAAGATTGGATGCTTTAACTTGGTTCTCAAGAAATAGACTGTAAAATAAGGATCAACTTATATTGGACAATTAATTCAGAGAGAGAGAGAGAGAGAGAGAGAGAGACAGAGAGACAGAGAGACAGAGACAGAGACAGACAGAGAGAGAGAAAGAGAGACAGAGAGAGACAGAGACAGAGAGACAGACAGAGAGAGACAGAGACAGAGACAGCGACAGACAGACAGAGACAGACAGAGAGATAAGGGCACATTAATCAGGAGCTTAGCACTCCTGGGGCTCATTCTTGGGACTCATGTTGGACTCTAAACATCTCACTCTATTTAACTTTTGAATCCATTAAGAGATTAAAGCATGGGATTAGGTCAGAGTCTTTTGGAAGTAGTTGTAGTTGTTAAGAAGCCCCCAGGCATACCAGAGCTATGTACCTAGACTTCTCTCAGTCCAGTGAACTTAACAGTCAAGAATAAATATTTCATACTGTTTCCTACCTTTGGGTCTGGTAGATAATTTGCTCTTCCAATGTCCTATAGTAAAATGTCAGTGCAGAAATAACCATCCAGCCAAACGAATGAACATCTATCTCATTTATCATATCACTTGATAATGAGTATGAAAAAAATTATAGGAAAAATACCCTCACCGGGAAAAGTCACTGAAGAAATTCATGCAGAAAAGGAAACAAAGAGGTGTCAAAGATAAATTTGTGAGTTCTAATGTGAGGCACAACTGTGAAGATAAAATAATAATTATGTAATAGGATGAGTATGCTTGTGCCTTAAAGAATCAGCAAAGTACCTAAGCTGCCCTTTGCCTTTCCTTTTTTCTCCCTTCCCTCCCTCCCTCCTTCCCTCCCTCCCTCTTCCCCTCCCTATTTCCCTCCCTCCCTCTTTCTCTCCCTCCCTCCCTCCTTCCTTTCCTCCCTCCCTTCCTCCCTCTCTCCTTCCCTATTCACCTACTCCTCCTTCTTGATTTTTCTGTTCCAGAAAAGCAACTTAGGGGCTAAAGAGTTTATTTCAGGTCACAGTTCCACATTATAATTCACCACAGCAGGGATGTCACAGCAAGAGGAGCTTAGGGTAGTTATTGGTTTGTTTTGTTCGTTTTTTGAGACAGGGTTGATTTGTGTAACAGTGGCTATCTCAGAACTTGCCCTGTAGACCAGGCTGGCTTCAAACTCACAGAGATCCACCTGCTTCTGCCTTCTGAGGGCTTGGATTAAAGGTGTACATAACCACAGGCTGGCAAGAGCAATTATTTGTAAAGATAAATGTCTCAAATAGAGAATTGGTTTGTGTTACTTGCCATTTCTTTCTTTGAAGAGTTAAGACTGGGAGTGAGCACATCATTATGTTTTTTTGTCAGCCTGTTCTTTGTCCTGGTAAGAAAGCATGGGATGTAGCCTGCTCTCTGCTCCAGCCCTTTACATCGTGTCCCCTAATTATGAAAAAGCACTAGGACTTTAAAAGGATCAACATCACGTGAAAAATAATAATTATTATTTATGTATCATAGCATTTATTATAGTTTTACTTAAGCATCACCTCAGGAAAAAATATTCTGTAGTGTCAGTTACCTATGGTGTTTCAAGTTTTATATTTTCTTTTAGGTTTTCCTTGTTTTGATTTAAATATAGTGTTTATTATTTGTGTAAGTGTCATGAAAATAAAATATTTTCTAGTGATTTCTGTCTAACTTGGTTAGTATATTTACTAACTTCTGAATCAATGTATACCCAATAAATGTTCTATATTTCAGTTAAATGTTTTCAATAATAAATTCAATTACATTAGACTTTCTTATTCAAAGACTTAAACTTACCTTTATCCTAGTTTATTCCCATGGAAAAGTCATGATTCCTCACATTGGTGAAAAATCACTTCTCTCAATATTTCTCAGTCTTTCTCATAAATGTATTACAGTGTTGGTTTGTTATTTACACACAAGTCTCTATGGTGTCAATATTTGAAGGAGAAAATACATATTTCAGCAGCAGACACCATTTGTGGTGTGTACTTTCACAGAAGATCTGAAAAATGTGGCTGTGGCTACATTTATAGAGACGAGAACTACACTGTAACAACATGAAACAACTCTGCCTAGCCTGTGTTAGCAAACACCAGTACTTTTCTAGGTTTTATTTTGTGCTTTCTGAATAAGTAATTAATTGATAACTATAAACAACACTATATATAATATATCTTATAAAATATATAATAAAAAATATAAAATGTATGGTGTCATTTATAATGAAACTTGTAAGATTAAAAAACTGTAGAAAATGTTTTGCTAGACGATGTGATTAGAAACTATAAGAAAAAATATCAATGAACTGTAAGAGATTATAACAATTACCTCATTTTGTGTGTTCTAAGTGATTTAAGTAGTTTGATATTACCATAACTGTATTTTTATGCAAAACTTAGCGAAGCTCTAGTGCACACCGAGAGCCGAGGCACGTCCAGAGTCCTACTGGTCTGAAGCATTTCTGTGATCAACGGTGGCAGCAGCTGAGGAAACTGCAAGACCCGTGGAGGCTCTAAGGGGAAACGGAACTTTGGAGGAGGAGTCTACAGTGTCCATAGCATCCCTGGAACAGCTAAAAACTGGTAGCCCTACGGGAAGATGTTTTTTAAAAGTGGACTCATGAAATTGGAAGGCAAGATGGTGGAGCAGAGCTGCGGATGTGGAGGAGAGTGGACCAAGTACAGACGCAGTATGGAGGATATGCGAGCAATATGGGAGGGCAGACACAGTGGACAAAGACCATGGCAATACCGAATAGGCTGGCCAGCAGGATGGAGCCTCCGCGGCTGTTTGCCTTGCTGAGAGAAGGAAAGCACAGGGTTGCAAGCAAAATGGTCCTGTCCCTTGAGCCTCAGGGTAGACTGCATCAAGGGAGGGGAGGTGTGTGGTGGGCTGGAGCTTGTGCAGATCCTGCCCGGATTATCTGTCTAACTACATGACTACTCTGACTCTGGGCAGCAGCAGGATGGTCCAGTACTTATGATGCTTCAGAAACCGGAAACCCTGAACCAGACTAATGACTCATTGCAAGGAGTACTTGCATGTGAAGCTGTTTGTGCAAACAAAGCAAAACAAAAGCATGTGACATACAGCAGTTTACAGTGCCATGTCGACAAACATTAATGCTATGGAGAGGCGGCAAAGGTGGAGGAACATAGTGGCGCATGTGAGGTGTAGAGAGGCAGAACTGGAGATGCGACAGTAGTGACCGGAATGGAAGAAGGCCGCGGTGGATGGGGGGACCTGTTGCTGAGTAGGGTGATGCGGAGCAGCCTGGAACGCTCACAGGCTCTGCCCCTAAACATCTTGCCGAGCTGCCTGACAGGATGTCTGAGATAGAGAACCGCTCATTTTTGGGGCTGGGCCTCCTCGAGAAACCACATGGTCTATGTTGCCAACAGAGGCCGTCTTGGTATTTGTGGTCTTCATTACAGCCCAGGGTCATGTTGTTGTCCCTGTCGACATCTGAGGTTCTTCATGGGTGTCGGTGTTCTGCGCTGCCTCCAGAGGCCATGTTAGTGGGATCCCTGCTACCATGAGAGGCCAGGAAGATATTCCTGGTCTGTGCTATGACTGGAGGCCATGTTGATGTCCGTGACCTGGGCTGCCACTGAGGAACATGATGGTGTCTGTGGTCAGGGTTACTACTGAAGGTCAAGTGGATGTCCTTGGTCTTTGCTGCCACCTGAAGCCATGTTGATGTTCATGGGCCATGGCCTGTGTTGCCATTGAGGGCTATGATGGTGTCTTTGGCCTAGGGTCATGTTGATGTCCATGGTCTGTCCTGACATTGAAGACCATGCTGAGGTCCCTGGTCCATGCTGTCACTAGAGGCCACATGGGTGTCTGTGATCCATACTGTCACTAGAAAACACGTGGAAGTTCATGATACATGCTGCTACTGACTGTAAAGGGCAAAGACATGTCTTCTGCAGTGGTATTCATGACTGCAGATTTACTGTTGAGAATGAGAGACATAGAAGGCTTCTGTGACAACTTTTCACCACTACCTTAAACCCCACCCCCACAAAAGAACAGTTTAGAAAGGTAGCAGTTGAAGAGAACTCTTAGGGATGTTGAAGTGTAGCTCTTCATAGTTGATGGCATCTTTTGGGGGTGGAGGTATGGAAGGCCTTTCTATAGTAAAATGCAATAGTTTGGCTACTTTTGAAGTTGGAGTCCTCACTTCAATTGAAAAACTATAATTACATTTTTCCCAATATTATATTTGACAAGCATTTTTGATAAACAGGTGTGCATTTGTTAAAAATTTAAATTATTCAAAAAGTGATATCACAAGAATAAAGTTTTCTTCCTCTGATGGCTTATCCTTACTTTATCCCAAGAGACATCTGAAACCAATTGCATATGCTTTTCAGAAATATTGTATTCTCTTAGATAAGTAAACTACATGATTTATTATGTATAAACAAAGATTTTGTTACATATCCTTAGAATGCAATATCATTCTCATACTTTGAAAATTTTCTTTTATCCCTTAGTAATATCTAAATAATATCTTAGTATCTAAGTAATATCTTGATGTTACTCAATAATGATACATTATAATTCTAGGTCTTTATAAATAAAATAAGACTATGGGGATTGAGGGATGGATCAAAAATTAGGAGAACATAACGCTCTTCCAGAGGATCCAAATTTGGTTCACACTTCAGCTCTAAGGAAGAACATACCATGTACTGGCCTCCCTGGGCCCCTGCACTTACATGCACACACAAGCATACACACATGAACCACACATTTAAAAACAATAAAAACTTATGCACCAACACAAAGGCCTTGGTTCAGTGTTCCAAATCCATGTAAAAGCCAAAAACTGGTTGTCTCTGTAATCCCTCAATTTCTTGAATGAGATGGGAGTTTGAGCTAGAAGTCTATTTAGAGCAGTGAGCCACAAAGAGATGTTATCTCAAACAAAAGGAAAAGTCAACATTGACATCTCACGTTGTTCTCTGACCACCACATGGATGTTGTAAGATACACATATTCACTGTCATACACATGCATGCACACACTCACTCACTACACACTATACAGATTAAAAACTGATGAGAATACAGCAGAGTACATAGATAAATAGTATGCATATGTGCACACTTGGTATGTAATTGCCAGGTATTGGGGATGTTTCTGTAATTTGCAACAATGAAATCTTCCAGCAATCAATATCTTATACATATCTTTATAGCAACATAATATGTATTTTAGAATAAGTTATTACATTCTTAGTTTTTATATATAATTTCAAAAATATTAGTTATATTAATAGATATTGGTCAAGCTGTTCTTCAAATAGTTTTTTTTTTTTTTTTTTTACAAATTTTTAGTTAGAAAGAGATTCTAACTTTCATGCTATAGAGCTTGTCATTTACTCTAGGAAAATTTAAATGTATTGTGTTTATGTTTACAAATAGATTTTAGATGTATAGAAGAAACTGTTTTTTTTTTCCTCTCACTGAGAAAAAAGGGTGTGTCCAGGAGTGAGTCCCATTCAAAATTCCTTTAACTCATAGAGAGAAATGCTCATTGCTGCTTCTTTACCAAGTGTGTGGATAATCTCAGTGCTCCTTCATGGACCTCTTAATCCATGTAGGAGGAATTCGTGGTAAAACTTGACATGCAGACAGAATTAGAACACCGATAAATAATTCAAATAGTAATGGTTTTCATAGTACCACGTGGGGCATCATTTTCAGCTTTTATTTCATAACTATTTTAAAGATTGTTCTTCGAATAGCTTTGATCTTCTGTGTTATTTATTTATTTATTTCTGGTTATCTTTATCTATACAGTAATTTTTCTCTAGGACTATACTTGTGACTTTTTTGGCTTGTGGTATTCTTCTCTCCAACACAGATTTAAAAACTGAAAGCAGAGCTGCGAGAGTTAGGCCGCAATGTGAGAATGTGCAGAGACCCAGATGCTCAAATAAGGATCACTGTAGAACAAAGTTAAAAGCCAGGAACACATTTTGATTCTGTTGACCAGTACCTCTTTAACACAACCACTTTAAATAGACAGGCTAGGTTATTGCAATAAGCTATAAACCATTTAAAAACATTTTAAGGGAAAAATCCGATCTCTTCTTCTGTAGTTACTAGCCATATTCCTACACTTTGAAGATCAGCCCTACAGGCTAACACCATTTAGTGGTGACTGGGATAAAGTGTCATTTTGTGACAATCCTGAACAAGTAGCCTCAGGGTGCCATGAGCTGACAGTGGCTCAGCAAAGAGAAATCATTTTCTATGACAGTTCTGAATTACTCTGGAAAGTTAACTTCCTAATGAGAAGCTAGCTACTGAAGACTCAGTTGGCTGAGTAACAGCAGATTTCTCTGCTTTTGTTTCTCCAACACTTTAAACTTAACCATTTATACCCAGGAAAGTATCAGTATACACAAAATGAGTGAGAAAGGCAGAGAAGCAAGATAGAAGGCGTGGTAAAAGAATTGTTCCGTTATAATGGTTATGGCTATATATGTAGTATTCAGAACAGTTTTGAACGCTGTGCCCACAGAATTGACAGGATTGAAACAATTAATATTTGACAGAGATGTGTTAGAGCAGGTCTGCTGATGCACTTGCATTTTGGAAGTATTTCTAAAAGGGTGATTTCTCAGATTTTGCTCTACAACCAAAATAAAAGGGGGCAGCCTCAGTTGCAGCGTCTGTCCTGCTCACAGAGACCATAGCATAATGATCAATTAACATTTAACACCGGTAACCAAAACAATCAGGTACACTGGGAACAGTGCTCAGAGATCTTTAGAACCACCTACTGATTCAAGAAACATTTAATGTAATCCATGGACAAGACTAATACCATCTCTATTTTTACTGAAATTTGCTTCCAAATGGAGCCGTTGATGAAATAAGCATATGTGTGCACAATGTTATTTCAGAGTATAGTAAGTTCTGTAGAGAAAAAAAAAAACTGGTGACAAACTGTGCCTAATGTGGGGGTGTTGCAAAGCAGGGGGTGGCGGGGGAGGTCGTGGATGAGGAGATACTTTCACTAAAGCCTGAATGAGAAGAAGGATTTCACCAGGTGGAGATTTGGAGAAAGAGATTTCCATAGAGAGAAATTTAAAAGTCCCTAGTCTTTGAGATGAGAGGGGCTGTATTATGCTCAAACAGAAGAAGGTACAGTGAGGGTACAAGGGACAGCATAACCCAAGAGAGGTCAGAGTAGTGAGGAGGAGATCCAGGTATCTCTAATGCGGAAGTTGTGGCAGATTAGACTTTTGTTGTAAGGAGTTTAGGAAGACATGGAGCATTGTAAACAGAGGGCTGAAGCAGTGGCCCTGAAGGAAAATGTCTATTAGATGGAGAGTTAACTGCAGATGGACAAACTTGGAGGAAATTAAGTATAAATTTTAGAGGACAGCAGATGTTTGGCAGATGTAGTGGTAAAAAAAAAAGGCATTGGATGAAGACAGCACCTAGTAGTAATCTCATGATGCATTGGGAGGGTAAGGTCTGTTTGCTAAGGGTGTGGAAGTAGTGAATGAGAGGACGAGAAGAATCAACTATTACTCTGAGGATTTGCCCTGAGCAGCTGGAGAGACAGAAGGAGACTTTCTGCAGGAGAGGAAATTAGGACTTCTATTTTCATCATATGAAGTTCATGGCAATTTGTAGCTGCCCAAGTGATCTCGGCTACAAGGCTATATGCAGGCTCAGGGAAGTCAACAACTGTGTGGGTTCTTGCTCCCAGCAGAGAGCTAGCTAAAGGGTGTAACAGAAGGAAAGTCACTCATCCCTTCTTCCAACAAGGATTTATTATTGACAGTGGCTGCCAGAAGCACTTAGGTCTTAGCAGATGTGGCTACAATAATAAACAAGATGGACCGCTGTTGTGCATTAATGTTTTCTCCTTTCAGGTTCAGTTTCAAGAGTGTGGGTGAAGGAGTCGATGACTCACTTCCGTTCTGTCCTAGCTAGCTCAACGCTGGCAGCCAGCTCGGTCTCTTTTCTGGAACTCAGTGGAAACATTCAGAAACAGACTTAATGGCCTGAACAAACAACATCACCTGCCAAAGCCTTAGCATTAAAAAAAAAAAAAAAAAAAGCACAACAAATGGTACAATTTGAAGTATTTCCTTTCTCCCATTTATCTAATACTTTCTTTTATCAGTTATTCCTTTATAAAGTATTAGAACATATTTGGATTTTTGTGGTTTTTAGAAATAATTAGATATAGAAATAATTTGGCTTAAGTGTGCCAAACAACCACCCAAACATTCTTGAGTAATTGGTTATTATCACTTCCTTGGAATTTAGCTGGGGCAAACGGAGATTTCTGAATCTAAGAAAATACCTGGTGCTTCTCAATACTGTGACAGATTCTGGCTTTACTTTCTTAATTGGGAGCGCTGCCTTGCTTTCCAATAGAATATTGAACCAAAGAAAGAAACAGAGAAGCAACGTCTTTATGCTTTGAACTAATTAAAATTCAGGTAAACAAAAATCGAGACCATAAAATAGAGGCAGGCTGACTGCTCGGTTTTTCTTGCTATCCGGCTTCCCTCAAAACTGGTTCCTCCAGTTTGCACCTAAATGATGCTGTTCTTGGAGCCAGTTGTGCCAAATAGAGATTACTGTGTGCTGTAGTCATGGTCTGGCTTCCTGTCTGGTGAAGGACTATTTCACGGTGCTAATAGCACCGGCGTTAGTCAATTAGACTAGCATTTAAATTCTGGCAGTGCCATCCGCATGCTGGATGACCTAGGGCTAGACACTTGTTCACTCTGTACTTTCATTTCCTCCTCCATGTTTATCTGAGACTTAATTGACCCAATAGTAAAGCAGTAAGAACAGGGCCTGTCCCAAGGGAGACATTAGCTCATATAACTAAAATCAATATGAGTGCCAGAGTGTTCTAAGGCTTGGAATAAAGCAAGGGCAAAGTAGACAAAGCCTTACCTTCATGGACTGAGATGTCCATAACCTAATTTCCTTTCTTATTTTGCTTCTAGTATGTCTCTGTGTAAAACAGTCACAAAGAAAAACAATTACCTATGAGAGCATTTTAACTAGAGTCCATAGCCTACATCAATCCCCATCTGTTTCTCCAAAGATGCCTTCCCACGCAGATTTTCCACAGCATGGCTTCTCTGTATGCCTCTCTCCCCCGCCCTGGTCATATTGACCTGGGCACTTTGAATCGTCCACTCTCCCTTCTCAATCATATTATGCAAGGATGAAGTCCTAGCCCTAGCACAGATTGAATGTAAACTCCTCTTGAAGGCTTTGCTCAGATCCAAACAAGAGTCTTCAGAAGCTGATTTGCAGAGGTCTGAGAGTAGCAGGGATGGAGAAACTGCTGGGGGATGCATTGGCAACAGCATCTTCATTTACTGATGTGTTTTTCCTCTTCCCTTCCCCGGCAATGCCTTTCTACTTTTATTATTACTGTTCTTTCTTCCTTTTCCAAGCTTGTAGTACTGATGTTACCAAAAAATATACTAATCATGACACCAACTTAAATATCATGTCTTCCACTAGATACTCCTGCTGTTGGGAGTTGAGAGAACTTTCCTTGCTCTGTAACTCTGTGAGCAATATTACTACTGCTGTCCATTTCCTGGTTATTCTCTCTCATTTCCTTGTATGCATAAGCTTCACGAGAGCATCTATTAGTCAGATAACTCAAACAGGAAGATAAGATCTGAATCTAAGCCAGAGATTCTCAATGACAAGACATGGATCCTTTCTGCTTTGTCCCTTCCCTCTGTTCCTTAACTCCTGACTTTCTGTATTAGATGAAATCCTGGAATGAAAGAAAATTTATTTTGATGCACAGTTTCAGAGCTGGGGAGCTGGTTCCATTGCTTTGGGCATAAGAAATGATGAGAGAACAGACTTGGTGACTTCATGATTGGAAGGGCAACCTGGTTCAGGGCACAAGAGGAAACCTTCAAAGGCTTGCTTTCAGTGGCCCACTCTTCCTTGATGGGTTGATCTATGAATACGCTAAGTGATCACATGATGCAATATCTTCTTAATGGTGGCAAGTGGGCAAGTCTTCTACACAGAAGCCTTTGTCAGGATTACTCATGTCAAAATCTTTCCTTTCTCTTCCCGTTCTTCCACTACATTTTCCCTCCTTCTCTTCTTAGATTAAAACACATCTACAGGACAATCCAAATAAGACATAAACATTGAACACTGCAAACATTTAAATCCATAAATTACAATAAAACATAAAATATACTTGTCTTGCTTATAAATTTACGTGGGATTTCAATTTAAACGTAATTTGTGATAAACTATAGTTATCTCATGCTGTGCTCAATTTTTTATTTATTTTAATTTTAATTTTTTATTCTTCTATCATATATTACATCCCAACTGCAGTTTCCCCTTCTTCTCCTTCCCCCAGCCTCTCCTCCCACCCTTCCTGCTACCCCAGATCCACTCCCTAACTCTTCCCTCAGGTAAGAGCAGGCCTCAGGGACATCAACCAAACACTCCATAGCAAAATACAATGAGACCAGGTACCGAAGCCTCAGGTGGCTCAGTTGGTAAAGCACCAGACCTCGAGGCTGGACAAGGCAACCTAGTAGGAGGAAAGGGGTCCTTTTAGTAGGCAAAGGAGTCAGTGACATCCCTCAGTCCGACAGTTAGAATTCCCATGAGAATACCAAGCTTCTCAGCCATAACCATATATGCAGAGGACCTAGGTCAGAGCCCTACAGCCTCCTGGTTCCTAAAACCTAGTACAATGGAAACTCAATGGAATCTACAAGAATAACCATAGCCAAGACTCATAGTAATAGGAGACATGGACTGGCCATCTTCGGGCAAAGCCTCAAATGGAGGGACTGGGACACCAACCCAGTTACAAAGCCTTCGGCTTACAGTTTGTCCTGCCTACACTCTGGCAGGCCTAGACTCAGAGCCTAGCAAAGTCATCATCAAAGAGACCAGAGAGACTTGACTCAGCAAGTGATGGGAGCAGATGCAGAGTCCCACAGCCAAACATTAGGTAGAACTTGGGGACTCCTTCAAAGGAGGGGGAGGACAGAGCGGGGGGTGGGGACCATAGGGGTCAGGGACACACCAGGAGAACATGGCCCACAGAGTCAACTGACTCGGACTCATAGGGAGTCACAGAGATCAGGGCTTAATTTTTTTGATGATTGAGATTTTAAAATACACACCAAAGATTGCACATATAAACTAATATGGGCCAAACAAACAAACAAACAAAAGATCAGATCTGTATTTTGAGGTCTTAAGTGATTAGATGATGAATGGTTGGTTCTCTGGCCTGCATGATGTATTCTGTGTAGATTAAACTTCTTGTGAAAAAATTCTCAGGATAAAAATGAGAGATATCATAGGAGAATGAGAAGATGCAGGAGTAGAGTTTTTGCAGAATGCTTGAGACCATTTGGGAACTAGCGCTCGCTCAGGTTAGCTCAGAGCCTGGGCAGAGAGAGCTTGGGTGTTTTGGGCTCTCACAGAATAAGGGAAGCAATGAACCAAGAGATCCAGATCCAGAAAGAATGTCCACCCATCCAGACAGACTGATATCTTCAGAGGGGTAAAGGAATTCTACCACAGAAAAGTCCTGATAAGGACAAAAGGATGGGATTTCATAGTTCAACATGTTTGGGGAATATATTTGAGTCATGTCTGCCTACAGTTCCTCTTGTTGAGAGCCTCATTTTTTTGTGAAGCAGTAATAGCAGGCAGCACCGAGCAACTTGCCACCCACCTGTCAGAAAGCTGGTTCTAGAAGAAGAGATAGAGAAACTGCAGAGACAACCAGAAATACGCACCTCTGTGGAGAGAACAAACAATTCCATTCCTTACATGAACCATCCTCTTGAGTCACGGGATACTGTCTGTGGTTTCTGTTAACATACAGCACTGTTACTTTTATGTTTTTTATACTTTTATGCTTTTTACTTTGCATTCTACAAGTGGATTCCTACTTTTCTTTTTTTTTTTTTTTCCTTTTCTTTCTTTCCCTACTTTTCAAAAAAGGTCCTGGTTAGCTTGCACATGTTGAAGCTGTTAGTGCCCTGTTGTCCTGGGAACTTGAGCCACAGACAGTGAGAACTATATTTCCTTGTCTTATGTGAGACGTTGGAGCAAAGTTCGGGCAGTCTCTAGTAATTTGGGCTCAAGCTAAAATAAAGGAGAGCAGACCATTTTTAAATGAGGCTGGATACAGATTAGTAGGTTGTGTTGTTTAGAGTGAAGCCCAGGTCACTGAAACAATGTGTTCCTCCAGAAACAATGGCCTAATATGGTTACAGACATGATAATAGATGAGTTCTGCTCTTTTTTTTTTCATTCTGTAGTCCTTGTCTACGTAGTCACCAGGGTCACTGTCACCTTCTAAAGTGTGAAAACAGAGATCTGAGAAGGTCAACCAAAAAGTGAGTGCTGTGGCTGCACACAGGGGTTAACAACTTTTCTAACTCTGTTATGAAAGAAGGAAGAGAACATTTACGTTGTAGTTTGCAGAGACAAAAACTTAGCTGAGACATTAGTTCCAGAACAATTAGCGTGGTTGGTTTAATGTACCATTAACTTCTTTGATATGTGTGTTATTGCTTTTATTTGTTGTTGAACATTTTGCATTTCTAGTTCATAAAAATTATGTGTGTGTGTGTGTGTGTGTGTGTGTGCGTGTGCGTGTACGTGTGCGTGTGTGTGTAGCAAGTGTCTTCCTGAATCATTTTCCATATATTTCTTGAAACACAGCATCTAATGGATTAAGGAGCTTACTGATTTGGCTAGACTGGGTAGCCAAAAAGCTTAAAGGATCTGCTGGTGTGTGCCTCCTCAGAAGGGGGATTGCAGGCCTAGAACCATGCATGGCTGACTATGTGGCTGTTGGGATTGACTATAGGCATTTATGCCCCGGTAGCAACCATTTCTGCAGCTGAGATAGTTCCCCAGCCCTACTGAAAAATAATAATAATAAAAAAATTAAGATTAAATGCCCTGACTGCTAATAGCTCTAGAGAGTTTTAGAAAATGTCATCAACTTTAGGCCAGTGAACACCAACCTAGACCGCTAGATGAACCAGCACAGCAAGTGTTTTCACTCTGATAAGGCTCTGTCAATCAGAGGTTGCTATTAAAAGCAGAGACATGCCAGTTAGTGCTTGCAAGTGGTAGCAAAGTGCAGACTAGTCAAGACAAACTCCTATTAGTCATTTAATTTCTCAAAAATAATGAGTGAAAACTCTGGTGGGGTCACATAAGTCAGAGTTCTAAGAAGCACAGTAAAGGCAACCAGACAAATGGAAGCTCTGGGAGGTTATAAGAACCCTGCTTTGAAGGAAGTAGATGCAATTCTGTTTGTTTTTCATAAACAGCATGACAAACAGTACCTTAATAGCACGTAAAAAGATGTCTGAGTTTAAGACAGCAAAAATTCCACTTTTCCGTGTTTGTATTTTCTATCTTTCATTTTTAAGTCAGGAGTGAAGACTCATAGTTCTCTGCTGTGACCCCAGTCTTGGGGTGCTGCTGTCCAGTGTGATACGGCAAGGCCCTGGCCATGTCTGTATCTTCTTGTCAGCTAAAGCTTGCCTTAAAAATGGTTTAACCAGAAAAGGTTCTCGTGGGGTCATATGGATAAGTCTCTTAGGAAGGTTAGGAAAAAGTGGGGTTGCTGTCAGAAGGCAATGGGAAAACCATGCTGGGGAAACTGTTATTTATTCTTCACAATAAGCCTTAAAATTGCCTTCTTGGAATCTTTCTGGAACTCAAGGTCTGTTGTTGCTCCAGCATTCAGAATATCCCTGCCATTAGCTAAGTCTAAGTCCATGCGCTTCTTTGACCTGAGTGTTTGCCCTAGGTATTAAAAAAAATATTTCCGATTGCAATGATGGTTCAGTGGTTAAAAATTCAGTGGCTGTTCTCACAGAGGGTGATGATTTGACTCCCAGCACTTACACAGAGGCTTACAAGTATCTGTAACTCCCCTTCCAGAGGGTCTAACACCCTCTTCTGGCCTCTCTGGGCACCAGACACACATAGGGCACTCAGATACATGTGTAGACAAAACATCTGCGTACACAGACTGCTTACTTCACTACTTCAGGCTTGGCTTTGCAATCACCTGCACGTGAAGTTTCTCGAGGCCTCACCACCTAATGTATGTAAACTTTGTTTTCTGCCCAGCCCCTTGCCTCAGACTTTTCAAGCTGACTCCATTATGTGTGGCCCATATATATATCTGTCCTTCCAGGTAGTCATATAGTCATTTTAATTGTATAACACAGACCAGAAAATGGCCTGAAAAGTGGGTAAAGAGAGATCATGAGGAAGTTTAAGGCAAGCAATCAGTGTGGCAAAGCGTTGAATCCTGGGGTGGCTCTAGACTGAATGACACCTTTGAGATGGCAGGGCCTGTGCCAACTAAACTTGTGGATGACTAACCAACCGGAAACAGTAGGGGGCGAGGAGGAAGTGTTGGATGTAACATGCTGAGCCTCCCTCGCTCTGATCTCTGCTTGATGCCCCTCAATACCTGCATTTCTGGCTTCTGATCTTCCTTCTTGACAGGCTCCCACAGTCTTGAGGATGGCTAGCAGGCCCTCTACTGTTCTAATTTCCAGTTTTGTTTACTCCCAACGAAGACTGGATAGGTTAAAAGGGTAGGGCAGACATTCATTCAGAGAACTCAGAGAACTTCTAGGGCCAGGGGGAGACAGCACTTAGGTAAGACACTTGCCTTGCAAGCTAGAGCACTCAGATTCCCAGCACCCATAGAGCTGCAGGCTGACTGTGGCAGACTGACTATAATTCCAGTGCTCAAAGGCAGAAATAGGAATCCCCGGAGCTAGCCGGCTGTGGAGACTAACAACATGGGTGAACTTGGGGTTCAACTGAGAGACCATGTCTCAATAAGTAAAGTGTAGAGCAGTGGAGGAAGACTCCCCAACTCACCTCATACTTCCAAACCCATGTACACATGGGGGCATGGGCACTCACATATACACACTCCATTTCCACCCTAAAAGTATATACACACGTATGTTTACCATGCACACATACAAATAAGAAACAAAATTAAAACAAACATTCTGGTCCTAACCTTCAAGGATCTGATATCTTGTTGATTAAAGTAAAACAGTGTGAAAGGATGAGTCTATAAATGGATAAGGCACGGGCAAAGCGTATGAGATCTGAATGACACCAACATGTTTGCTTTTATCGTGTAACAAGCACTCCTCTGCCTTGTTTTCACACTGTGATTTAATTTTTAAATTCTGTCCTTTAAAAAGATACTGCAGTAGGTGTTTTAAAGGAAATGTCCACTTTTTAGCTACAGAAGGAACTCACTGGGCATCCTCTGGAGCATTCTGAAGGATTAACATAAGGGACCCTTAAAGCCAGCTGCATATTTATTTTTCACATTATGTTTTTGGGTGGAAATCATATCTGGAGGTTAAAATTATGCTTGGCCGATTTATAAAGATTTTTTTTAAACCTAAACATTGAAAATGCCCTTTTAGCAGATAATGTCATGTTCACTATGTGTGGAGACGTGGGAATGGAAAATATCTTTCTGGGGGAAACAGTGACACCTGGAAGCCTTCTGCTAGCTTCCAATAAAAGCACTGCAAAAACTGCCGATCAGATGCTATGCAAATGTGCTTCTTCTATTTAGCATACGGCATCAAGTACACTGTATCCTGCTATTTTGATACACACTGAAAAATAATTTCATTACTCATTTAAGAAAAATTCGCACGGATATTCCTTATGAAACTTACTCTGATAAGCTTTCTTAAGTCTTATTTATTAAATAGCAGGCTGTCTCCTATCGGTCTGCGCTGTTTCCATACCATGCCCCCTCCCCTGAGCCCCAGCATCCTCAGCTGTGTCTCACTGACACCACTCCTTATTTTGGACGGTATTATGTCCTTGCCTCCTTCTCTGCTGTTTACTTGGACTGCTAGCAGATAGGGTACATACCAATTTCACTCACTCCCTGCCCAAGAGCTTGCTTAACATTATTGCTCAAAGGGAAGAAAAGAGTGTGTAATGGCAGGATGATTTAAAATGTGAACTCTAAGCTCCTGGAGGTCAGAAGAGAACACTGTGTTCAAAAATCTCCATACTTACTGTATTTCTCAACCCACAGTTGAAGTCAATAAGTTGACTGTCATATGAAACAATGGGAACTCTGTCCAAAGTATATGTCCCTGTGAGGCAGCACTTTTAAGAAAAGAAGAGCTGCATGAATACAAACCCAGGAGCCACATAGGTTGGTGTCTTTGCCTTTCTGATCTCTGTAGCAGAAGCTTTAAGGTGTTCCTAATTGATCATAAAACTTTAAAGAAATATCTGGAACAGGTTTTTACATTTCTTATGGGAGCAGGAACATTTTCAGGACTAATTATACTTTCTGCTATTTCTACACTCATGGTGTGGAGACAGGTACAGAATAAACAAGTCCGTTAGCATTCCCAGCTGGAAACACTGCATTCCACTTTCTGCCTTCCACCATTGTTATCTTCCAGCAGATGGAAGAAGGTTATTTAAAGGTAACTATTTTTGTGATATGGGAACTATTTCAAGTGGGTTGAAGTTCCAACTGCCACATGGTTGAATCCACAGATGAGTGTGAGAATTATTCCAATGAGCTACTGACATCGTTTTTTAAATTAGACCTCAAATCATCAGCATGGTAGGAAACAGGAGAAATGTTTGCAAAGAAAGGAAAACACCAAATCACCTTGGTAATATAGAAGAAGCCGTGTGAAATAAATATAATCTGTTATGCTACGTTGTGATTTAATGGAAAGTTCTGCAAGGATTTGTTTTTACCTACAGCATACAAACCTGTCCTGATTTGGGAGCATGTGATTTGGGGATTCTATATTTGAGACAGAGTTAAGAGCCACTTCTTTGTGGGTTATAGGATGAAAGAATCACATGTTCCCATAATTTTTAAACACGTAGGAGGCTTCTAGAAAGTGAATCAGAAACAAAGTATGTATAAAACAAAGTTTAGTATAAAATTAAAGTGAATTTACTTCAAAAGGAATGTTTATTGCCATAAATGCATCACAATATATTTAAGAAAATAAGACATCTAAATATTTCAAAATGAAGTAATTTTACTTAGGTAGGTACTAAGACACCATCACTTCAGCTAGACAACTGTTTTTGTATGGACAATTGGGGAATTGGGTAAAATTCTAGAAGCTTGTTTTTATTTAGGTCATTATCCCGTGAAGAAATACATTTCAAAAGTCTGCATTTTACCAGAAGCAGAATCGACAGCCCACAGCTATTACACCACTGAATGGTAAAGAGTGTGGAGTGGCACCCTGGTAGAACACCTGTGTTGGATGGATGGGTAGGGGTACATCGGGGCTCCATGCAGACAACTGCAGAGGAGTATGGGAAAAAGAGGCAGAAGAAATTTCGCTCTGTATGGTTTCACAATACTTAAATTCAAGTCTGAAGTTATTTTGTGATGTGCCTCTCCTTTTATTCTCTTGTTATCTCTTTTCCGTTCTAAAAAACAAGTGACTAAAAACCGTGCTATTTTTCTGCCACTGTTGTTTCACAATGATGAACTAGAAATTCAAGTAATTGTGTTTCTTATGCCAGCTTTCTACTTGCTCAGGAGACCCAGCACCTTGAACTGTTGTTCTGGGGAGTGATTCAGCCAGATCAGGGTAGGTCTGTGAGACAGTTTCTTGGGGGAGCCTTTTAGGTGGTGGTGTGATTACTGCTGGCTGGTTGCGAATTGTGTTTGAATCCTCAGACTAGTTGGGAGTTGTGAAGCATTTACTCCATTATCTTTGGTCTGTGCTTCCTGAAGGCAAGATGGCTGAAGGATATTTGTGGCTGTGCTCTTGCATCTAGCTCTACACTTAGACTCTGGTTATACAGAAAGAGCAATGTTCCTGAACGAGTGCAGAGCAGCCCCTCACTTCAACCAGCATATGAGGATGCACACATGCATGGGAATGCATGCATGTGTGCACATGCATGACTGAATATCCATCCTCTCTCAGAGGTGTACAGATCCTCATAGTAAGCCTTCATCACTTCAGCTAGACTGCCTCTCAGGGGAAGTAATGTTCTCAGAAGCTGTCACAGTTCTCAAACTTTTACTTGCTATTCATACTGAGCTTAATAAACAGATTACTGAGTCCCAAGCTGTTTACTTGTCTGCAAGCCAAAGAGCAAATCTGCAGGAGAAGCCAAGGTATAGACTAATACCTCCAGCTTGGACTTCCAGTCTCCATAGCTGTGGCCCAGCTCCTAACCTATGGTATTTCATTATGATGACCTTTCCAACACTGGCAATGGGCTTGGGTGAGCTCAAGACTGCCCTACGCAACAAGTTCCCAGCAGATGTTGATGATTCTGATTTGGGAACTGCGCATGCTAGTCTACCAGGCTTGAGAATCTTTGTTTTACTGGAAGCCACGTGAGGCTCAAGGTTTAGGATAGTGGGTAGGGATCTCTAGGAGCCCTTGAAGTGGTTCTCAACCTGTGGCTTGCAATGATCCTTGCCCAGGAGTCGTCTGAGACCATCTTGTATATGAGATGTTTATATTACATTCGTATCAGTAGCTAAATTATACCTATGAAGTAGCAACAAAAATTAATTTAAGATTGGGGTCACCACAAGGTAAGGAACTGTAGTAAAAGGTCTCAGAGTCAGAAAGGCTGAGAACCGCTGTGTCAAAACATCTAAAGGCAGGAAGGCTCAATTGTGCCAGTGTCTACAGCAGCAACGCCTCACCTGTCCCCTTACATTTGATGCCAAGAAGTACATCTGAACCGCAATCTGTTACTTCCTTTCCCATACCCAGAGCTGTTCTGGAAGTGGAATTTCCTGTGTTGTTGTTGTTGTTATTGTTATGTTTTTAAAGTTGTAT
Organism: Acomys percivali; assembly: GCA_907169655.1. NCBI lineage: Eukaryota > Metazoa > Chordata > Mammalia > Rodentia > Muridae > Acomys > Acomys percivali. The sequence goes on along the minus strand of OU015758.1, from coordinate 29,551,651 downwards.
CTTAGCATAAGCTACTTTATGTTCCAATGGAGTGTACCCTGCTATATTTGTCGACAAGTGCCTAGCCCAATTGTCACCAGAGAGGCTTCACTCAGCAATGAAGCAGACACAGAGAACCTGCAGCCAAACATTAGGTGGAGCTCAGGGAATCCTGCATAAGAGGAGGAGGAGGAAGAATTGTAGGAACCAGAAGTTCAAAGACATCACAAGAAAAGCCTCAGAGTCAACTAACCTAGGCCCAAAAGGACTCACAGAGACTGAAGCACCAGCTAAGAAGCCTACACGGGACAGACATAGCCCTCTGCACATATGTTGTAACATATATGTGTAAATATGTGTAGCTTGGATTTCTTGTTGGACCAACAGTGGGAGAAAGGGCTGTCTCAAACTCTTTTGCCTGCTTTTGGGACTCTGTTCCTCCTTCTAGGTTGCCTTGTCCAGCCTCAATACGAGGGGATGTACCTCGTCTTCCTGCATCTTGATATGGCATGTCTGGTTGATATCCATCGGCGGTCTGCCATTTTCTGAAGAGAATCATAGGAGGAGTGGATGGAGAGGGGAGGTAGAGGGAGGAGCTTAGAGGAGGGGTCAGGAAACTGGGGTCAGGGTGTAATATATGAGAGAAGAATAAATGAAAAAAAATTTTTTTTAAAGTAGGATGACAGAATCAAGATAAGAACCAGGTAAACGGCCAGCACAATTCAGTCAGTTCAATGAACTGAACTGAGCTGCTCCCGGTGGATAACTGAGGCAGCACATTAACCTCTTCCACTTCACATTTGCATCAACTGAATAATTTATTTATACACATAAATAGAAAATGCAGTAAAATGATGTCCCTTCTTTTATTCTATTCTGCGCTGCACTTGAACTCATGGCCGCGCACAATCCACTTTTGAGCTCTGTGCCTTCTGAGCTGTTGACGTTCAGCATCTTAAAATAAACCAGGGATCCCAAGATGTCTTTGTGAAAAGAGTGCTAAGCTGCATTCTTGAAACTTGTTATCAAGTAGACTGTGTAAATGCAGGAATTTGTAAATTTTTTTGGAAGGTTCTGGGAAGTTTTAGTGCTGTAAGCCTGAGCACTGCTGCATAAAAAGCACAGATTTTAAAAAATGGGTATATTAAAAGCATTAAAGCCGAGCACCAGGGCAGCTAGAGAGAGGCTCAAATGGAAGGCATGTGCAGGAAATCTTAGCTTTTATTGGAAAAGGGATAAAAATATGAACTGATGTGAATATAGAACTACTGTTCTGAGTCAAAGTAAACAACTCTGTTACATTTCTTGTGACCCCCCCCCCCAACCCCTTCCTTACTTCCGAGACGCTCCACTTCTCATCAAAACCCAAGTCTGCATAGAAAACGAAAGGGAGCTTACTTAGTACATAGATCAGAATGTGAAAGAGAAGAGAGATGGCCTTACTGGTTTAGGATTCAAAGCCCAGTGTGGAATGGTGGGAAGAGCTGGAGTTTGCCCTGCCCTGGCCATCAGCACCTATACAAACCAAGGTTCCTATTTTTACAGATACATACCATTAGCTTTAGATGTTAAGGGGATCTTAGGACTGACAGTGGAAGCCTCACGCTATTTTACACTTTCTTAAATCCATTGTATGACAGACGGTAATTTTATTAGGAGATGTTAGGGTCACAAAGATGATATCCAGTAAGAAGTATTCCTTTTTCCTATGAGGACTTTACATATGTTGAGAGGCAAGATAGGTAAGGGGCAAACAGATGGTAGGTATCGCAGAATTATTAACAGAGGCGACGCTGGCAGGCGTAGCTCTACGTCTTTCCTACCAGATAATGCTGAGGTAGGGTAGGCTTCCAGCAGGACTGTCCATATTCTCTGTGGTTTCTGTGGACAATCTTATTCATTGGCTCTAGTGTGAGAAGTCACTCACTCTACATTTACTAACCAGAAAGGTCTTTCTGCAGAGTAGGAACAGAGCGAGCCCCATATGGATAGCGGCTAGCACAGGGAATACTAGATATCAATAGACCCCCTGACATGGAGTGGTAACCTTCCTCTCCCACTTCCCATATGATATTGTGGCATCTGATGAAGGTGAGCCACTTATGACGCCAACACTGGGGAAGAGGAGGACCAGATTCTAAAAGAGGAGAGCCTGGTCCCGAGTGCCTCCTGCCTCAGCACTCGGAAGTTCTCTGCTAAAGTGTGACTCAGCATGAAACACATGTCTTGGGGAGGGTACACAAACCTCAGGGGGACATGGAGGAAAAGGCTAGGGCTTTAGCTGTGATAAGGCCCATGGAAGCCATTCCTTTGGATATATAAGCTCTGCATGAAAGGTAAATACCATCCTTTCCTTGCTTCGACTCACAACCTTACTGCATCCTCCTAGATGGATGGATGCTAGGAATCAGCTGTTACAGCCCTTCCCTCAAAGACCCTCAGTGTTCTGCAGAGTCTTACATACTCCAGGCTGCTATGTTACCTGATTGAGGCCCAGAATTACTAGACTGGACAGGCACAGAAGCACATTGGTTCTCACTGTACACAGTTGCTTTCTAGGTGAACCAAGCCCTGTGGCCTTCAAGTATGGGGAGAGCTATTTTTCCCTTAAATCGAATTAAAACTTTCAAATTTGGAAATGAGATGGAAAAAGAAGCTTTTGTAAATTAAAATTCGTATCCAATTCATTTCCACTCACAGGCACAAAAATGCTAGTAACAACAGATGCCTTGACTGCAGTAACAGATTTACCCTAAATCTGGAGACAATGGGTTTCTTTTATTTCCTCCATTGTCTTGGTTTGCTGGAATAGCTCTCGGGATAATTAATAAAACAACTTCAGCTTACACTGTGATTGTATGGAGTGATAGAAATTGAATTGTTCATTAAGATATTTTGAGTAATGCTATACAATGCTCTTCAGTGTCGCAATGCTAGCACATAGAAACATTAGTTTGGTAATTATTTTTCTAATCCTCATGTGTTCTTCAAAAATAGTAATTTAATATTTAGTCACTAAAGATGTAGGAACTCTGGACAGGCTCCTGGACGTCAGAAATTTCAGAAGAAGGCTTTGTTATCAATGCTATAAGATGGACGCAGACAAGACAAAGATGCTTGCTTTAAGTCACTAGACCACTATCAATATAGACTATATCAATTTTCACATATGTGAAAGGTTACAAGAGTGAGGAGAATATTTTTTATAACAAAATCTGACTTTTTGGACTATCTACACATCTATAGTTCTCAGTAAATGAACATTGTGTGTCATTTTCAATGCTGGTTATCATGGATGGTCGTTTTTGACAAATATATGACGGACTTTGTGTGTGTGTATATATATATATATATCCTCAGACCCTCTCTTTTTCCCTTTCTTTCTATCATAGGTGTTTTGCTCATTTGTTCCCATTTAATCCACACAATTTGAAAGAGCAGTATTTTCTGTAAGGGTGTTAGTGAAACCTGGATGGCTGCACCTTTTTTTTTTATTAATTTATTCTTGTTACATCTCAATGGTTATCCCATCCCTTGTATCCTCCCATTCTTCCCTCCCTCCCATTTTCCTCTTATTCCCCTCCCCTATGACTGTGACTGAGGGGGATTACCTCCCCCTGTATATGCTCATAGGGTATCAAGTCTCTTCTTTGTAAGCTGCTGTCCTTTCTCTGAGTGCCACCAGGTCTCCCCCTCTCCTTCCCCTACTCCTGCAAGAACTCTTCCTTCATCAATTGGGCTGGGGACGTTGGTTAGCACTTACCTCTTCTAAAGCTTTACTTACAATTAACTTTAAGTGGCTTTGCATCTTTTTGTGGGCATATACTATTTTTTAAAAGATTTTTTTTACTGTATTTGTGTACGTGTTTGCCTACATGTATGTAAGCACACCATGTACATGCCCGTTGCCTTTGGAAGCCAGAAGGGGACATTGGAGTCTTTGGAACTGGAGATATAGATGGTTGTCATTCACCACTTAGGGGCTGCGAACTGAACACGGGTCTTCTGTGAGAGCAGCCAGCACTCTTAACTACTGAGCAAGCTTTTCTACCCAATGCACTATTTTCATAGTCCTCCTATCCCTCTTCTTCAACAACTGTACTTAAACAAATGAAGTATTATTGTTATATTTAAGGTTGCCTGATTCTGCTTCCTTTGTCTTGAAATTTTCTTACTACTGAAAGTTAATTGCTTCATCTATAGCCTTCATACTGTTTTAGCTAGGGTTACTAGTGCTGTGATGAAATACTACGCCCAAAGAAACTTGAAGAGGAAAGGCTTTATATGGTTTACATGTATTAAACCAAAGCAGAAACTCAACCGTGGCAGGAACCTAGAGGCAGGAGCTGATGCAGAGGATATGGTCACTACCTAGCTCCTCCTGACTTGTTCAGACTGCTTTCTTATAGAACCCAGGACCACCAGCCAATGGTATACTCACTCTCAATGAGCTGCTTCTGAACCCACCAATCACTAAGAAACTGCCCTACAGGCTTGCCCATAACTCCAATTCTAGGCAACCATTACAGCTAGCTTCTACAGGCTCCTCAAATCACATGGCACTCACCCACCCAAATGTGCATGGAGTAAGCCTGGAAATGTACAAGGGAGGATAGATAGTAGGGGCTGGAGGGAGGAAAGTGGATAAAAGTTGTATAATTCTATTTCAATTAAAAATTTAAAAAGAGTACGCTATGTAGAAAGTGACAAAAGAGCAAATGTTAAAAAAAAATGAGTTAAAACTTTTGTTTATCTACAACATGCCTTAATTTAAATGTTTGTTTAGTGATGCTTATATTTTATTATTTCTTTTATTTTTTGAGATTATAACATAACTACATCATCATCTCCCTTTCTTTTCCTCTCTACAAATGCTCCCATATATCCATTCTCTTTGATCCCTCTCAAATCCATGGTCTCTTTTTTCATTAATTGTTGTATGTATATGTATATATATGTATGTATATATATTTACATATATATGTATATATATATGTAAGGATATATATATATCCTTACATAAAGTCTGCTCAGTCTGTATAGGGTTAGTTGCATGCATATTTTCAGGGCTGATTATTTGTTATTAGATAATCTTTCAGTCTGCTCTTCCCTGGGGAAAAGTCCTAGTCTTGGCCTTTCCTAGTTGTCTGTAGTTCATAGCATGGGACTAAGGCCTTATGTTTTCCTTGGTCCCTTTTGGTTAGTCTATGGTTTTTATCCTTTTTCAGCCCATGTTTATGCAGTCATATTGATGGCAGTATATGGTTACATACTAGCAGAAACAAGTCTCACGGCAAACTCTCTTGTCTCTATGGCTATTACAATTCTTCCGCTCCACCTTCTGCAATGTTCGCTGACCCTTAGCTGTGTGAGTTGTACTGTGGTTGTGTCCATTGGGACTGAGCTCCCTAGCTCTGCCTTTTGGTTAGTTGTGGTTTTCTGTAATGGTCTTCATCAGTTGCAAAGATAAGTTTCCTCTATGAGGGATGAGGCTATGCATGGGTATAAGGACAAATATTTAGAATGTAGCTGGTTTAGTAAAATTGGTGGTTGTAGGTTCTACACCAAACTCCATGACTTCAGTAGACCTACAAGATCTGACTGGTTTTCCAATACCAGGAATATTTTTTTCTCTTGTTGAGTGAGTCTTAAGTCAAATTAGAGTTCTGCAGGTTACTGGCAAGGTATGCATGCCACTACTGTATGTCTTGCTGGTCACAGTTGCAATTTATAGGTGTCAGAGCTGTGTAGGACTGACTATTGATTGTTTTCATAGTTTGGAATCTTGCATGGTAACTTTTGGTGCCTTGAAAATTAGCCCTCAAAGAGGAGGCATTTGTGTTGATTTCATCTCAGGGACCTCTAAGCCCTGTGTCTGAAGTATATAGTGTCTTAGCTTCTACCTCTGAGGACAGCCAAGGTCAATAGCCATAACCTATATGATTGAGGAGTCTCTTGGACAACCGTGACTAAGAACTCAAAAGTGGATTCTCTTGCCTGGTGTTAGAGTTTTGTTAGGTGGCCTTTGATGCTTGGAGGGAGCATTTCATCCCAGATGAAAAAAGTTCATTTAAACTAGATATGTATATTTATTTATATGTAGACTTATGTGCATTGAAGTTTTCTTAGGCAATCATATGACTCCCTATGACTCTTTCATACATCCTTACTATTATTTTACTTCCCTCCTTCCTTTTGTATTTATCTCCTCCTCTGCTTTTCCCATGTCTCCACATCAGATCACTTCTACCTTGCTACACTCTTTTCTATTACTCCCACACATCTCAAATCCAGAAGTTTCCGTTTTCCTTTCATAGTTTCTGTAGTCACTTCAGGATATATACTCACATCTGAGGATTTAGAGCTAGGAGCTTTAAATGAGATATTTGTTTTTCTGTGTCTGGGTTACCTCATTCAATATGATCTTTTATAGTTCTATCTACTTACCTGAGAAGTTCAAGATTTCACTTTTCCTTATAGCTGAGTAGTTTTCCATAGTGTCCATGCACTACATTTTTATTATCAATTCATTAGTGGAAGGACATTTAGGTTGTATCCATTCCCTAGCTATTGTGAACAGAGAAGCAATGAACATGGCTGAGCAAGTGTCTGTGGAGCAATCATCATGACTGTTGGGCATATGCCAAGGAGTGGTATGGCTAGACCATGTGGTAAGTTGACTTTTAGATTTTTGAGAAGTCTCCATATTGATTTTCATAGTGACTTCACCAATTTACAACCTTACCAATGAGGTACGAGGGATCCTTTTTACTTGCACCCACTCCATTATTTGTTGTTAGTTATTTTGTTGATCTTTGCTGTTCTGGCTGGGGTAAGATGAAATTTTAAAGTTGTTTTGGTTTGTATTTCCCCAGTATTCTAAGAATGGTGAACATTTTTAAAGGTATTTCTTAAGGCATTCTGGTAGTCCACCAGGCTGGATCTCTTTACTAGTCTTCAGTCTATACTAAAATCCTGAGGAAATAGTTTCTAATGTCATCCAAGTAACACTTAAGGAGAAGGATACATGATCTTGCAATCAAGGGTGAAAAGAAGCAGGGAAGAAGCAAAGGCTTTCTTCGCTCATGTCCTTTTTTATATAGGTTGTCACCATAAGTTATGGCCTTCTGGCCTCAAATGATGAAAATTTATCAGGGGTCTTCTTACCCCTTAGCACACCTCAATTTAAGTAAGTGTTTGGTGATCCATAAAATTTAAAGGGAAACCAATGTCTAATTCTTAGTTCATATAAGTTTTTGTCCATAATGGATGATAAAGATAGATTTTATAGTGTATAAAATTTACTGTTCACAATGCCATCAATAATCCAGTGTTAAAATTGTTAAAGGTCACAGGAAATCCCTTAGAGAAGCAAATCATTTTCTCATTAATAATTTACACTCATCATCACATCATTTTCATATAAAAAGAATGACATCATGGCATCAAGAACAGTGACGTCTTATGTTTTCTTGCTTCATCCAAAATGTAGCTGGCTGCTAGGAGATAAAAAAAGGTTTGCCGGTTTGCCCTGTCTTCTATCCCTAATATAAGCACAGCACCTGGAGGAGAGTAATTATTGACTCAACAAAATTTAGGCACATGATACAAGCTAAAAGTTCTATGGGTGGACTGAGTGAGAAAGGATGAACATTTCACAGTTACATCGGTCATCGACTTAGACTGGAAGTTTTCATTTTTGAATACTGTTTTTTATTTTCTTTGCTTTGTTCCTTTGTTTGTTTTTCTTCTGTTTACTGATATCACAAAAGGGACAACAAATGTATCATGTTTAAACTTAATAAAGAGAAATAAAATCACTTAATCAAACATCTCAGTCATGGGAGTGCTGGCCACCATTTCACGTGTGTCTAAAGTGACACTAGCTCTTCTCCCACAATTCTCTTTGGCACTCTCCTTTATTCTGTCTTCCTGTTTTCTCCTCATTTGCAGCCCAAGTTATGTCCACATGAGGACTGTACAGCTTTGTCCATATCTCACCTATCCTTAACTCTCAAGTCTATTGGTAATACTTATAAAACATGGGTATAATTATTTTGCTCTTGCTGTTCCTCAATAGATAAGTTCTCACACACATAATCTTTTCTTATTTTTTCTCAGAATAACACTAGTCATAAGAAAATAACAGCTATTTCATACCAAGAAGAATGGAAGGAATTTCGACTGTCTTCTAAGCTTGATAATCTCCTGAAATATCATATATTTGAAATTGCCTTAGCTAATCTCTGGCCCATCACACCCAGGCAGAGAGAAATCACTGGCATTGAAAAGTATAATCTTGTTCTGTGTTGTAATGCATATTTTGTTCACAAGTCTGATAATGAGTTCTTCTTAAAGGTATCATCCATTCAGCCGCAAGTCACTGGCTGTCAAAAAGTGGCAGATTGCTCCTCTGATAAAGTGACACAGTATGAATTTCATCTCTAAACACTGGCTACTATTTAAATTGTAGAACTCACACCTAATGGAGCAATATCATTAATTAGAAAATGTCTTAAGAACCATCACAATTGTTTCCACAAGAGGGGATCCACTTACTTTTTTTTTGGACAAGAATAATTTTTCTGATCAAAGAAAGAAAGAAACAAAGAAAGAATGTGAGTTTTCTATCAGATCCAAACTAACCAGTAAGAACTTATTTCATCTAAGTTTCCTGCTGAGTTAGCTGTAGAAGAGATGGTGCTGCTCTGAAGATTTCTCCACCTTAATAAATTCTTTAAAAGTAAAGTCCTCCCACTTAGTCCTGCCACATGCTTATACGCTTATATTGAATTACCTACAGATAAAAATGACCTGTTTTTAAAATGCCTTTAGGCCTTTCCAAGTTAGGGGGAGGTGAGAATTGTTTCCTCTGAAGGGTTCCTGCCAGTTGGACTCACCAGCCTGCCTGAATGACAGTTGCTGTCCTGTGGTGAAAAGTCTGATTAAGACTCTCTCAAACTGCCTAGGACCATCATGGCTCCCAAAAGGATAGCACTGGATACCTACCCTAAAAGCAATTTTAAGTTCAAGCAAAGAGAACTAGGAAGGCTGATAGCCCCTCCCTCCCCTGCCAGACCAGCGGAGTGTACCCTGGGAGTAAATGTGGGTCAGCTTTTTGGCCAGAGCCTTCTGCATGGCCATAGTTAATCATTGCCAAATGCCACGCTTTGGATGTACCAATTAGAATTCAGGAAATATCCCTTTTCTCCTGCCAAAGATATCTGGGCATGTAGTGCTATCTAGCTGGAAAATCAATCTTGGTGAGGATTGCTAAATAGCACATGATTTGTGTGTTTAACACTGTGGAAATACTACTAAATATTCACTCTCAGTTAACACATGCAAATATAAACTATGGTTGAGGTACAATAGTTTCTGTGCAATCTTTTTACACAACCTGGTTTAGTGGTAAAACCCTTTTGTCATTTACAAAACCGTCAGTGAAGTGCTGCCCACTGCTTCCCAAACACATTGAAAGCAGAAAAGAGAAGCGACGGACTTGCTATCTCCTGAGTTTTATCCTGAGTGAAGGCCTGGCGGGCAGCAAACACTGCTTGTCCTCCCACTCTGGTGTCAACGCTCCCGGAAACTCAAGGTCTCAGTCCAAAGTATCCAGTTTAAGACAAAAGAGAACTCAGAGCATTCATTCAAAACCAAAAATGATGGTGGCACTCAGGAGAAGGATAGCAGGCTACTAAGAAGAGACTTTATACCCTATGATCATATACAGGGGGAGGAGGTCCCCCTCAGTCACAGTCATAGGGGAGGGGAATAGGGTGAAAGTGGGAGGGAGGGAAGAATGGAAGGACAGAATGGATGGGATAACAACTGAGATGTAATATGAATGAATGAATAAATAAATAAATATTAAAATGAAATAAATAAATAAAATGAGTTTTGCAAACAACAACAACAACAACAACCCAAACTGAATGTATCAGTTTAGGGTTTTGCTTGCTGAGCAAATCCCTTTTAGTGCTTGCAACATTCATAAAATATGCCTATGGAAAGATCCACCACAGATCCTATAGAGCTGGGAAAAAAAACTGAAGAGAGTTAGCAGAGAAGTGTTTAAGTAGGCAAATGGCTGCAAGAAGATTAAACACCCAGCTGTCAGTTACCCCCTGAGAAAGGTGCTTCTTGCTAAGTCTACATGAGGGCTCTCTTGTTAGCTTTTCTCACCCCACACCCTTTCCCCTTCGCAGTGCCTGCCATGAGTGCTATCCTATTTTCCACTTCCTAGACTTCCTCTGTTTAGTTATAAGTTCAAAGAAGGCAGAGGTTTTGTTTTTCTGGAGACAGACACTTACTATATAGTTCCAGCTGGCCTAACACTATGGTAGTCCAGCCTGACTTCAAACTCATATTAATTTCCCTGTTTCAGTTTCCTATGTCATAAGACTATAAGCTTATGTAACTATTTCTGTCTAACAGGATTGTTTGTTATTTCCTTTTCTTCATTGTTTTTCAAAACTTTACACATGCTTGATGCTGTGAGAAGAAAATACAAAATAAATCTGGTGCTAAAACTGCATTAATATAAAGTATAATTAACCAATCTTAAGAACCCTGGGAAGATTGTATTAAACAGAAAGGAAAGTTTATACAACCAAGGTTTCCTTCATTGATATGAGATTATATTCTCACTGACAAAACAAAACAAAACAACGTGAGCAAACTCAGAAAAGGGGTGAGTATAGGGCTTTGCCCAAATGCTGACCTAGACTCAAATGTGTAGTTTCAGAGGAAGGAAGAGAAGTGAGGGGCAGCTTCCAGAAATCCCTGTTGGTGTGCTAAGCAGGTTGACATGGCTTCATAATGCTAACTCATAGCATTTTCAGAACGCGTGTGAAATTGTTTCCTCATTTCAAAAATAGAAGCAGCAACACTTAACCAATTGAACAAGAATGAAGACCCCTTTCTAAGTTAGTACATAAGAATTCTTGATGTTGTTCATGTTGGCTAGCACCAAATCAGTCTAGTTTATTTCACATGATGAAAGAGAACTCAGTGTCCTCTTGTGCTTCTTGGCATGTTGGATCAGACCCAGAGGTAAATGAAACTTGTGTTAACTAGTAGTCATAGAAGTTATTCAGTATTTCATAGATTCAATTTTTCAGGAGCCATCAACCTTGGTTTCTGAGACAAGGTTTCTCTTACTGGCCTGGAACTTACCAACTAGGCTGGACGATCTGGCTTTCAAGCCCCAGACATCACCTATCTGTGCCTCTCCAGTGTTGGGATTATACCTGCTCACCACTGAAACCAGATTTTCATGTGGGTTCTAAGAACTAAACCCGGACTTGCATGCTTGCACAGCAAGCACGTTAGTGACTGAGCCATTTCTCTAGCTCTGATATATTTGTTTTTTACTTTTTACTCTTCATCCTTTCCCCTCGCCACATTCTCCATTGGCTCCTGCCCTCCTCTTGCTGGTCCACCATTGCCTGCCACATAGATCCACTTTTGTCCTCATCTTACATGCAATCTATGACACACACTCTCTCTCTTTTTTAATTCTTATCCCTCACTTAAAATCTCTTCCTTCCCTCTTAAGGTATACTTATACTTGCCTCCTCATCATATGACCTTGAGTCTAGAATCTGCATATGAGAAAAAGCATGTCTTGGTTATCGTTCAATTGCTGTGAAGAGACAGCATAACCGAGGCAACTTATAGATGAAGACATTTAATTGGGGACTTGCTTACAGTTTCAGGTTAGTCCATGACACTCATGGTGGGGAGCATGGCTGCAGGCAGACTGGCACGAGAGCTTTAGCTGATGTTAGCTGAGGGCTAACCTTGAACCCACAAGTTGGAGACAGGGAGAGAGCAAGACTGGGCCCGACCTAGGCTTTTGAAACCTCAAAGCTTACACCCACTGATATACCATCTCTAAGAAGACCACAGTTCTTAATACTTCTTAAACAGTTCACGAACTGAGAACCAGACACACAAATATAGGAACCTATGGGGGTCATTCTTATTTAAACTACCACATGCTACTCCCTGGCTTGCAGCTGTATCATTAAGTAAAAGCCTTCAGTCAAATTTCAAATGACACCATGGTCCTTCACAGTCTCAGTGATATTTCAAAGTCAAAAGCCTCTTCTGAGACCCCAGGCAATCTCTTAACTATAACCTCCAATAAAAACAAAAAGCAAATTACATATTTCCAACATACAACGACGCATAATATACGTTGCCATTCCAAAAGTGAGGAAATGGTACATAGTGATAAAGTCTTGGATCACAACTGAATGAAGGTTTGGAAGCAAGATCAAACCCCATCAGGACAAACTCTAAGTCCTGATTTAGATGGCTTTTCGGAACCCCCACCCTTTATGGCTTTGTTGACTAAAAACCACTGCTTTCTCTCTCAAACAAATCCCCCCCTCCCCATATACAGCTCTCCTTGGCAGGTATGTCACATTTATGGCATTTCCCACCCCTTGGAGTCGCTAACATAATCCAGGTTTCACTCTCACAGCTTTATGTAATGACTTCTCCAGGCCTCCGTACAGTGACTCCTCTGACATACACCTGGCCTCAGCAAGTTTCTTTAACCACAGAGGAGGATCCCACAGCCCCTTTACTACTGTTTCATCCTTGATAAATCCAGAACCATATGACCAAAGGTGCCAAGTTCTTCTGCTTGCCTGGGATGGAATCTGGTCCCCTGCTTGAATTACATCTGTATAAGCTTTGTCTTGTAGATAGTTTTTGGGGAGACATAAACTTTCTTCTTTCACTCTGAAGGTATACCAGTCTTTATTCCATTTCTCTTAAGCCTTTCCTTATCTCTCTCTGAGAATGTATTTCTTGATGCTTCTTCTCTTCACAAACTGCATTTTGTATTTTTTGCCCCTCTTGCTCTTTGTCATGGTAGATATGCATAAGTGACCACCAATAACTATGTGATATAATCAGTACTAGAATGTCTTGAAATATATGTCAACAACATTAGTCCAAAACTCTTCAATTTAGCCTACAGAAGATTTTTTTTTGTTTTGGACAAGGATACATTGTAGCCAAATTCATAACCAAAATATCGTGAATGGTCTCTAGGATATTTGCAATTGTGTCTCTCAGAAGTCTCTTGAGCTTGGCCTCCACAGTTCACATTACTCTCAGCATTACTGCCTTCCCAGAGCCTACTAAGATGGCCCAATTAATATCAGTGCTTACAGCGTTCAACTGCTTTTTCCTAACCTAAAATACCAAAGTAAAAAAAAAAAAAAAAAAAAAAAAGAAGCATTGTCAGACCTGTCATAGTGTTACCCCATTCCTGGTACCAACTTCTGTCTTAGTTATGATTGCAATGAAGAGACACTTTTAACTGGAGCCTTACTTATAGTTTCAGAGGGTTAGCCCATGACCATCATGGTGAGAAATGTGGCCACAAACAGGTAGGCACGGCATTAGAGCAGTAGATGAGAGCACATTTCTGGTCCCCAACATGGAGGCAGGAAGAGAGCAAGACTAGGCCTGGCCTAAGGTTTTGAAACCTCAAAGCCCACTACCAATGACACACTTCCTCCAACAAGGTCACACCTCCTTATCCTTCCTAAACAGTACACCAACTGAGAAACAGATATTTAAATATATGTGCCTATATAGACTTTATTGTTATTCAAATCACTACAGCATGTGATGTTTGTCTTTCTGAGTGTGACTTATTTCACATAACAGAATGACCTAAAGTTGCATACAGGTCATGTGGTTCATATTTGTGTTAGAACACTATTGATAGAGTCAAACTGTTTGATTAGAGTCCAAAGCATGACACTCTATCTATACCAAAAGCCTTTGGAAAAGATAGTTACCCATTCAATAATTCGGGCACCTAAACTCTTCAATTATAAATCATTATAGATGGTCTATAATAACTTCTTATGTCCTTTAGTCATCCCCGTCCCAGCTGTACTGTATTACTGACATCTTTAAGCTACCATGTTGGTACCCGGAACCCTAACCCAGGTCCTCTATAAGAGCACTCAGTTTTCTTAACCATCGAACCATTTCTCCAGCTTTATTATCTTCTTCTGAAAAAAATTAAGTTTCAGCTTTCCAGAAATACAAGAAAAATTGCCTTTTGCTAATTTTAGAATTTAGAACTAAAAAAATCCTGATTACTTGGAGATCATTGTTTGCAGTTGCTTGTACGTACAGAAATACGTGCATGTCTGTGTGGTCTGAAATGTTTGTTGAACAAGTGACAGGCACCAGACACTGTGCCCCTTTCTAGGGTGGCAGTGATAAAAAACACAATGTCTTTGCTCCTTGATCTTTCATTTTATAAAGGTAAAGAGAGGTAACCAGAGTGGCAGCAGCAGCAATGTCTAAGGAATAAGTACAAAATCCAGGGCTCCAGGAGGAACAGGTAACTCACCTATTTTTTTTTTTTTCAAAGAAAATGAAAGAATTCTATAAACATGAGAGGAGTTCCACACAGACCTAAAAGCAGATGTTTAAATATTGGAAAGTGTCAGTTAATGGTATATGTTGAATGCAAAACCAGTAAAGATGGGTCCATTTTCAAGAGTTACGTTTGTATACTTTACAAATCACAAAATTCCAAAACACACTTACCTTATACTTTCTGTTTAAAATTGCTAGCCTTTGAGCAGAGAGTATAACTGCACCAAGACATGGATGCTGGACTTTCACCCGGACTCTTACCAGCTGAAGGTTGTTGCCAGAACACCACAAGGTACCTGTGGAATTAAGATAAGGTGAGGGTGGAATCTATGCTTCAGACATATGAACAGAATGTATCTTTCCATTTCCACTATCCCTCCCATTTCCACCTTATTCCCCTGCCCTAGACCTCTGACAGAAGGGACCTCCTCCCCCACCATATGACCACAGCCTATCAAGGCTCATCTGGATAGCCTGCTTCCCCTTCCTCTGTGTGCCGCTGGTCCTCCACAACAACGGGAAGTGATTCATGTCCGAGGCAGTCCCTCCTCTCCCCACAACCGTGGAGAACGTGCTGTCCATTGGCTAACTCTGAAAGAGGCGGGGGAGTCTAGATTTTCTGCATGCATTGTCCTTGGTTGGTACAACAGATTATGCAGCCCACCCCCTGGGTCTAGATCTGCCCGCCTTGGTGGTCTTCTTGTGGGGCTCCTGAACCCTCTGGGCCCTTCGATCTCCCCATTCTTCCATACCACTCAGCGCTCCACCCAGAGTCCAGCAGCATGCTAACCTTTAAAGGCCAATGCTGGTAGGAAAGAGGACTGGCAACATCTTTGAAAGGGAGCAGATGGAAAAAGAGAAGGGAAATCAGGAAAGTGAGGCATCACAGAAACCAAACTGGTGAGAATTTGGTGAAGTGAGTTAAATTCAAATGTCAGGAAAGTCAGGATGGGACTGTAAGGCATCCAGCAGCTGAGTGATTAGCATCTATTTAACAGAAGGTGTAGACTCAGAGAACCAAGGAAGACAGGAAGCTTTCCAGGCAAAAAGAAAAAAATAGCAGATATACCTGATTCTTTTGTGAAACTTGGTGGTGATGGTGAGGTGACAAGTAGGGAATGTGGAGTTAAGAAAGTCCTGCTTAGAAATACCAGATTAAGAATGAACTAATAACAAGATTTAAATATAGAATAGGAAGTAGATAATTTATGAGATATCATCCCTCAGTCATTTGTAGAAAGTGAAACCAGGGCCAAGGGTAGTAGACGTGAGTTTATAGCTAGAGACTTCTTCCTCCAGAAACCTGAGAGATGAAGCTGCCTGAATTTGAATACCAACGTGTCTAGGGGAAAAGCAGAGGTTAGGGGAAGATTCTCCTTGTGGCTTCTGGTTCTTTGTTCAGGGGACCACAGTGTCTAAAGACTCATGACTGAGGTCTTCCGGATGGTAAACTTGTAAAATGTCCCTTAGGGAGGGAGCTGCCTTGAAGGCCAGCACAGGACCGGCAGATGATCTTGAGTAGTAGTAGATCCGATGTAAGAGGCAAACAGCACGGTAGGTAATTCCGTTCCTCTGACCCTTTAGGTTTTCTCTAGAATACTTAGGAGTGCCACAACTTTGTAGTTGAGCATAATGCTGTAAGCTGAGGGTAGGTTGGTTGCGAGACTAAGAAGTAAGGAGTTTCGGAATAAAAATGGGTTGTTAGAGCTCCTGAGGTTTTCTCTCCTAAAAAAAAAAAAATTTAATCTCACAGCATTTTCTGTAGCTGCTGCACACTGGTGCGCAGAGACACAAGTGATGCTTCCGCAATAAAAATGACCTTTTAGCTTGAATAGAACATGGGATCAGGGCAACGAACTGAGCTTCTGGCTAGAGTGTCCCCTGGATGTGTCAGATAACCAGGAAAAGTAACAGTCAAGTCTTCGAACGTTTCTATTTGTATCCGCCCCACCCTCTCCTTCTGTTCCACCATCCTGTGACAATTTAATTGGGGATTTATTTTAAGGAGGAACTTGATGTGAAACAGGGTGGTTATTTCGTACCAGGGCAGTTAGGGCTCACTGCTCACCCTCCTTTCCACTAGGTCAGGTGGTATCACCCAAATAACAACCTTTAAGACCTGGCCTCAGGAAGAAGGGATGAACGAAACATTCCACTTATTACATGGGTGCTCATGCACACACGACTGCATTGCCTATATGCTGAGCCACCTCCTCAGCCATAGTCATTTTTTTAATAAAAATTTCTCCCCAAGTCACAAATTGCAAAGGTAAACTATTAAAACCTGATTTCTCAGAGGCTCCTACATATTTTCTATTTCTTTCGTTTGGATTTTAAGCTGAGTAGTATGAGTGCGTGTGTGTGTGTGTGTGTGTGTGTGTGTGTGTGTGTGTGTGTGAGTGTGAGTGTGTGTGTCTGCATGCACGAGTGCATATATGTGGTGCATTATGTGCATGGAAGCAGAAGCCAGAGAAAGACTTGGGTGTCTTCCCTTCCCCTATCCCTTTCTACTTTATTTAATATAGACAGGGTCTCTAACTGAACTGGAAGCTGACCTGAATAAATATGCTGGAAAGTGATTTCCAGGTCTTCCTCAGTCCCCTAGGTTACAGGGGTTGCTGGGTGACAGGCTTGCACAGCATGTCTATATATTACGTAGGAACTAGTGTCATGCTTGAGAACAAGTATCTATACGCAGAGCCGTCTCATCAGACACGACCATATTTTAATTTAAAAAATACCCCCAAGTCACAAATTGCGAAGGTAAAATATTAAAATCTGACTTTTCAGAGGATCCTTCTTACAGATAACTTCTAATGCTACAACTTACTTTTTAATTTTCTTATGTAAAATTAAGAAAATTAATTTTCCGAAGATCGCCTGAAGATCATCCTAGCTCCATTGTAAGGAGCTCATGAGATCTTTGAGGACGATTCTACCTTGGCGTGTCCTCGCTGAATGCTTTTGCGTACAGCCTGTGGTCCTGTGGTTGGTCAGGGTGTGAGGTACACTTATCTGGCCTCTCCTTGTCACTGTGCAGTGTCGGTCTAGGACAGATTCTGCCTCAGAGAAGCCTCAGTGATTACACGCTGTCTCACTTCACTAAGCCACACTTTTTTGGTAATAATTATGTTTATTATTTTTAATTATGTGCATGTGTGTATGGGGAGTATGCGCATACCCATAGAGCTGCAGAGGGCCGATTTGTCAGGAGCTCTTTGGAGCTGGAGTTAAAGGCAGTTGTGAGCTGCCCAATGAGGGTTCTGAGATCCAAATGCCTGTCTACAAGGGCAGTGTGTGCTTTACCCATGAGCTATTGCTTCTGCCCCCAGGTACTCTGTTTTTACTGCTCCTCCTTTCTTTCATCCTCTCTTTTTATTTATTTTTTTGTTGCAACTTTGTCTGACTTGGTTAAAGCCATATTGGAAAAAATTACGGCCTTACACTGTTAAGAGCTTGATACACTGGCTGGTGTAATTCAAAATTTAAGTTATTAACTAAAAATAGTACTTTAGAAGGCTTTGGTGTTATGTGGAAGGTTGCATTTTGTATTTTCAGCAGTTAAAATGTAGTATAATATGTTACTAAATTGCTAGGAAAAGAGAGTTTTTCAGGTTATTTACTTTCAGTATGTACACAAATACAGGTAGTTTTGCTTCTTGCTGTTCCCGTAAACTGTAGCCATTCAAGATGAAGTGTAATAGGCATCTTTAAAGGATTTGTGGATGTAATTTTCAAATCTGTATTTGTGGCAGAGGATTAACTCTTCAAATCTACATATGGGTGAGATAACTTGGAAATGTTTTTACAGACATTTGAACTAAACTTTCACAACAGCAGGAAAATAATATTAACTTATTTAGAGTGTGCTTATGTTTAGATAAGGTGAAAAGGTGATGTCTGCTGTTAGATCTAGTGTTAAAGTGCAGCCACAGAGGAAAAGTAGTTTCGCAATGCCCCTTGAAAGTGAAAATGAAAGAAAATCTGAATGCGTGATGAAAGAGAACTATCTCTGAAGGGCAGGATTTCCAAAAGTCACACACCTTAAAATCTCTTTAGATGTTCAGTCTGAAGTATGAAGATTTAATTTTTGTTGTTGTTGTCGTCGTTGTTAAGCTTTGAACTTGTACCCATTTAAATGTGCCCTGTGTCCTTTCAGAAGAATGTACATGTATTTGGGGTCACTGTATTATCGCTTAAATGAATGCCAAAGGCAGAGAGCTAAGTCTTTGAATTTATCTTCCTCTGGGATATGAAAAGAGTTGGCAGTTGTCATTTTAAAGAGATAGGGAACCCACCAGACAAGTCCTATATTTTGCTTCTATATCATTTAAACGAGATAATTTGTATTACTGTGAGGAATTCAAAATGATTATTATGTACTTTCAAATGGCTCAGTTTACATTAAGGTTCTAATTAATATCTAGACCCTAAGAGATTGTCCCCTCCTCATTCAGAGGTATGACTTCTTAGGACCTTTCCTGATAGTCTTGTGACATACTTAAATTCTCTCCAAAGAAGAAAAAAATGACAAAGCTGTTCACAAAAAGTGGTGAGAATGTATATACCACAGTTTGACCAGGTAAAGCAAATAGATGCCATGAGGAACTACTCCCTTTAAAACAGAGCAAAATAGTCTATTCACAACTTAGTGCACCTGGTTTATCATGGATACATATTTAATGCAGGTAATTAAACATATATGAATCCTTTGAGTCAATGCCAGACAGAGGTCTAAAACGTGTTACGTTTCAAAGGGAAGTTCTTTCCTTAGTAAGCAGCAAGAAGCCTCTAAGATTGGCATCTATTAAGCTACATGTCTTTGCAATTGTTTATGGAACTAATGACCCCTTAGCTAAGGATTTGAGATTGTTTGAGCCACCTGCTTCTTATTCACTCTTTAAAGGCTTTGACCAATAGAACCAGGATCTCGAAGTAAAATCACTTTACTCACTAACTTCATTCATCCCTTTGAGCTATTTGTTTGTATAAATATTCAGGAACTTGTTTATTCATCTGTTATTGCAAGTGAATACAAATATTAATGACTACTAAAACTAATGTGTAAGTCTGACCTTGGGGATTCATGAATGGGTAGCATATAAGTCTGTCCATTGAAAATCTTACATCTATGAGAAGGTAAAGCATTTGTTCTGAAATGCAGAAGTGTAATTCCACAAAGAAGCCAGTGCTTCCACAGTAGTGGGGGCCATTGTTTAAGGCGGTTTAAAAGAAAATGAAATTAGCTACCTACTGAGCAGTACTTAACTTCCATTCACCTCTTCACCTTGCCTCCAGGAATCAATGAAAAGTCTTCAGAGGAAAAAGATGTACAGGTGAAACGTGAGTAAATGAGATACTGTTTGTCAAGAAATCTCTGAGCGATTCTTGCCTCCAGGCACTTCATCTGTTTCTAGGTTTTGTAACTCAGATAGCTTTGTGTGACTTCCTGCCGAAGTCGGCTTCCGCTCCTGTGCAGTGGAGGGGGTGATGAAGAGAGTTCATTCTAGCTGGTGCCTCAGCTTTCTGCATGGGTGTGCAGCACTTCTAATACTGCCAGTATCTTCCCAGGGTTACCTAGGCAGACTGAGTTTAAAAATCTTTCAAAAAGAGTGTGTAACAAAAACAGGAGCAAAAAATCATGTTTCCAAATGGTACCAAAACATCTAAGATTCACTAATAAATTAACACTTTTTAGGAAGGATAGCAGGCTACCAAGAAGAGACTTGATACCCTATGAGCTTATACAGGGGGAGGAGGTCCCCCTCAGTCACAGTAATAGGGGAGGGGAGTAAGGGGAAAATGGGAGGGAGGGAGGAATGGAAGGATAAAAGGGATGGGATAACAATTGAGATGTAATATGAATAAATTAATAAAAAATATTTTTAAAAAAAGAAAGAAAAAAACACTTTTTAAATTAAGTTTTTATTTAGAGGAAATTAGGATTTACTGCTTTGAGTTCATTTGTTTTGAAAAAGATAGAAAAGTCTGTAGAAAAGTCTATGAGACATACCATGATGATAGACTATACAAATATGCCAGAGCCAAAGGAGGGCTAGGATCCGCCCTTTATGTTTTTGAACATGTATCACTCATTATTTTATTGACACTATAGACTATTATTGTCTGAGGACACTGATAGCTGAGGACACTAAGACTATGTTCAATACTTTTGTGGTTTATAATTTGCCATCGTCCACACAATTATACTTGATGTACAGTTAAGTAGATAACCAACAAATCAGGCAGGTTCAAAGGTGAAGTAGGAAGCAATAAAGGGCTAGGAACTAGCATGTTTTATGGAGGTTTCAGTCAGAAGGGTCAATCCTGTGGGCACATCTGGACCACCTGTGTGTGGATCGAATAGCCAGCTTTCTGAAGGGTTTATAGAAGAGATGGGATTTCATGTTTTTTTTTTTTTTTTTCTGTGAAAGGAAGAGGAAGATTTTGTTCTGACCAAAACTCTGGGGTCTTTAGTCTTCTGATGTTGTTCATCTCATCCTCAAACTTTTCAGTTTCTACATATGAGCATTAGGTTAAAATGGGGAAATAATGGTCCAGTTGGAAAATACATAGAGTTATGGCTGCAACTGATACTGTGGTACTTTTTCTTCCTTCTGCTTACACACATCTGCAGATCTCAGTGACCTGGCTTTCCATCTGAGACACTAAGTAAGAAAAAACTGCTCAGACCACCCTGCCACTCAGGAATTTTATGTTTGAGGATTTAGTTTCCTTACACATCTGTAGGCAGCTCTTGCTTTTATCTTCTCAGCTAAATTAGTTCCTGTATGTTAAAAAAAAAGGGGGGGAAGTGGCAAACCACCCCCACGGAAGACTTTATTTGGTTTTTAAATACGGGTTTGTTACGATCCTGTTATGGTTATTATCGGAGACAATCTTAGCACGTTGAGCTCTGTGTTTTCCAGAGGAAGTGCTTAAAGATGAATTCTGCAAGACATTGAAGGTTGCATTTTAGTCCTATTCATTGTTTCTAAATGTCAGGGCATGTTTTGTGATTAGTTTCAAGAGCATTTTTGGGGAATCTGAGAGACAAGAATTAATAGGGAAATCTAATACAGTGCATACATGTCTATGCTTCCTTATTCCTACAACTTAGTATTCAATAATGACTAAAAGTTCTCTGCACATCATTTCTTCCTCTACAAAATGCACAGTGGGTACAAATAACTGCACAGTGTTACTATGGCAAGGACGATCTTTCTACTCTTCCCTAAGAGATGGGTTGTGTGGCTTATACTTCTACACGTACAAAATTCCTTAGCAAAATCAATATTAGTTTGCTCAGGCCAGACATGGTTGGAGTCAACCTATTCCATGATGCTATGACATTATAATTTGAAATCTCATACTGTTATTAAAAAAAAGTCTGTTTTGACCACGAGAGTGAAATTAGCTAATTGAATTGAAAATTTCATAATTTGATTGTATTCTTCAAGTACTTTTTGTTTGTTATTTTCTCTTCAAAGGACGGGTTAGTTTTTTTTGGTTATTGTTGTTGTTTACAATGTTAAAAAAAATCGAATCCTGTTAAATGACATGCCTTCTTCAGCTCCTAGAAAGGGCTAGTGTTCTGCTAAGTTGTGGAATATATTGTAGCCGAAAAACTCATTGTTCTAAGAAACTACTGATATCAATATTGCCTAAAAAACAGTTATTCCATGGGAATGAAAGAGGAAATTGACAACCTAAAATTACCATTTATAAAAGTCATCACAAGGCTTACCATCACACAAATGCGGGCAAGTGTAGGAAGGCCATTGGTTCTTGCTTAAGCAAATAGGAAGAATTTCTCCCAATGGTATAATTATATTATACTTAACAAGCTCTTTATGGTCCAGACAATGTGCTAAGTGACTTACAAGTAATGTCTTAATCAATAGGTAACTGTGGTGGATAATAACATGACACGACCTACATATGCTTCATAGCTGAGGCAATTTGAACACAGGCCAATTGACTTTTTCTTGTCTTTGAAATAATGATTAAACACAGCGCCTATCCTTTCAATATGTCCTATGACATTAAAAGTTAATGTGTATACTCTGGTGGAGAGCAAGTGCATGGTCACTAGCTCCGGTCACGTTTCATGTACTTGTGCTGCAGATCCCCTGATGCTCTGCCCAACTCAGGTCCACTGCCTAAGCGCATATTCTGTCTACACTCTATGTACTTACTGTGCTGACTTGTACAATGGCTTCCATTTATTTTACTATTAATGCCCCCTGCCCTGACATGCAAGACTGAGAAAGCAGATTTGTACCTGTTTTAAGATTAAACAAAACAAAACAAAACAAAACAAAACACCAAAAAAAACCAACAACAACAACAAAAAAAACCAACAACTTTCCAATTGTAAAATGTTCTTCAACAACTCAGACACATGGTATTTTTCAAGAAGTGTTAGCTACAATTATTATTTTTTTAAAAAGAGAACAGAAAGTGCTGATGAGGTCTCTGGGCCTTGGAGGACATGAGTGAGCAAACACTTGGAAGAACAGAATAAAGTTTATGCTGAAAAGCAGGGGAAACTGCCTAAGGCTGTCACTGTGCTGTTTCCTCACTAACCAGTGTCCTTGGGCTTGTGAGCTAAAGACAGGCTTCCTCTGCCACTTGGTGCCCTGTGCAGCTGCTTGCTCCGCACCGTCCCTTTGGTAACTGAGCCTTCTGGCTGTAGCTGACTTTACATCACCACCCCCACCCCCACCCCCACCCCCACACAAACCATAATTCAAGCTTCAGCATCCTGCTTTCTCTTTGTGACATTTTAACCCACTGCCCTCACTTCCTGTTATTTCTTTCTTTTCAATTCTGTCAGTGACAAAAATACCATTTAACTTATTAGTTTCCATAGTTTATTTAATTTTCATTTATTTTTGAGTTTCATTTTGGTTAAATGACATAAGAACCTCCTAAGAACAAAGATACCATTTCTTATTTAATGGGTATCAAGGTTAGAATTGAGTGCCACTAACTACTGCTTTTAATTACAGCAAATGGCAAAAGATATTTCGGCCTTTCCATTCTCCGTGGTTTCTCAGCAGTGTCCTCCAGACCTCCCTATGGAAAGGATTGCCGGAGTCCCGTGTGGTGTTGAGATATCACCTCTTCTTACTTAGGCTTCGCTTCTTGCCCTCCCCCCAAGAATGGAGTGGGCAAGACAGTGAAGCGTGAATAATGAGAAAGCAGATTTTATTTTCAAAGAGAGCAGAACAATTCAAACAGGGAAGTAGAAACTCCAAGACCCTTAGTGTCAGCACAGTGCCAGAGAGAGAGAGAGAGAGAGAGAGAGAGAGAGAGAGAGAGAGA
>OU015758.1:29504513-29527818 GCA_907169655.1 Acomys percivali | reverse complement strand
AGAGAGAGAGAGAGAGAGAGAGAGAGAGAGAGAGAGAGAGAGAGAGAAAGAGAGAGAGAGGGAGAGAGAGAGAACACAAAGGGTTTTGACAGAAAGCCACTAAAGGCAGTGGCAGCTATGTCAGGTCTCAAGGGCTGGAGCAAGTCCCCTCCATCGCCCCCAATTCCCCCCCCCCCCACCGCCTGCAGCTTCAACAGCTGGTCTAAAAGGCCAACGCAGGAAAAGTGGATCTTGAATCAGGAGCAGTGCCTCCTGGAACAGAATAGGAGGCTGGAGTGCACTGCTCCGCTACAAAAGGTGACTTTGCTGCAGGCCTCTAATGGGTCTCAGTAATATCGGCTTTCTCTTAAGTGTGTTTGGGAGCAGGTCTCCATCTCACGTCGTAGCCAGGACCTGGCTGAGATGACTCAGAGCCAGGTTGGCCCTAATTTGGTAGGTCTGAATGCATGCAATTGAGATGTAATGTCTGACAAATCAGGAGAGAGCTGTCAAACCTGGGAAGGGTTAAAGAGAGCCCCCTCAAAACTGGAGAAGGTTCTCAGCCCGGGCTTTTGTTCTATTCCCTTTCTCCACACCTGGAACACACACAGCCTAGGGTGCCTGCTGTTTTGAGCTTGTGTTTAGATTGTAGGGCATGCCTTGCCTCCTGGATGCTGGGTTAAAGGCTCGCATCTTTGCCTGAGGTCATCCAGCGCTGCTGCAGACTATGAGGCAGTGCCAGAGCCCTATCTGGAGATGGAGTTTCTTCCATAGCTGCTGTGAAGGCTGAGGGCTCAGTTGCCTTTGCCCCGATATTTCCAGAGCTTTTACTGTCGAAAGCTGACATCACTGTTGGGAATGCTTTGCTGTTGCCACAGGTTAGGTTTGTCTTAGGCCCCTCATTATGGTTTGCATGTCTAGTCTGTCAGGGTCTCAGACGCTCATTTATCCGGGTTTCAAGAGTTCACTTTCTCGTTCCCTTTTCTAGTTTCCATTACTGGTCAGATCCTTATTACAACAAACCCGAGTTGTGAATTTATGCCTCTATCTAATAAGTAGGGGTTGAGTCATCCTTCCCCACACCCGACTTGCTCAAACCTCCCACCATGCTGACACAAAAGTATAATGTCCCCTTCAGTTTATCAGTTCCAAGCTGTTCGGACAGTCAACAGCCCGGGGACTGCCTGACCTCTACGTGGAGTTTTCGTGGCTTTCTCACACATGTCATTGACACTGCTCAGATACTTTTCCACTCATTTCTCTTTCCACCTATCCCAAACTTACTACTGGCTCTCTTCCTTGCCTTACTTGGGCATATGAAGTTGTTGCTTGCCAGCCTTTCCTCAGACTTAAATTAAACTTTCCGGAAAAGTCTGGACAGTCAGTGACAACCAATCATCTTTCCCAAGTGTATATAGGATAACCATGCATTCCTAACCTAACTCTCAATTATTTCAGATTATTGTACTTTGACCTCTTTCTGTATTAAGAGAGCAATAACCTTAGTCTTACAGTGTATGCAATCCATCTTTAGATATTATTAACCTTCTAGAAATATTCTGCTTCTCATAGCTTTGTTTACTATCAAAGCTTTCTATATTTTAACAGGAAAAAAAAATGCTCAGTCTCCCAACACTTTGGTTAACTTTTGATAAGTGAGAAGGAATTCTGAGGAAACCATTAAGACTTTCCTTTTCCCCAAGTTTCTGTCATAAATAACATTGCTAATGGTGACCCATAGATTTCTTTGTATATGAGGAAAGACTTCATCTGTTCAGATCAATGCTATTTTAGAGAAGAGGCTCAGTATGTTGTGTAGAGTGTTCACTATGAGTCTAAAATTCCAGAAGCCCAGCCCTGAGTTTCTGCAGGACAACTTTGGTGCATTAATCAAAGTGGGTTAAAAGGACAACACTCTACTGGAGCTTCCTCTTGACCATGTATGCAGAATATTGTCACCACTGGGGGCCGGTGGCCTGGTGACTGTATTTCCTGCTTAGTGGAGTGTGGCTTGGTGAGACTTTGCTCATTTCCTTTTGTCACCCCCTCACCCCCCGCAGAAGCCCTGATGTGTTTGTTTTATCTAAGACCTCTGCTACCTTGCTAAGCCTGGCTTCCTGTTCACAGCTTGCCTCTTGTCTCCATGGACCCAGCTCGACTGGAAGAAAGTCAGCAGAGAGCCTGAAAGTCTACTGAGGTTTGAACAACTTCCTCCAGCATCTCACTTACACTTCAATGCTGACATCAGCCAGACCACAGAAGAATGTACAATGAGTGAAGGTATGAGTAAAATAATGTTTTGCATGTGTAAAAAAATGCTCTATTGTTGGTGACTTTCATAGTCACTTTTGAGGAAGTAATTCTTCCTTATTCTCATGAGGATTTTGAAGAGCTTTCTGTCCTATCTAAGCCTAGAGTTTGTTACAAATGAGCTTTAAAAATGTGTTTTAATTAAATACATGTGTGTGTATTTGTGATTGTTAGGATACTGCCTCAGTCTACCTAGCAACTTATAATGTCATTACCTACTTACCACTGGTGTCCCCTACCCATGAGTATATGAAAGGACAAACCCATCTACCCCTCTCCCTTACTCTCTTACCGTTTCCCTCTCTTGTTTCTCTCTTCCTCTCTTCCTCTGTCTCTGTCTCTTTCTCTCTGAGGCATCCCCCCTTCATCCTCCCCCCAACCTTATATAATAAACTTCTCCATATCATACCTGTTGTGTGGTGCAGATATCATATTTCATATTTTATTTTTCATATTTAAAATGTATACAAGTAGATATGCACACATAAATGCAGGTGCTCACAGAAGGTGGAGGCACAACTGGGAACAGAATGTGAGTCCTCTGTAAGAGCTATATAAGCTCTTGAACCATGAACCATTTCTTCAGTCCTAAGAGATTGCTTTAGAAGGAGTGGCATCTGGTGGAGCATCATTGTTCTGGAAGGATTTTTTTTTTGGATGGGAAGGGGTTCTTCTATACATTTCTGAAACATCACAGATATCCTGAAGGCACAATGGACCAGGCTTAGGCCACTGAAGGGTGAAGTGAACCTCTCCTGAAAACAGTGTGTGCAAGGCAAAGTCAAGGAGCACACATCACTTCACTTATACAGATCCTGCCACTCCCGTCAACCCGAAAATGGCACCCAACGCTTGGGTTCAGGAAAATTACGTGACTCCTGTTATT
The DNA here is from genome assembly GCA_907169655.1 of Acomys percivali. Lineage (NCBI taxonomy): Eukaryota > Metazoa > Chordata > Mammalia > Rodentia > Muridae > Acomys > Acomys percivali. The sequence continues at coordinate 29,524,643 of OU015758.1, read as the reverse complement.
GTTGCCGTGACTTCACAGCACAATGACAGTTTAATGCCAAGGTGTTTTACTCATTATGTAAAGCACTGTTTTCCTGTGGATCTCTGGTAGCATCATTGGTCTGCTTAGTCTAATTTCCTGATGTTTTTCCAGCAGAACCTCTGAGCTCTGGAATTCTAGCTTCTGTTCTAAAACACATACATTTTATTTGTAGAAGAGCATTTATGTTGCTTTTATGGAAGAGTAGCGAACATGCACTTACCTTCTGTATCGCTAATGACTATGTAACTGTTGGAAATGATGCTATCCTAGCTCTGAAGGCTATTATAGACATCTGCCCTCCCAAGGAGTACTGAGATTCTAACAGCGACTTTGTTTTTTCCTATTTGAAAGCATTTAAGCTAGAAAATAAATGTTGAGTGAATACTCAATATAATCTCAGACAAATACAAGGATATAACACATGGGCATTTTAACATGGAATATGTGTGCATATATCTGTATGTGAGTGTGTTATGCATGCATATAAATATACAAATTTATAGGAGTGTATATTTTTACATAATTTAAATGAATGCATATATATATATATATATATATATATATATATATATATATATATATTAGTCACTCTTCTATTGCTGTGAAGAGACACTGTAACCCAGTCAACTCTTATGAAAGAAAGCATCTGAGGTTAGTCTACTACCATGATGTTGGAGGAGCATAGTGGCACACATGGTCCTGGAGCAGTAGCTAAGAGCTATGTCCTGACATGTATGAAGCAGGATGAAAGAGCACACTTCGGCTTGGTATGGGTTTCTGTAACCTCAAAGCCCACCCTGGTACACACCTCCTCCAACAAGGCCATACCTCCCAATCCTTTCAAAAAGTTCCACTCCCTGGTGACTAAGTGTTCCAAAACATGAACTTATGTAAGGCATTCTCTGTCAAACCACCACAATGTGTTGTATGTAAAATGTTATATATACGGCATTATTTCATAAAAATGCACATGAATGAACTCTGACTGCAGCATATGTAGATTAGTCTGAATAATGCAAAGGAAAAACTTACCAACTGAGATAATTTATCATCAGCCTTCCTCAAATATATTTGAGTGACTACAATTATTATCATCATTCTTTTATGATTAATGACTACTTAGTATGTTCCTTTCACAATTTGTTCATTTATTGGCATGTGAGTGTGTGTTTGTGTGTGTGTATACCCATGACGGCCCGAACACGAGTGTGAAGGCCAGATGATAACTTGTAAGAGTTGATTCGTTTCTTCTACACATGAGTCTAAAGGATAAAGTAACAGCTCATAATAAATTGTTTTAGATTAAAATCTCATATTTATTTTTATTATTTATTTATTTATTTTGGTTTTTTGAGACAGGGTTTCTCTGGGTAGCCTTGGCTGTCCTGGACTCTCTTTGTAGACCAGGCTGGCCTTGAACTCACAGAGATCCACCTGCCTCTGCCTCCCGAGTGCTGGGATTAAAGGTGTGCACCACCATGCCCGGCTTAAAGATTTATTTATTTACTTTTATGTATATGAGTGCCCTATCTGCATGTCAGAAGTGGGCATCAGATCCCAGTAAAGATGGTTGTGAGCCACTATGTGGTTCCTGGGAATTGAACTCAGGATCTCTGGAAGAGCAAACAATGCTCTTAACCACTGAGCCATCTCTCCAGCCCCCAAATCTCATATTTAAAAGAAACATTGGGGTATAAGGAAACTGTCCAGCAACAAACACTTTATTTTTAGATTCACTGGATACTGGCGGTGTGGGTTCAACAGTCGGTTGAAGGTCAATGTTAAGGAATGAGGTCCAATTTCTCAAAAAAGGATGTACTATTAAGTTGCTTAATGTTGCCACGAAGTACCCCAGCCCAAACTGAAACTTCATCTCAAGGACATTCTACATCTACTGAGGTGCCAGTGGGTCCACATGGAGCATACCAAACATGTCCATATTTTCCATCCAAAAAAAACTCTATCTCTTGTTTTTTCATAACCATGTTAACATAAACTATGCTGTACATGGAAAGTTAGATTTCAAAATGCAAGTTTGAAGACTTTAAATGTAAGTATGATGATATTCTAATTTTAGAGGAAGAAAGGTGTTCTTAAAATATGCATCTTAGGTGCTGGAGAGATGACTCAGTGGTTAAGAGCACTGTCTGTTCTTCCAAAGGACCTGCATTCAATTCCCAGCACCCACATGACAGTTCACAACTGTCTGCAATTCCAGTTCCAAGAGATCTGACACCCTCACACCAATGCACATAAAATAAAAATTAAATAAATTATTTTTAAATGCATTTAATCTAATGAGCCTTAGATGTTGTTACTAATATTTGCTTCTAGCTTTAGGTCAGAACTTCTCCATGAATAAATTTGCCAAGACCACAATGAGATATGATGGCTGAAACATGAGAGTATATGTGTTTTCCAAAATATGAGAGTATATGTATTTTCCAAAGTGGTGTATTTGCCCTTATTAATGTTTGATAATTAAGTAGACTGTCATAACTTCTTGAGATAGTTGCCTTCAAAGTAGTGGTGATTGGTGATCCATGAATTTCTCAAAGTTAAGAGTGACTAGAAAATTGTTTACACACAATGTATGTATAAGCAACCACAGTGGTAGCAGCAGCCAATTCAGTTCCATGGTTAAGGAAGCATTGAAGATCTCAGTGGTACAGTTGGACAAGAAACTTCCACTATTTATTTATTTATATTTAAATAATTTATTTAGATTACATCTCAATTGTTATCCCCTCACTTGTATCTTCCTGTTTCCCCCCTCCCTCCCTCTTTGACCCTATTCCCCTCCTCTAGGTCTGGGACAAACGGAGACCTCCTCCCCCACCATATGATCCCAGTCTATCAGGTCTTATCCTGGTAGCCCGCTTCCCTATCTCTGAGTGCCACCAGGCCTCCCCACCAAGGGGAAATGGTCAAATAGGGGCCACCAGAGTTCATGTCATAGTCAATCCCTGTTCTCCACATAACTGTGGAGAACGCACTGTCCATTAGCTAGATCTGAATAGAGGTTTTAGGTTTACTGAATGCATTGTCCTTAGTTGGTACAGTGGTTTGAGCAGACCTTCCCTGGGTCCAGATCCGCCAGCCTTGATGGTCTTTTTATAGGTTTTTAGGACCCTCTGGATTCTTCTATTTCCTTACTCTCCTTCTCTTTTCTCACCTGGAGTCCCAATAGCAAGTCCCAACATCTATCCCAATCCCCCATTAAATGAAGACTCTTAGAGGACATCCCTGTTGAGTTAGTGTCCAATTATAAATGAATATATGCCATCTGTATCTTTCTGGGTCTGGGTCAACTCACTCAGGAAGATCATTTTCAGTTCTATCCATTTGCCTGCAAATTTCAAGATTTCCTTATTTTTAATAGCTGAGTAGTATTTCATAATGTAAATGTACCACAGTTTCTTTATCCATCTTTCAACTGAGGGACATCTAAGTTGAAACAACAGATTCTGGCTATTACGATTAAGGCTACTATGAACATGGCTGAGAAAATGTCCTTGTTGTGTGGTGGAGCATCTTTTGGGTACATTCCAAGGAGTGGAATAGCTGGGTCTTCAGGTAGCTCTATTCCCAGTTTTCTGAGAAAGCGCCAGATTGATTTTCAAAGTGACTGTACCAGTTTGCATCCCATCAGCAATGAAGGAGTGTTCCCCTTTCTCCACATCCTCACCAGCATGTGTGTCACTAGAGTTTTTTTTCTTAGCCATTCTGATGGGTGTAAAATAGAATCTCAGAGTCATTTTGTTTTGCATTTCTCTGATGACTAAGGACATTGAGCGTTTCTTTAAGTGGGGCTCAGAATTAAACATAGAATTCTTAACAGAGGAATATCGAATGGCTGAGGAGAAACATTCCACCCTTTAAAATGGGGATTAAAAGGCTTTGCTTCAAAATAGTAAGGGGGTGAAATGAGGTTGGATATGCAAAGCACATCAAAGCAATTCTTCATTGCAAGGAGGTAGGGGCAGGAGTAGCTGCTATTACTTGTAAAGTGCTCACATTGAAAACTAATTTCCCGTAGTCTGTTTATACTCTCATTCAAACACTCAAGCATAAGTGTTTGATTATATATATATATATATATATATATATATATGTATATATATATATATGTGTGTGTGTGTGTGTGTGTGTGTGTGTGTGTGTGTATTTGGATGATACAATTCTTAGCCTCATTTGAGAATTAAAAAATAGCCACAAGTCCAGTGAGATGTGAAGTCCAGTCGGTGAAGATTTGCTGTACAACTGAGCGACCTGAATTCAACTCCTTGATCCGTATAAAGATGGAAGGAAAGAACCAAGTGCCCAAAGTTATTCTCTGAGCTCCACACACGTGGCATGGCATACTACCCCCCAATAATAAATAAAATTGTAAATATATAAAACAGTAAATAAATTGTAAATATATAAAAATGCCAAAGTTTTAAGGAAATGCCATGGAAACTAAGTATGTGTGTGGGGCGGGGAGGGGGTTATTCAAATGCCTAGGAAATAGATTCTTTGGTTTTCCCTTTCTCCTGTCTCTTGTAGCTACTTGAGACTGAGCTGTCCTCATCTTTGACCCAAGGAGCAGCCGTTTGGTCCTGCACATCATTTGAGGGCTCTTGAGAGAAAAATCAATAATCAACCATGCAAGGATGGTCCCGGGAGGCATATCCCTCTCACATCTTTCTATATTTAATAATCCCTGTGTCTCCTGTCTTCTTACCTTTTCTGTGCTTAAAGTGAGAATTATCTTCAGGCTCTTTTTATGTAAATAAGACTCATAAAGCAACAAGTACAGCAGAAACAGGGTGACTGCTGAATAAATCTTTTTAGGGAACCAAATCTCCTCTCCAAAGGCGTATTTCATTTTTATACCATCACAAATGTTGTTTTAGCTCCTGGTACTCTGACTCTCTAACAATAAGCACATCACTCATTGACCTGACATTATTTAATCTGCCTGAACAAATGAGACAGTTTTCAGGCCCCTTTCTTGTCATATGACAAAATAAAGAAATGGTTCAAAAGTTTGCAGTTACATATGCACTAACACTATGATGTTAAGGCAGTAACAAAATTCTCAAATTTGTTTAAGCATCCAGCATGTTTCCTTTATTAAATATATTATGAAATCTTAGCAGAGAGCATTTTTCTTTAAATTAGTGACAAGATGCCAGTCAGCCTTACAAGGTTTGGAAGTTTCAGAACTTAGCCCAGAAGTTGTTACAGTGTCATGCATTGAATCAGATTCAGAGTGCACTGTTTCTGGTGCTTCTGACTTGTAAGAGACGAACGTGCTAAGGAAACGCTGTGCACTCCAGAGCACTCTGCTTCATCATGTGATGGTTTGCTGGTCCACGTTTTGTGTGATCTTCAGACTGGCCTAAAGGCTGACCTTTCTTTCTTTTTTTTTGCATAGGATATTTTCACTGCTCCCGTGTCCTGTGAATTTTTTACCCCTCAGTTTCCTTTGGGAATTTTTTTTTTTAAACTGTGGATCACAATCTGATTTGTGTTGCAGTGAGTATTTTGTCATTTGTTTTGTACAGTTTACAGAATTAAATATTTTCTTTTATGGTGTACTTACTTGCAAGTATTTTCTCTTCCTTTTTCCTCCCTCCCTCCCTCCCTCTCTCCCCCCCCCTCTCTCTCTCTGTTTATAAGTCTTTTATGTCTTCTTCATAATAAGATAAAGAAAACATTTCCCTGATCTAAGGTGAGGAAATCCTTTTCAAGAAGACACAAAACAGAAATGCCTACAGAAGAGAATGGTAAATTGACTGTCACTGTATAAAGCATGCATGTATGACAAATTGTATGTATAGAATTAGTATGACGTGCAAGTCTTAAAATTGTGCATAGGTTGCATAGTTCTTATAGCATTAAAAGATAAATGGTGATATAGAAGAAAGAGGTAGTATCACATAACCTTAAAAATGACAAAATGTGAAGAAGACCACCAAAATTAAAAAAAAAAGTGGACAAGATTTGAACAGAAAAGTTTCCAGAAGAGGAAATTCAAATGGACAGTAATCATAAACATGGGTGAACCACACTGACCTAGAAATGCAGGCTTGAACACAGAGGTCAATGTTCTAATCAATTTGTAAAAATCAGAAAGTTTAAAATCATCACATGCCAAGATGTCTTATAGTCCTCATGGACACCAGTGACAGGAGTATGAGCTTCTGATTCCTTTCATGGCATGTGCGGATGCATAAGCCCTTCGCTATACTCCAAGTAGATATGATCGTGGATTTCATGATTCTGGATTTCATGGATAGTTTCCTTCAGAAGAGCACTCAGCTGCTACAACACATTGATTAAAAGATTTTTTTTCACGCTTACAGTAAAGGTCATCTTTAGGCACATTTAGGTCAGTTTCTAAATCTAGCAGCTTGTTCCTTGGCCTGTCTGTTCACACGTTGCAGCCACACAGTTTTACTTATTAAAGTACATGATAATATTCCATGTGCTTAGGATGGCTACTTTCTCGAGGGACTGGGTGTTCCTAGGAATCAGCTCATGTCTGCTGCTTGTGTTCTGGTTAAACAGAGTGATCACCACACAGAATACTCTGGCCTATTGCAGAGTCAGACTTCCAGTGTCATCTTTCTCTGGGTCCCTCACCCACTCACAATGCCCCTAACTGGGTTGGGGTGACTATGACCCAGACTGTTGCTGGCCTTGCTCAGCATAGCTCTGCTTTTGTAAATTGTGATTGAGTAAGGTTTTTAGGTTTCATAGTGAGCCTTCTCTTGTTTCCAGAAAGTTGTATTTTGGCTAGTATATTTTATGGCCACACATAATGCTGTGACTTCATTCATTAGCTTCTTCATAATTACTGCCTCGTTTTATTTTCCCACTCAATTTAGTATTGCAATTGGGAATCTACAACTTACATGTCTTATTGGTTTTTTGAAATTAAATATTTTTTTACTTTTAAGTTCTTGGTTGAAGTACATTTTGGAAGAGCAGGTGGAGGTGACAAGAGACTTTTCAGTACAGATGCCGGTGTGCCTCGCCATGTGGACTTGATTTGCATGTGCAGGTGATGGAGGGATTTTAGGCTTGAGTGTGGGATTCTGCTGTGCGTGGAATGCTACTCGAGGCCTTGCAGGGCCTGGAGACTTTCTGCAAATCTTGTCCCTAACTTTCTACCTCTTAAACTCATGTCTAGAGATCTTTGTCAATATTATTTCTTTGTAGAAGCTTTTTCTCACTCCCACAGTGTCTGACATTTCCGGTTCCTGCACCACCCTGAGTTACTATTAGAGCTCTCATTTTCTTAGCCCACAGAGTCTGTCTCTAAAGTATGGTCAGGGCAGCACAAGTCATTTGTAAACACTGCAGTTCTTCGGGGTGACCCAAAGGTCCAAATGGTAAAGGCTTATTCTCCAGGCTGAGGTGCTAATGAGAGGCAGAGAAACCTCTAAGACTTGGAGCCTCATGAGTGGAAGTTAGGTCACTGGGGTGCTGCCTGGTAATCCTGGAAGAAATTGGTGTCTTTGAGGTTTGCTTGTTAGCTATTTCCTCACTGAGATAAGGTAAACAGCGGGTGTGTGACTTTTCCTGGGGAGATATGGACAAAAATTTTACTTGCTTTACTATCTCAATGACTCCTTACCCTTTTCCCCTTATAAGTTCATCATATCAGGCTTTTCATCACACCAATAGAAAGTAATCATATTATTCTGGGAAACATTAGGAAAACTGTGTGGTGTGACCAAATGGGTTGCTGTTATTGAGAGTCTGTTTATCTTTGTCCATTAGAAGGCACAGACAGCCTTGAGGAAAACAATTCTACTAGCACCAATGTAATGTATGCCTGGAGGTGACATAGGAAATGAGATCCTGAGGTGCTTATGGCAGAATCTCCAGGTGCACATTGCCCAGGCAGAATTGCTGCTCACAGTGTCTGCCAGAGGCCTTAAGCTGTCTCTTACACATCCAGGATGCTTTACTGTTGCTTTAATTGAAAATCCCAGATCATTCTATTTTACCAATAAAGACTCAGGAGCCAAATGCAAAGGTGAAAAGCCTGCTAGCTCAGAGAGGCAGAGAAAAAACACTGTTGACATTTTTCCTCAGCTTATGTCTGAATGGAAAAGACCCAGAAGGCTCAGTAGCTCAGCTAGTGAGGAAGGAAGAAAATGAAAAAAAAAAAAAAAAAAAAAAGGAAGAAAAGGCAAGTAAAATAAAAATCCAAGACCAAATGCCTGCAATATATATATTGCAAGAAGCAGCTTCTAGGAGATAGGTTGAGACATGTCCTGGTCTATGGGTATAGCAATATGTCAATAGGATTCATTGTATTGCTATGTTCATTTAGTAGAAAAATTGTAGTAGTTTCCCCACGGGCCTCTGACATATGTAATCTCTAGTTCTTGGCAACTTTAGCAGTATGAGCTATTGGTTCAATCTCATGGAGTGGGCCTTATATCCAATAACAAGTGATTGATTACCCCCATGACATTTGTGCCACTATTGTACTAGTATTTTGCACCTGTTCATCTTGCAGATAGATTGCTGTTGTAGGATGCAGGATATTTGTAGCTGGGTGATACTGATGGTTGTTTTTTTCCTCCAGTAGCATGCAGAATACTTTTTAGTACAATGAATGGTACATATGCTGGATAATTTTATGTCAACTTGACACTAATCAACACCATCTGAGTGCAGAGAACTCCAGTTGAGAAAAATCCCTCCATAAAATTGGGTTGTAGGGAATTTCCTTATTTAATGATTGATGAGGGAAGGCCTTGACATCAGCTCCTGTCTCCTACCCTTGACCTCTTTGAATTCCTGTCCTAATTTCCTTAAGTGATGAGCAGTGATGTGGACATATAAGCCAAGCAAACCCTTTTCTCCCTGAGTTGTTTTGGTTACAGTGTTTGATGACAGGAAGGGTAACCCTGAGTAAGGCAGTAGGGTGAAGCTTCTATTCGGGTACCAGCTCGACTTCTTCCTGGTCAATGACAGAAGTAAGGATTGCCTTCAGTGATGGGACCTTGCCATCAGGTTGTGAAGAGTAAACGATAGCTTTGGAAAGAGCTTATTACAATTATTTTCTTAGTGGGCTCTTTCTTTCATTTTATTTTGGTATTTTAAAAATTATTGTTGTTGGTTTGATTTTAAGCTTTTGTCTCAGGTTTTGAACTTTTGGAAAGAGGAGGAGAACATGAATTTAGATGAGGAAGGTTAGGGAAGTGAGGGGGACTTGAGAGGAATTGGGAGAGAGAAGAAACATGATCAAAATACATTGTATCAAAATTTTAAATGAAAGAATTATTGAAAAAGTCCAAGAACAGAATCAAGGCCTCTATGCAATAAAAATCTCCACACAGACTTGTTGAATCATTGGAATTCAGATATTTCATGTAGAGAGCCACGGTACCAGCAAGATGTTAGTGGATAAAGAAAATGTGGTGAATCCTCACAATGGACTGTTACTAAGGCACAAAGGAAAAACTAAATCATGCCACTTAAGGGCAGTAGCTGAAAGTGGGTATCACCGAATTAAGTGAAGTAAGCCATCCCCACAAAGGCAAATGGCATACTTTTTGTATGCGCAATATGTTCTCATACATTTATCTGCTCTATACTTTATTAATATAATTTGTTCTTTGCCAATTTCATACACATTATGAATGCATTCTGATTTTCTCACAACACACATATACATAAAGACATATGAATAAAAGGGATAGTGTTGGAGAAGGGAAAGTAGGACTGTAGGAGGTGACGGGACAGGCCAGGGTAGATGGGATGACTGTGATAATAGGATTGCATGCATGTGTGATCAAGACAAAAGGCAGCCCTTTATTGTCGTATGGTTAATAGATGATATTAAAAACGTTTATTGAAAAATTCTCATCTTTGCTATCAGACTGTCATGTATGTTTGAGGGAGCTGTTTCTGTTACTGACACATTGACAGCCTTTGCACTGTGGCTGTATAGGGTCCAAAGGCTCAAATGCAGAGTACTCTTAAAACTGAAGCCATAGGAGGTATCTTAGTTACTGCTGTATTGTGGTGAAGAGACTCTTTGACCAAGGAACATTATTTTTAAAGAGCATTTAGCTTGGAGCTTGCTTAGAGTTTTAGGAGACCAGCAGATGACCATCATGGTGGGAAGCGGACAAGAATGGCACTAGAGCAGCAGCCAAAAGCTTTACGATCTGGTCCTTAGACAGCAGGTGGAGTGACACTGGGCCTGGTGTGAGCTTTCGGGATGTCAAAGGCCACCCTCAGTGACACACCCTTTTCAGCAAGGTTGCACTTACTAATACTTCCCAAACAGTTCTATGTTTTGAGCACTAAATATTTAAATACATAAGCCTGTGGGGGGGCAATATGATTCAAACTACCGCAGCACTAAGTAACTGAACAATGCTTCTTCTGTTTTGGCTCAGCAGTGACTCAGCAGGTTCTGTTCTGTTCCAGTAGATGTGTTTCTTTCTTTTTTTTATTGAAAATAGATTTTTTTATCATACAATATATTCTTATTATGGTCCCCATCCTCTAAATCTTCCCCCCCCCCCCCGAGATCCTCACATCTCATCACCTACCCAAATCTACATACACTCTTGCTCTCTCTCTCTCATTAGAAAGAGAACAGACATTTTTTAAAAAGAAAAAAAAATAAGATGAAACAAACAAACAAACAAATCTGAATAGGAAAAACACACAAATGATCATAAACCCAAAAAACCAAAGAAAAAGCACAAGACACATATAGGCATAGAGATCCACATTTTATCAAGCACAACACTCTTTTTAAAACATAGCTAGATACATAATATATAAGCAGAGGACCTGTGAAGTAAGAAAAAAAGAAAAGACAAAGCATTATGAAACAACAACAACAACAAGGCCTCCTAAAATATCATTTTAGTTCATTTTGTGTGGCCATCTACCGCTGGGCATTGAGTTTGCCCTTAAGAGTGGCTCTTATACCCAGTGAGATTGTTAGAGAAAACTAATTTTTTGTTTGTGAGTGTTTATCAATTGTAGGCAGCTTCTGAACTAAGGATGTGGGCTTGTGTCCATTTCCTCTCTCAGAACTGGGACTCCATCTAGCTTAGACCTGAGCATGTCTCCACAGTCTGCGAGTTCATGTGCACATCAGCTCTGCTGTGTTTCTAAGGCCTTAATTTTTGGTATTTTACATCTCTTCTGGCTCTCACAATCTTTCTACCCCTTTGTCTGCAGGGTTTCCTAAGCTATGAGGGGGAAGGAGCTGATGGAAATTTCCATTTAGGACCAAGTTTTCTAAGATCTTTCACACTCTGACCAATGTCCTGCTGTGGGTTTCTGTACTTTTTTCCATGTACTGCAGCAGGAAGCTTCTCTGGTCAGTGTCTGAGGAACACTGATTTATGACTACAGCAAACACCGGTCTATGAGTACAGACATTAGGAATCATTTTGTTGCTGTGTTCCTTTAAGATAACAGCAACAAGACAGGTTTTCTTGTAGGTCCCTGGCCTATCTAGTCTCAGGTTCTTGGCCACCTGAGCAGTGTTGAGGATGGGTACCATCTCATGGAGTGGGCCTTAAATCCAATAAGATACTGGTTGGTTCCTCCACAGTCTTTGTGCCTCTATTGCACCAGTGTATCGTGCCGGAAGGTCGTTTTAGAGTGAAGAGTGTGCAGCTGGGTTGGTGTCTACCTTTCTCCGTTGGTAGCCTGCAGAATGCCTTCCAGAAATCTGAGCTAGGTTTCTGTTCTAATAGAAGGTGAGAAAAAGAGCATATACACATGTATATGTATATTTTGACTTACAGAGAAAAATACGATACTCTGATGAGCATTTGTCCAAAGCACTTTCTCTTTTTTGCACAGCCTCTTGTTTCCCTTCATTCTTCTTCAGAAACTGCTTGCTCTTCAGGGTCTTTGGGGAAACTGAATACACCTGTTTACTGCTTCTTCTTTTCTCTCTTTTTTAAAAACTAGTTTATTCTTTGAAATTATAATATAATTACATTATGTGCCCTTTTTCCTTTCCTCCCTCTCATATATTCTTCCTTGCTCTCCTTAAAATTCATGCCCTCTTTATTATTCTTTGTTCCAACCTAAATACATAAGTAGTATCTTCTCAATCTATAAAATTTTACTTGTACAAATATGGCCATTTGGTATTGGAAAAGCAATTGGTGGTAGAAGACTATTTCTCCTGCTCTCAGCATCCCTTAGTTGCCTGTTGTTTTTGTGTGGTTGTGTTTATTGGTGTTGTCCTTGTTCAGCTCAAGTTCAGGCTGTCATGTTGGTGAGGCTGTATATGTGTAGCTTTTGACATCCTTGGGAGACACAATCACACCTCATTGTCTGCCTCTTACACTCTTTCCATCCCTCTTCCACAAAGACCCCTGAGACTCTCAGTTTACCTCAGCAAAGCAAAAATTGATACTCCGATTGTGATTTTATAGCACTGACTCCTCTTCTTATTCATTTTATTCATCTGTTTCAGATAAGATGTTTCTATACAGCCTTGGCTGGACTTGAACTTGGAATCTTTTTACCTCATCCTCCTGAGTGCTGGATTACAGAAATGCACCACCATGTCTGGATAATCTATTCCGATTTCTTGAGATCTCTTCTGAAAGAAGAGTATCCTGGGGCCATTGAGTTTTCCTTGCAATTCTGATGGACAGGTGTGGAGTTGAACACTGCAGTTTGCATCAGTTACAGCTGCTTTTTTCTCACATGTGCTGGCTATGGAGAAAAGATCTCTGGAGGTTGTCAAATTCCTTTCCTGGATATTCCTCAATGTATGCTTTCAAATTTCCCCACTAATTAAATTCTTCCTTTTCTTGTTTAAAAATTTCCTGGTACTATGCAAAACGGAAGCCTTTATGTCAAGGAAATGGGTCATGTTGTGGCTCACTTACTGAAATGTTAAAATAAGAAGTGATTCAACCAACTAAAGAGAAGAAACTCACATGGATTCTGTCAATCTTTTAATAAGTTCTGAATTGAGGACTAAGTAGAGACCAAAGGTGGTAGGAACCTGAGAAAGAGATCAGAAGAAAGTCTATTACTTTTATGGAAACACTTAATATTTGCTTATTAATTTAAAAAAGTCACAAACTGAGTGAGTGGGAAATGACAATGTGGATGTTTTGTTCCAGGCTTTATGATCCTTTCATATTTATCGTGTAAATTTGTTCAAAGCTTCTTAAAAGTTACGTCTACTGTGAGGTCTACTGAGCTGGATGAGTTCTCATACTCCTTCCAAGATGGGATGTTTCTCTGAGCAGTCTTAGAGCTCTTATGCATGGACCACAACTGCATCTCTTTTTCATTTTTATCCCTCATTTTAAACAAAGATTTGCCACTAAGCTGACTCTTCAGAATTTTGACAGATTTTCGGATCAGAATAGTATTTTTTTTTCCACATTGAATGTTATTTTGAAAGAAATTAACCACATGTCACGATGTGCCTGAAAGGCAACTCGCTGAAATTTAGTTTGGAGAAACAGAATTTTCATGATGTCAATATCAGATTGCATTTTAGCTTCCATTATTATATACACAATTACTCTATCAATGGAATTCATTTTGATATATAATATTTCAACTGTATCATATTCAGAGTTACATTTCTGGCTTGAAAGCTAGGTGAATCTTCAAACATATCATCACTCAAATAACATTAATTTATCTGGAATATCATGTAGAGATGGTTTGTTTCAAAATTATTTTGATTTAATACTTCTATTAATTTAGTCTCTAGATGTTTACTTGTATTTTAAATAACCATCCAAAGCCATAATAACAATCTACGGTTTTAAACACGTTCTATCCACCAAACCATGGTAATTTAAAATAAGACACAGACCATCTGATTTACACATCCCTAAAATCCTACTGAGTAAGAATGATCTCATTTACCTCTTAAGTGACAAATTCTGAAATATAGAGAAGTGAAACAATTTTCAGAAAGGCATGTGAATAGTTGTAGATATAGAATACCAACTCAAAACATTCCGGTTTCATTATAATTAAAAAATATTAGCCAGGCATGGTGGCACATTCCTGTAATTCCAGTATTAGGGAGCCAGAGGCAGGCAGATCTTTGTGAGTTCAAGATCAGTCTGGTCTACAAAGTGAGTCCAGGACAGCCAAGGCTACACAGAGAAGTGCTGTCTTGAAAAAAAAAATTGCTTTGTTCATCCCTCACAGGTTCCTGTGAAGGTAATTCCAATATTTGTATAATAATGCTCTTTAATCATCCTCGTTTCCCACCATCCTCTCTAGTATCCTTCACCCATCCTGCTTATTCCTTTATGCTTTCATGTCCGTTTCCTTTGTACTAGAATCACATATGAGGGAAAACACGTGGCATTTGTTTCTCTAAATTGGCTTATATCTCTGTGGTGGTTTGAATAAGAATGGCTCCCAGAGATTCACATATTTGACTGCTTAGTCACCAGGGAGTGGGACTGTTTAAAGGGATTATAAGGATTAGAAGGTGTGGCCTTGTTGAAATAGGTTTGGCCTTTTAGGATAAAGTTTGTCACTTGGGGTGGTCGTTGAGGCTTCCAAAGCACATATGAGTCCCAGATTCTCTCTCTCTCTCTCTCTCTCTCTCTCTCTCTCTCTCTCTCTCTCTCTCTCTCTCTCTCTATCTATCTATCTTTTTCTTTTTCTCTCTCCCCCCACCCCTCTGCTTAACGATCAGGATGTAGAACTCTCAGGTACTTCTCCAGTACAGTGTCTATCTGTATGCCACCATGCTCCCTACATTGGCCATGAGGATAACTGACTGAGCTCTGAAACTGTAAGCAAGGCCTCAATTAAATGATTTCTTTATAAGAGTTGCTTTGGTTATGGCATCTCTTCATAGCAATAGAACAGTGACTAAGATAATCACTTAATGCTATGACAATGCTCCATCTACTTTTATTCTCAATTATGGTGGAATAAATTCTACTTTATGTAAACACCACCTATTTTTATCTGTTCATATGTTTTTAAAAATTTTAAAGAGTGTGTGTGTGTGTGTGTGTGTGTGTGTGTGTGTGTGCGCACGCATGCGCGCGTACATGTGTGCGTGCATGTGCACATGAATACAGGTACTTTTGGAAGCCAAAGAAGGACATCAGATTCTTTAGAGTGAGAATCTTAGGCAATTGTGATATGCCCAATATGGGTACTGGAAAACTCCGGTTTTCTGGAAAAGCCTCAAGCTCTTTTAATTGTTGAACTGTCTTTCCAGGCCCATTTGTTCATCTGTCTATGGGCACCTAGGTTTTTGTGGTTAGTGCTGTCATAATGCGAGTATGCAGGGATATGTATCATATGCTTACCTAAGTATACGTTTTTATCCACGATTCCCTAAGTTGATAAATGAAAACTAGGATTCATGTTGATTATAATTTAAAATTTGAATGTTCATAATTTAATAAATATATAAGTAAGGCATTACTTGGGAACAAAATTTAAGAGGTTTCATGACATTGATAATTGATTTTAATTTATTAAATAAAAATTTCAATTATCTATGTAAATTAGATAAACAGTTAAATTCCTATAACTCTTAAATGCCTGTTAAAATATATATGTGAGAATGGGGCATATTGGGACTCTATTCTTTCTCCTCAAATTTACTGTGAACTTAAAATTACTCTCAAAACATACATGCAGAAGACTGGCAATAAATCTGTATATCTCATCCCATACAGAAGTACAAATGACCAGAAAATGTGTCAAGAAATGTTCAATATTCTTATTCAGTAAACAAATGCAAACCATATACAGATATTTTATTAAGTCACAGACAATGGCCATCATGAAGCAAACAGTTAACAAGTTATATTGAGAAGAATGTCAGGGTTGTGTTGAGTTGGGGAGTGTGTGTTTATGTGGGAAGGGACTCTCATTCACTGGAAATTATTGCAGCTTCCATGGAAGACAGTATGGAGGACCTCAAGAAATGAAAGGTAGAACTACCGTTGATCTAACACTGTTGGGTATACACTGTAACAAAATCAAGTAGCCACACAATAGAGACACCTGCACATGTGTGTTGATGGTGGAAGTATTCACCATAGCAAAGTCATGAACCTAGCTTAGATGCCTCTCAGTAAAGTTGTCTTCAGCTACACAGAAGAACAAAACCATGTTTTCAGGGAAATAAACGTAACATCATAATGGTAAGTGAAATAAATGAGACTCAGAGAGAAAACATTGAATGATTTCTTTTTAAAGATGTATTTATTTTTATTTTATGTGCATGGATACTTTGTTGGCACATATGTATATGCACTTTGTGCATGCAGTGCCCACAGAGGTCAGAAGTGGTCACTGGATCCCTGGGGACTGAAGTTATAGACAGTCATGAGTACTGTGGGTATTAAACCCAGGTCCTTTACAAGTGCACATAACAACCGAGCCATCTCTCTAGCCCACACAATTTCTTTGATAAGAAGAATATAGTGTTTTAAAGCCATGAAAGTAGAAAGTAAACTACTATATAAGACAGCAATGGTGTCTGGGAAGCTTGACAAGGGAGGGGAACAGGCAGGATGAATATGCTTAAAATACATTATATTCGTGTATTAAATGTCATGAAACATTTTTTAACAATTAGTATATACTAATAAAACTAAAAATAGATAATCTATGAATCAGAGGTAAAACAGGACATACAACAGCCTATATAATAGGCCGGGGGGAAAACTTCCTACTAAGTGATGACCGATTTTTCTTTTCTCCTGAACTGTGTCTAAGGTCTAATAAGAGTAAACATTCATAGTAGGGCTTCTGAGTTGATGCGATTGGAGTGTAGTTAGTGTAGAAAAATCGAAGCCATTTCACCCAAGGCGGTTTAAAATGTACAGAGATTCACTTTAACAGGAGAGTCACGAGGGATCAGTTAACAGTAAAGACCGCAACGTAAAGCTCAGGGCAACAACAGTATAAGGACCAGCTATCTTTTGGGAGGAAGACACTGCTGAGCCTGGCTAAGCAAGAACCTTGGCAGGGAGATCTAGAGCTTCCTGGATTGGGTATAAAGGGCTACACTAGATTACAGAGGCATCACTGTGGTGCCTTGCAGGTGGGCCTTGTTTTGGAATTAACCTGAAGTCTGACCTCTATGGCTCTAGGGACAGCTGGTCACTCAGAAGTGTCACAAACCCAGGGAGCTCGATGGAAAGCTGCTGGCTTCAGTACACACTAGAAGCAGGCAGCGGAGACACTGGGGGCTGATGACTCAGTAGTTATATACTGGGAGAGCCAACTTCCCTTCAGGGTCTGCCTCCTAGAGAAGATGAGTGCGCTGAGGATAACTGGTAAATCAGAAACAACAAAAATGTTTTCCTTACCTTGAAAGCCTGCCCTAACACCTTATACAGAAAACAACTTAGCATCTTGTGTGGCTGCAAACGATACCCAATCTATAATCACAGAACAGGCAGTGGAGGGAGAACTGGCCCAGGTGACATAGGCAGAAATGTGTGTGCCAGAAGTATAATCTTCTTGAGGCGTGTATATAATCAGGGTGGGATTTGCAAAGAGAGACTGGGCGAACTTTCCACTCTGCAGATTCTGGGAGTGATGCTGAGCACGCCTCCTCACATGCCAGCTAGCTTTCTGCCTGCTTGTTCTCGTGAGACACATTCTTTGTGCTTTTTAACAACTGGTTTGTTACATGCATCTAGCTCCCCGTATTTTCACCTCTTCTCTTCTAATCTACTTCTTAACTCGCTCCATTTCTGCTTCCAGCATGTGCTCCGGGAGGGCTCCCTGGAAGACAGGTCGTGTTTATTTTTCCTCACTCACAGGCACCGGCTGACACATGTAGTCAATCCTGTGAAAAGTGGAACCCTACAGAGACACATGAAAGAGCAGAATGCACAGTGACGAGCTCTGACCGAAGGAATTGGCGTGGAGAGTGGCGACAAAGGTCTAATATCAAATAAAGCTCAAAGATTATGATTTTGCTCATGGGGCCGGGGGGGATATATTGCTATTTTTTTATTTTATTAATTTATTCATATTACATCTCAATGGTTATCCCATCCCTTGTATCCTCCCATTCCTCCCTCCCTCCCATTTTCCCCTTATTCCCCTCCCCTATGACTGTGACTGAGGGGGACCTCCATCCCCTGTATATGCTCATAGGGTATTAGGTCTCTTCTTGGTAGCCTGCTATCCTTCCTCTGAGTGCCACCAGGCCTCCCCATCCAGGGGATGTGGTCAAATATGGGGCACCAGAGTTCCTATGAAAGTCAGTCCCCACTCTCCACTCAACTGTGGAGAATGTCCTGTCCATTGGCTAGATCTGGGTAGGGGTTTGAAGTTTACTGCATGTATTGTCCTTGGCTGGTGTCATAGTTTGAGTGGGACCCGTGGGCCCAGATCCGCCTAACAAACTTAGTCAATTAAAATTTTAAGCTTATATTTGGAATTATTCCTCCTTTTGCATTACCTTGATTTCAAGTTTTGGGTTTTTTTCTTAGTATTGAGGCTGTAACTTAGGGGTTCACTGGTTCTAGGCATGTGGTATACCAATGAGCCAAAGCCCTAATTCATATTTATTGGTTGTTATGAGTTAGGAATATAATGCATAGTTGTTGGTACTGATCAGAGGGAAAAAATAAGTTAATAAAGAAGTGATACATTTCACCATCATTTGAGTTAACAAATTATTTCAGTTTGCTATATATCATTTAAAATAATTTCAAATTCTTTAATTTTTTTATCTATCCCTTTTGCCTTCCAAATATGGAACTTGTGTTAGAGATAGTACTGGTGCAAGTGGAAGAAAAACCCCAAAGAAGTTGAATTTTCAGCACTGAAATCAGAATTCAGAATCTGAGGTACAGTGGTACTGCTTAGCCTCCAGTTTCCAAACTTTAGTAGCTTTTTATATTTTATTTCACTACTTGACACACATTCAGTTTAGATAAATGTGACATTTGCTTCATTTACTCTTACTGAAAAATTACCCAGTAGCAATTTAGAATTCAGCAGACTTCATTACATCAGTAATTTTTCATTATTTCTGTGAATTAGCTGATGTTTCTCTTTCCAAGCATCCTGGTCTTCTTTATCATGCAGGCTCAGCCCTTAGCTACTATGCTCCTAATTGAACATTAATAAAGATTGAAGGTGTCAGTTTTGTTTTCCCATGAATTATGTCAGTGCCTGTAAATAATGCTGTTTTTTCTTTCTTCATTTAATATCATATTGCTGAGGTTTAAATTAAATTAAGGGAGACACACTTAGACTGATATAAATGCTCTAGACATTTCTATGTGAAAACTGGCTAGCTATACTTCTAATATCATTTTTCCTGTACGTGGCAGATGTAGAAGTAATTATTCCAAATGTTTTAAAAAGTTGGATTATATTAAAAGAAGTATTTGGGAAACCTTAAGGAAATAATGAAATTGACATTGATTGACAGTCTTGTTATTTGAAGGTATCAGCTAATCTACTTAATCAAACTAAAAATAAATATTATGTAAGCCTCTGATTTTAAAAAGGACAGCCAATTTTAATATAGTAAGTTACCAAAATAAGCATTCTTTTGAAAAATAAAAACAAACATAATGTAACATAGAAATTTTGCTGAGGTTAAAATAATTTAAAATTTTTGCATATGCAGTAAAGGCTTATTTGGAAAAAAATTTTGAACAAATGAAATTCCCCTAACCTTGATAGAGGGTAAGATATGGGCACTGTCTTAGGGTTTCTATTGCTGTGGTAAAACACTATGATCAAAAAGGAACTTTAGAAGGAAAGAGTTTATTTCATTTTATAATGAACCACTGAGGAGAGATAGTGCAGAAAGTCAAGGAAGGACCCTGAAGGAGCGAACTGAAGCAGAGGCCAGGGAGGAATGCTGCTTACTAGCTTTCTCCTGAGAGCTTGCTACCTTATAGCACATCAATACTACCTGCCCAGGCGTGGCACCATCCACAGTGGCCTGGGCCCTCTCACATCAATCAATAATTAAGAAAGCACTTTATAGACTTGTTTATAGACAGATCTTATGGAGTTTCCTCCTCCTCCTCCTCTCCCCCTCCTCCCCTCCTCCTCCTCCTCTTCCTTCTCCTCCTCCTCTCCCCCTCCTCCCCTCCTCCTCCTCCT
>OU015758.1:29490413-29502546 GCA_907169655.1 Acomys percivali | reverse complement strand
GTCTGGGTCTGTGGTTCTATCCCAGCCAGAGTCTATTTTTGATGTCTGAGTCTCGTGTTGCCACCAAAGGCTATGCAGATGTCTATAGTCTGGGCTGCCACCTGAGACCATGTTGATGTCTAAACACTGTGCTGAGCTGGTCCTGCCCAAAAGACTGGGCAGCATGGGAGAGCTGACTCTAGTGGCAAATGTGAAGGAGAGCTTTCCTTGCACCTCATCTGCAGTACAGTACTTTGGTGTGTGAGGAAGAGATTCTCCCTTCATTCATCCATCCTCCATCTCCCTGCCCTTCTCACACAATGCCCCTTCTCCCACCTGCAGCAGATGGGTAAGCTGGCCCTGAAGGTACAACAGTGTGAGAGCTGGCCCCTCACCTTGCCTCGGAAAAGCCAGAAAGAATGGCCTGGTGGTGCAGGTGCAGCAAAGCTACCTGATGGGCCTGATCAACTCAGGTTCCACTGAGGCTCAAATCCAAGGCTCTGAGTTGGCCCAAACAATATCTACTCTATCTATGCTGGAGCATGTGAAGGGGCCAGTTCTGTAGAGCCAAATCTTCAGGATCTCCATGACACAGGGTAACAACAGGATATCTCAGAGGACTCCTTGTGCGGATCCAGTATTGAATGTGTAGCAGAAGTCAGAGGCCTCGAACCAGACCAGACCATTACAATTTGCAAGTAGAGCACTTTGGGCAAAAGTGTATACTGTGTGACAAACCTCAGCTTCCACAGTGAGATTTTGTTTTGTTTAATTTTTTTTAAAAGTTAAATTTATTATTATTATTATTGTATTTTACATTTTGTTTTCTTTTGAGGGAAGGTTGCTAGGGCAGTGGGTGGATAAGAAGGAACTAGAAGATGAGTGCGATTGGGTTCACAAGAATCAATAAAATGTTTTTTAAAGGTTATAAGCAAGCCTGAATATATTATACTGATCTACAACTTTCATTAATGCTCAATAGAAAAACAGGTAGAATTTCTTAAACTCTTGTAGTGAAATGTAGTTATTGGTAACACAAACTCATAGTGTCCTATATCTAAGGAAAAATGACTAGACATATGAAGAAAGAAAAGTGTGATTATTATCCAGGAAGCAAATATGTTAGTAAAAAGAGACATAGGAAAGAGAATGATGGGTCAGAGACACAGCTCTAAATAATCTCATGTTTATGTGTACATCATTATGTATATATTAAGTATACAATGATGTAAAGGAAAGTATTAACACGATGAGAAAAACACACACATATGGATCTTTTAGAGATAAAACTTTTGATAAAATGAATAAACTATAGATAAAAGATTAATGATTTTGAAGACACAGTAATAGAAATATTAGAAACAAAAACAAAACAAAACAAAAAGCAAAGCAAAACCAATAAGAAAAAAACTGAAAAGGAAGCACAGACACAAAACCCAACAGGAAAACAGTCAAGGTTGCAGGACTGGGGAGATGGCTCAGTCTGGCCAGACTGCAGAGAAAAGAGAGGGGTTTGCTATCATGTCCTGTAATTCCAGTATTGGGGAGGTGGAGACAGAACCTGTGGTTCTCTGGACAGTCAGTTTAGCCTACTCTTCAAGCTCCAGTCCAATAAGAGGCTCTGTTTCAATAAACAACATGAATGTCTTCTGAGAAAAGACACTGGAGGCTGACTTCTGGCTTCTACATGGCAGGTACATACACACACACGCATACACACACATATGTATGAATATAAACATTTACTCATATATCCATTCACATACCCCTAGGAAGGAGAAGAATAGAAAAACAATGGACAAAAGGCTTTCCCTAGATCCAAGATGGGGGTGCAAAACACACACGGTATCTGATCTGCAGGATGGAGACTAGGGACTGGGCTGGGAGCTATAGACCACAAGACCTGGAGCATGCTAGATGAGGGGGGTCCACATGGCGCAGAGCACAGGTCAGTCCAGCCTCTCGCCATCCAACTGGCCCACCAAGGATGGGTGCCCAGCCCCCAGAGTATAGACCCATACCCACCTGTGAACTTTAGCCATACTCTATACAGACTGAACTGTGGGTGGTGAAGCATCAAAGTCTGGATCTGCTGGCCTGGGGAGAACCCAGGGAAATGGTTGATCTGACCTCAGACCACTCTGCCAGTCCACAGAAAGCCAGAAGGGCCTGCGACCACACGGGCACAGTATCTAAAGCCCAGTATAGCCTAGTGTGCCATATTGTACCTGCACTCTTTCTCTCTCTTTCTATTTGAACTGTGGGCTACAGAGAAGCAGCTTCAGTGTCTGCTGGCCCAAAGGGAGTCCAGAGTTTGGATCTGGAATAGATCTGACCTCAGATCATCCTGCCAGTACACAGAAGGACCCAGGGCCCACATGGGGACACAGGCTGCTGAGGACACATTCTCCAGCAACAGCTCCATTGCCAGCATTCAGATCTAATGTGGCATGGCCTGAAAGGATTAGGAAGAAACCTAGATTGTTGCCTCAACTCAGCAGTCTGTTCCTGCACTCTCTCAGTAGGACTAAACCAGCATGAACAGATAGAGCAGAAGCCTAGCCAACCACCACAAGCAGAGGGCAGTATCTCTCTTGGGTGGGATTGGACATAGGCTCAACGCCTGGATGGATCAGATGGAAGACTAGCCAACTGTCATAAGCTGGCAGGAATTTGTTCCCATACTCTCAGGGCAGACAGAACCTAGGTCCCAAAGCCCCATTGACCAAGGGCAGGGTTTCCAAATTCCAGCCAAAACCTGGATAACCAGCTGTATCTACACTACCTTGGGCTGAAGAACACCAGCACCAGCCTCTCTTGGCCCAGTGGGAAGCCCAGGGTGTGGAGCAAATTCACCTGGAACTGAAACCAGCTCACCTGCCTAATGTAGGCAAGGGTTCCCTGATCCCCACAGGTGAGAGTTCTCAACCTATAGACACTCACTAACAAACTGCTCTCAATGACCAGTGAAGACCACTAGAAACTACCTCCCAACGTCAGAGACAGCAAGGTGACTAAAAGCCAGCATAAAAACACAAAAAACAACCCCCCCCCCCCAAATATGGCATCACCAGAACCCTCTTATCCCAAAGAATCCAACCCTGGGAACTCAAACACAACTGAAGCACAAGAAAATGATCTCAAATCCTTAGGAATGAAGATGATAATGGAGGAAAGAAATAAAATCTGTAAACAAATACAGGAAGATGCAGCCAGATTGATGACATTAGAGAGGCCATGACAGAAACCTATAGAGAGGAAATGAATAAAAATCACTGGATGAAATTTAGGAAAATATAAACAAACAATCATGTGAAGGAAATCAATAAAACAGTTCAAGATCTGAAGATGAAAAGAGAAACAACGATAAAAGCACAGACAGAAGAAATTCGGGAATGAGAGAACTTAGAGAAGAAAACAGGAAACGCAGAGCTAAGCTTTGCCAACACAATTCAAGAGATGGAGGAAAGAATCTTGGTGGGTAGAAGATACAATAGAAGAATTTCATGCAACCATCAAAGAAAATGTTATGTCTGAGAAATTTCTGACACAAAACATCCAAGAAATCAAAGACACCATAAAAATATAAAAACCTAAGGATAATAGGAACTGAAGAAAAACAAGATACCCGGCTCCATGGCCCAGAAAATATTTTCAACAAAATCATAGAAGAAAATATCCCCAATTTAAAGAAAGACATGCATATAAACATACAAGAGGCATACAGAACACCAAATAGAATAGACCAGAAAAGAAAATCCTCCTGCCACATAATAATTAAAACAAAAAAGGTACAGAACAAAGAAAAAATATTAGAACCTGCAAGGAAAAAAGGTAAAGTAACATATAATGGCAAACCTATTTGAATTACACCTACTTCTAAGCAGAGACCATAATAGCCAGAAGGGCCTGGGCTGAGGTCCTGCAAACCTTAAGATATCACAGACACCAGTTCAGACTACTATACCCAGTGAAACTTTCAATAATTCTTGATAGAGAAAACAAGATATTCCATGACAAAAACCCATTCAAACAGTACCTATCCACAAATCTGGCCTTAAAGAAGTTACTAGAAAGAAAACTCCAACCCAAACTGACAAACCAAAACCAAGATAACACAGAAAATAGCTAACTTCACTTGCAAAACATAACCACACAAACACTCTACTTCAAGCAACATCAAAATCAATGGACTTAACAGTCACTGGTCATTAATATCTCTCAACGTCAATGATCTCAAGTCTCCAATAAAAAGACACAGACTAACTGAATGGATCATAGAAAAGACCCAACATTCTTCTGCATTCAAGAAACACATCTTAGCCACAATAATACACATTACCTCATGGTAAAAGCCTGGAAAAAAGTATTCCAAGCAAACAGACAGAAGAAGCAAGCTGGTGTAGCCATTTTATTATCTAATAAAATAGACTTTCAACCAAAATTAATTAAAAGAGATGAGGAAGGTCACTTTAAACTCACCAAAGGAAAATTCAACCAAGATAACATCACAATTCTGAACATCTATGCTCCCAATACAAAGGCACCCACATTTGTAAAAGATCTATTAACGAAGCTTAAACCACACATCGATCCCCACACAATAATAGTGGGAGACTTCAACATCCCACTTTCACTGAAGGATAGGTCATTGAAACAGAAACTAAGCCAAGAAATAACACCATTAACTAATGCCATGAATCAAATGGATCTAACAGATATCTACAGAACCTTTCACCCAAACAAAAAGGAATATACCTTCTTCTCTGCACCCCATGGAACCTTCTCCAAAATTAATCACATAGTAGGTCACAAAACAAGCCTCAACAGATACAAGAGGATTGAAATCATACCTT
Source organism: Acomys percivali (assembly GCA_907169655.1). NCBI lineage: Eukaryota > Metazoa > Chordata > Mammalia > Rodentia > Muridae > Acomys > Acomys percivali. The sequence continues at coordinate 29,497,711 of OU015758.1, read as the reverse complement.
GTATCCTATCGGATCACCATGGTCTGAGGTTGGACTTCAACAACAACAGAAATAACAAAAAGCCTACACATACATGGAAAGTAAACAACTCTTTACTCAATGACAACTGGGTCAGGAAAGAAATAAAGAAACCAAAGACATCTTAAAATTTAATGAAAATAAAGACACAACATACCCAAATTTATGGGATACATTGAAAGCAGTGCTAAAAGGAAGATTCATAGCACTAAGTGCTATAATAAGCAAATTGGAAGCATCTAATATAGGCAGCTTAACAACACATCTGGAAGCCCTAGGAAAAAAAGAGGCAGAAACACCTGAGAAGAGTAGATGGCTGGAAATAATCAAACTCAGGGAGGAAAGCAATAAATTATAAACAAAGAGAACAACTCAAAGAATCAACAAAACCAAGAGCTGGTTCGTTGAGAAAATCAATAAGATAGATAAACGTTTAGCCAAACTAACTAAAAGGAAGAGAGACACAAGCCGAATCAACAAAATCAGAAAAGAAAAGGGAGACATAATGGCAGATACTGAAGAAATACAAAGGATCATTGGGTCCTACTTCAAAGGCTTATATGTCACAAACATTGAAAATCTAAAGAAAATGGACAATTTTCTTGATCTATTCCACTTGCCAAAGTTAAATCAAGATCATATAAACAAATTAAATAGTCCTATTTCTCCTATAGAAATAGAAGCAATCATTGATAGTCTCCCAACCAATAAAAGCCCAGGGTCAGATTGTTTCTGTGCAGAATTCTACCAGAACTTTTAAGAGGAGTTAATACCTATATTCTTCAAGCTAGTCCACAATATAGAAATGGATGGAACATTACTGAACTCATTCTATGAGGCCACAGTGATTTTGATACCTAAACCTCACAAAGACCCAACAAAGAAAGAGAATTTCATACCAATTTCTCTTATGAACATTGATGCAAAAATAGTCAATAAAATACTCACAAACTTAATCTAAGAGCACAGCAAAGATATTGTTCACCATGACCAAGTAGGCTTCATTCCAGGCATACAGGGATGGTTCAATATACTGAAATCCATCAATGTAATCCATCATATAAACAAACTGAAAGAAAAAAAACCCACATGATCATCTCCTTAGATGCTGAAAAAGCATTTGAAAAAATCCAACCCCTATTCATATTTACATTTTTGGAGAGATCAGGTATACAAGGAGCATACCTAAACATAATAAAGGGTATATACAGCTAGCCAATAGCTAACATCAAATTAAATGGAGAGAACTCAAGGAAATTCCTCTAAAATCAGGGACCAGACAATGCTGCCCACTTTCTTCATATCTCTTCAATATAGTTCTTGAAGTTCTAGCCAGAGCAATAAGACAACAAAAGAACATCAAGGGAAAGGAGGAAGTCAAATTATTCCTATTTGCAGATGATATGATAGTGTACATAAGTGACCCCTAAAATCCCCACTAGAGAACTCCTACAGCTGATAAACACCTTCAGCAAATTGGCTGGACACAAAATTAACTAAAAAAAGTAAGTAGCCCTCCTGTATACAAATGACAATTGTGCTAAGAAAGAAATTAGGGAAACAACACCCTTCATGATAGCCACAAGTAATATAAAGTATCTAGGTGTATAACTCTAACCAAACAAATGAAAAACTTGTATGAAAAAAATTTAAATCTCTGAAGAAAGAGATTGAAGATGACATCAGGAGATGGAAGGATCTCCCTTGCTCATGGATTGAGAAAATTAACATAGTAAAAATGGCAGTCTTACCAAAGGCAATTTACAGATTCAATGCAATCCTTAACAAAATACCTACACAATTTTTTAAAGACATTGAAAGATCAATTCTCAACTTCATATGGAAAAACAAAAAAACACAGAATAGCTAAAACAATCTGATACAATAAAAGATTCTCGAGGAATAACCATACGTGATCTCAAGCTGTACTACGGAGCAACAGTAATTAAAACAGAATGGGACTGGCACAGCAATAGGCTGGTGGATCAAGGGAATCAAATAGAAGACTCAGAAATGAATCCACACACATATGGTCACTTGATTTTTGACAAAGAAGCCAAATCTATTCAATGGAAAAAGGTAGCATCTTCAACAAATGGTACTGATCTAACTGGATGTCTACATGTAGAAAAATACAAGTAGACCCATATTTATCACCATGCATAAAACTCAAGTCCAAGTAGATAAAACCAGAGACACTAAATCGGTTAGAAGAAAAAGTAGGGAAGAGCCTCAGACTCATTGGCACAGAAGACAACTTCCTGAACAGAACTCCAACAGCCCATGCCTTAAGGTCAACAATTAACAAATGGGACATCATGAGGCTGAGAGGTTTCTATAAGGCAGAAGACACTGTCAACAGAAGAAAGTGACAGTCTACAGACTGAGAAAAGATCTTCACCAATCCTATATCTGACAGAGGGCTAATATCCAAAATATATGAAGAGCTCAAAAAATTAAACACTACCAAAACAAATAACCCAATTAAGAAATGGGACTCAGAACTAAACAGAATTCTTAACAGAGGAATATAGAATGTCTGAGAAACACTTAAAGAAATGTTCAACATCATTAATCTTTAGAGAAATACAAATCAAAATGACTCTGAGATTCCATCTTACCCCTATCAGAATGGCTAAAATAAAAAACTCAAATGACAGCACATGCTGGCTGGCATGTGGTGAAAGGGGAATACTCCTTCACCGATGGTGGGAGTACAAACTCGTACAACTGAAGGAGAGAGATAAACATGTTTTCTGTTTAGATCACAAGTGGGAATGAAAAAAAACTTGTGAGAGAGCAGATGATGTTTATCCCCTTAGAATCACTGTGTAGGGGAGATTGGTTGTTAACCAGCTGAAAATCATCCTAGAACCAATTCTGAGAGGAGGTATAAATGTGAGCCCAAATACAATCACTTTGGAAATCAATCTGGCACTTTCTTAGAAAACTGGAAATAGGGCTACCCCAAGACTCAGATAATCCATTCTTTGGAATATACCCAAAAGATGCTCAACCACACAACAAGGATATATGCTCAAATATGTTCATAGCAACCTTATTTGTAATACCCAGAATCTGGAAACAACCTAGCTGTCCCTCAGTTGAAGAATGGATAAAGAAACTGTGGTACAATTGCACTATGGAGTACTACTCAGCTATTACAAACAAGGAAATCCTGAAATTTGCAAGCCAATGGGTGGAACTAGAAATGGTCACCCTGAATGAGTTAACCCAGATTCAGAAAGATACAGATCATATATACTCACTTAAAATTGGACACTAGCCCAACAGGGATGTTCTCTGAGAATCTTCATTTAACGAGGGATTCAGATAGATTCTGAGACTTCCTACTGGGACTCTAGATGAGAGAGATATGGGAGAATGGGATATTAAAGGACACAGAGGGTCCATGAACCCTACAAGAAGACCAGCAAGGCTGGCAGATCTGGACCCAGGGACATCTATCAAACCAAGGACAATGCATGCAATAAACCTAGACCCCTATTCAGATCTAGCTAATGGACAACACATTCTCCACAATTGTGTGGAGAGTGAGGACTGACTCTGACATGAACTCTGGTGTCCCCTCTTTGGCCACTTCCCCTTGGTGGGGAGACCTGGTGGCACTTAGAGAAAGGGTAAGCAGGCTACCAGGATGGGCCCTGATAAGCTGTCATCATATGGTTGAGGGGGAGGTTCCCTTCTGTCACAGATCTAGGGGAGGGGAATACAGTGAAAGGGGGGGAGGAAGATACAAATGAGAGAATAACAATTGAGATATAATCTGAATGAATTATTTAAATAGAAACAATTTAAAAAGACTACCCCTAAATGGTATAAGCCAAATATCAAAGCAAGATAACTACTAAGAAAACCACAAAAAGGTGTGTTATAAAATTTTCAAACCATCATAAATAGAAAATATTAAAGACAGCCAAAGAAAAAGGAAAATCTGCACTCAGATGTATAAGAACTAAGAAAAAGACTAAGCAATCCTCATGAGAAATGGAACAAGCCACAGCACACCAGAGCACTCATGATGCCTGGGAGAGCAGCATGCACAGCTCTGCATCCACTGACATGGTTCAAAGTCCAGATTAACACAAAGCTTAGGAAGTGTATTGTCATCAGAAGTTTATTTCAATAAGTACTCTTGTACAATCAGATTAATGGACAGTGTTATGGGGTGGAGTATTAGGAGAGCACATAGATAAAAAGCAAAGAATGGAAACAGATGGGTGAATGCAAACATCATGCTTCTTGTATTTGTTTATTAAGAAAGGGTCTCACTATGTAGCTCTGGCCTTTCTGAAACTCACTATGTATACCAGACTGGCCTTCAACTCATAGAGATCCATCTGCCTCAGCCCCAAGTGCTGAGACTAAAGGCGTGCATCACCACACCTGGCTAACCTTTTTATTTTTAATTATTGAAAAGAATTAAACTGAAAACTGTCAAAGTATAACAGCAAGGTTTTATGGGTCCTAAAACATTTTGAGAAGCAAAATGTATGTATAAGCCAAAGTTAAAATGATAATAGTTACACAAAAGACAGAAATAAAAACCCAAGTATATTATAGTTTCTTGCTTATGCATAGTATAACTATCTGACTACACTCAAAAATAGAAGGAGATCACATCAGAAATATTCTAGGGATCATGAAAGTAGGCCTAATAATAATACAATTGTGAAAATGAAATGAATACTAATAAAATGTGGAAACAAAACAAATGGAAAATAAAAGATGTTTTATTTAAATAATTTTTATAGTTATATATATTACATATATATAACATACAAAGAGTATGTTATAAGAGAGCACTAAGAAAAAAGTTTTAATTGAATAAAAATAGAGCTGAGAGCTTTATGTGGTGATGCACACCTTTAACTATTGCATTCTGGAGGCAGAGGCAGGGGGAATCTCTGTGAGTTTGAGGTCAGCCTGGCCCACATAGCAAGTTCCAGCCAGCCAGCCCTATACAAGGAAATGCAGTCTCATTTAAAGAAAGAAAGAAAGAAAAGAAAAAAGAAAGAAAGAAAGAAAAGAAAAGAAAAAAGAAAGAAAGAAAGAAAGAAAGAAAGAAAGAAGAAAGAAAATGAAAAATCAGTGGGCAAAAATGGGACGTGGAGAAAGATTGCAACTGAGTTTTCTAGTTACTGTTTCCCTATAGACACAGCAACCTGAACAGATATTCAAATGCCATATGCAAGAGTTAAGGAAGTCAAGAGAGACATGGTAGTTTCTTGGGTTAATGTAATAAGGAAAGAAATGTTGAAAATGGCAGAAGGAAAGTTGTTCATGTCACAACCTCCTGCAAGTGTTAAGAGACAGACATTTTTACTTAGACAGCCTTGGAGAGCAAACCCAGTACTGTGCAGAGCCACACAACTTTTAACTCTAGCCAGTCCTGATCTGAGATGATTCAGCTGCATGAGATAGAAAGTTGAACGACTCTGCCATGCCTCTTCTAATTTGCACAGTAGTGCAAGTTTCCAGTCACTGAGAGAACAGAGCCTGTAACTAGCACACCACGTTGTGCCTTGGAGCAGAGTGCCGGGGATGCTGAAGTGAAACCCAGCACTAGACAGAAAATGAAGTTCCTTCCATAGACAGAACTTGCACATCAACTTGGGCCTCCAACAAATACCCTGCATGCTGGTGGGACAGACCTCTACTATAGCCTGGCGTCATCCTTGAGGGCAAGGCAGTGTTTACCTTCTACCCACCAACATCATAGTTATGTCCACCCAGGCAATAGCTCACAGAGGCTCGAGACCTATCTTGGCTCCAGACAGAAACTTGCACCCCGTGGAACAGACAGGAGTTTTGATCTGCATTCCTCACTCTGTATGTTATGAACCCGAGAAAGTCTCGTATATCTGTAGATCCTTGAGGTTTGTGAGAACCAAGTATGATCTAGTGTAACGGCAGACTTAATGGCCAAGGGACCACTTTTTATCAATTCTGCCCCTAAGACGTGGACAGCATAGCACAGAGTAAGAATTTGCTCGACATAAGACAGAGAGTGGCGAGCACTAGACTCAGAACCTCTTCTCTCAGGCTTCTACTCCACAGAGCTTGACCTGTAGCTGACTGATGTGGTCTGGGGCCACATGTCTGCTTCAGCAACAGTGCACTACAGCATAGATCTTTGTCTTTTCCCATTTCTGCGGCTGTCTTCGTAGGTCTCAGGCTCAGGTCCCGACACAGCTTGGTAAGTTGTTGGCTGTAGATGTGACTAGGAGTCTGGAGCTGGTTTACCCATACTGAATTTACCATTGTCAGACAGATCCCCACAGTGCGTCACTACACATCGGTGCCTGTGGGAGAGGCATCTGAATCTTAGTCCCTTGAAAGCCTTCTGCAAATAAATCAGTTCTTCAGCATGTCTCGTGGGTCACATGACTGTCAATTTGTGATAAACTTGGGCTTGTGTTGCCCTCTGGTGCTGACATGGAGACAGTGACCCAATAGCAAACTCCATACACTCATGGACCTGAGCGCCGCCCAGTGGTGAAAGAGTTGATGTGATTACTGATGCATAGAAAATAAAGCTGTTTACAATTTCTGCAAAGACAGGTACAAAGCCAGACTAAAGGATACTGGAATAGATGCTTTTTAATTCTTGGGTAGCTCCATCCGATGTTCATGGACATGTCATCCATCTTTGTATTACCAGAAGTGCTTACACATTGAAGACACCAAGGGAAGACCATTTTACCTTGTTCTCCTATTCTCAAGATAAGACCCAATACTGAATAGAAAGCACCACCACCACCACCACCACCACCACCACCACCACCAACAACAACAACAACAACAACACAACGGAAACATATGTGAAATGGAAGCAATTAAAAATCAGATAGAAACAGTTGAGATAAAAAAAAAACTGAGCAAAGTTTACAGATGTGATAGAGGTCATCAGCAGCAGAGGAGACCAACCAGAAGGAAGAAGTAATGAGAGCACAGACAAGGCAGTTGACAACATGTCAGAGGGGAAAAGGAATGGTTAGGAATAAAGAGAGCTTGTGATAAATAGCAAAGGATTTACTATTGGCTTAGTAATATTTGGGAGGCACATGAAAAGGTGACAAGATAGAAAGCTTATACAGTCAACCCATAAAACAAACATTTTGAAACCTAGAGTTTCAAAACTCTAACCTCTCAAAAGTTATTAGGTAGATAGAATCCAACTAGGCCTGCTGCAAATATAATCAAGCCGAGAGAGAGAGAGAGAGAGAGAGAGAGAGAGAGAGAGAGAGAGAGAGAGA
>OU015758.1:29451472-29485968 GCA_907169655.1 Acomys percivali | reverse complement strand
AAACACAAATATAGGGTTTATTGTTTAAGTATGTTAAAGAAGAAAACCAAACATAACAGAGTACTTTTTATTATCTGAATTTTGGAATTATTTTGCATTAGAGACCACTTTTTTTCTCTTGGGAACCTTCTGCCCAAATATAATAATATTTGGGCATAGAAGTATGTCTTTATTTAGAATACAGGCAACAGGACAGAACACTAAAAGTCTTAAAAATGCAAGTAAGGCAACTATGAAGGGATACCCACTCTTTTAGATGAACTTGTCTCATTGTTTCTCCATAGTGTTTTTCTTCATCATGAAATTAAATAATCTCCATTTGCAAGTTCCACTCTTTCTCCTTTGCTTAAAGACCCCCTCTCCTACCAAAAATCCCCGTAGACACCTTCGACATTTCTCCTTTCCACCCAATTTGCTACCCCCACTCCCATAATTCTAGGGCCCTCTCAGCAAATCTGAGAAATCCTCAGAGGTGAATACTGTTAGACATTCTTTGAACAGGACTCAATTTTCTAACTTCTGCAGCATCTAGAATTAATGGCATTGAAGAGGGTGTCACTTATTTGCAGCCCATGCTTGCTCTTTGGTTGGTGGTTCAGTCTCTGTGAGCCCCTATAAGCCCAGGTTGGTTAACTCCATAGGTCTTCTTGTGGTGTTCTTGACCCCTTCAGCTCTCTCTATCCTTTCCACTCCTTCCACAAAACTCCCAGAGCTCTGTCTATTATTTGGTTGTGGGTTTCCGTCCGCTGCTGGATGAAGTCTCTCAGAAGACAGCTGTGCTAGGCTTCTGTCTGCAAACAAGGCAGAGTATCATTTATATTGACAGGGGTTGTAAGGAGCAAAGAAAACAGTCCTCCATTGCTGGTGGAAGTGAAAACTTGTGGAAATCAATTAGGGGGTTTCTCAGAAATTTGGGACTATATCTACATCAAGACCCAGCCATACCACTCTTGGGCATACACCCAAAAGATACTCCACCATACTACAAGGACATTTGCTCAACTATGATTATAGCAGCTTTATTTGTAATGAGTTGTTTCTAAATGTTCCATAGACATGTGAAATTATATATTTTCTGTTAAAAGAGTCAAGGTATACAATCAAGTTTATGGTTTAAGCTATATATTGTTCACAACTTACTTGATTTAAAATTCTTCTAGATTTCTTTGTTCCTGAAAATAATATATCAAAGTTGATCACAACACATTTTATTCTTAAAACTATATATATGTCATATTTTAATGGTCCATATATATTTAAGAAAAATTTTCCAACATTTCTCTAATTCTTGATTATAGCTTTTAATACTTTCAAAGGAATATTATTTCAAAACTGATCCATGTAAGGATATTCAGAACATATTTGTAAAGAACTGCATTCTTGACACTTTCTAAAAAATAATGGGATTAAGAACTTCTTTTAAAGACCAGTTACTCAATGACACAGATGTCTGCCATCTCAGTCTAATGGCTGTCAAACATATGTTATTTTTTTGCTTGTTTCATTTATAAAATGATTATGTGTATAAACAAATGTTTTATCTGGCTTGTTTTAGGTCTCCATAGAACGATGCTTACAATGATACTTTAATATTGTGGCAAACTCATCTCGGGAGTTTGGGGAGTCCCATGCCTGATATTTACAGTCATATGCTAAGGCTTATGTTTGATAAGAGTTCTCTTCACTGATTATTGTGACAGAAGTTTGACCCACAGATTAATGCTCTGGGTATGCAATAGCACCTTTGGGAGGTGGGCCTAGTGGGAGGTCCTTGATTCATTGCCAGTGTGTGCTTACAAGGACATTTTCTTGGAGGGTCCTTGGCATTTCTTATGAGATAGTTAGTTGACATGAGTTCTTCCTCCCTGGTTTCCTGTTAAAGATGTGATCTCTGGCTAGTTGCTCCATCCCATGCTTCAGCCACAATGCACCACCAGTGGCCTCAACCAAAGGCCTAAAATATGGATACCACCTGATCTTTGGCTTTTAACATCCAACTATGAGCCTGAACTACTTATTTTGCTATAGTGATGAAAGTTGTCTGATACAGACTGTTTACTTACTTTTGTCATTTTTTTTGTTTCTAATAACTAAAAAAAACTTACATGCCTTCTATTGGCATATAGATCATAGTGATCACTAATTAGGTTCACGGCATTCTCCAAAAATCTGGTTTTGACAACAGATTTAATTTATTAATAATTTATATAGGGACTGGATATAATTTAATTCTCCCTCTCTACCATGTGAAAGGAAGTTGATAAAGATGTGAAGATGGAAAACGGATTGCTTAGTAGCTTTATGAGTCAGTTTGTGTCTTGCTCATGCTCTAACAGGCTCACTTTGCAGTTGCCAGCTCCTATCAGCCCTGGGGATGTGATATTTGAATATCCTCAGTTAGTTTAATATTTTTCTCGTAAAGTCCCCACTTACCTCTTTTATCACATCTATGGGCTGCCCATATTTTTTGTTTATTCTCTAGTATAGTCAGCAAGGTAAAACACTGTTGTTTTCTTTTGCCTGCAATTTGGTTGGAAACCAATAATGTTATATTTGGTTTTGTTTTTTGGTGGGAAAAAGTGGTAAGAGTTGAAGCAACTTCTGCCAGAGGCAGTGGCATGGACCATGGTGAGGATTCTCTTTTATTTCTAGTCTCTTCAGACTTGCTGTGTTGTAAGGCCTCACTGTAGGAGTTGATCTTTTAAAGTCCACTTTATTGGGGGTTCTTTAATGTCTCTACCTCCTTTCCAACCCACCTACTGTAAATTGGAGAGAAATAAGATTGATAGGGACAAGAGTGGTAGACTTTTTCAGACTAAGTTCCTTAGGGCGATTCCACTCTTTGTCTTCAGGACTCCACCAGACCAGTTAAACAGCAAACCAGCAATTCTGCAAAAGTTACTGCAACCACAGCAACAGGAACCTTAAAGCATTCTCTGGAGTGTTTTCTCTCTAGGAGTGCCTCTAAGAGGAGCCATGAACAGCCATGCAATGGGAAGACATGCAAAAGAGATCCCTTTTTATTTTGGGGGCTATTAATATACCCTTCCATAGTCTGTATAGGATATTTTTCAGCTGGCAAAGACAATGCTCCAACATGAGGCAGTTCTCTTTCTAGTAGACAAACATCACACTCTCTCTCATGAGGCAGTTTTCAGTGGAAAAACACCACATGCCCTCATACAATGCAGTTTCAAATCCCACACTCGGAACAAAAACAAAAACAAAACATGCTTATATCTGCTACGCTTCACCCATAGATTTCTGATCATGGAAGCTATTTGAAGGACTTGCTTTTGATGATCTTTCCTCCAAATCTGCTGAGTCCGCAGAGGTGGAACAGTGTAGAAGATCATAATCTTCTCAGAGCCCATAGATGTATATCTTATCAGCTTCCCATGGACTCCAGCTAATTTTTTGATAGGAAGCATTAGATAATGTGAAGCTGAAGAAAGGAGAGCTATAAAAGACTTTTATTCAAGCATAAGTCTTCTAGACTCTTCATGAGATTCTGGGTTATTATTTTAAAACTTAGTATGATAGATTTTTTTTTAGTTTACATATTAATTCTCAAACAATGTACTTAGTGTACCATATCTAGCATCCCAAGTTGGTGGGAACCATCTAAAATATACATGGTAGAAAATAGACAATATTAATGAATACTCTGTGTGTTTTACTGTCCATCAGAGTAACCCACTGTGAGTCCAAGCTACCTCTATCAAGGATCCGACAGGTTTTGCATGGACATGAAGACTGTAGCTGCATCAAAGACAAGTCGCCAGTGGACAGATGTGTAGCAGGGTTTGGGTAGGAAAGGTACAGAAGAGCTACTAATATACAAGGAATTTTAATCAATCCATATTCTGGGAATATTTAAGGATCTGTTAAAGCAAAGTGAAAGAAAACATACATTTCTAAAACCAAATGGCAATTCAAGAGCAACAGGAATTTAGGAATTCTATTGATAAATTAATAGTAAGATCTGAAGAAATTTTGATGATTACTTGACACCTACAAACTCAAATCATGTTCCAGCTAAGCCAGACTCTATTTGGATGACATAAGGGTAGATGCCTACTTTTCAAAATTTAACTCATTTTCAAAATGAGATATTTGGATATATTGCCTTTCAGATCATAAATGAACACAAATTCAGTGACAATTCTTGGTAGGTTAAAGACTGAAACACACTCCAAGCTGCTTGTGCATATCTCTCCTCTGTAGCTCATTAACCCATTGAAGTAGTTTAGAATCTAGATGGGGAGCAATGAAAAGGATATGGCTCAAAATATTCAGCTCCATCTAATTGTGTAATAGTGAGACACAACAAAGGCACATTTTATTTGAAGGTAGTTTGTTAATGCTGGTAGAAGCCTTTACTAGTGACAAAACTGATGGATTTGTGCATTATATCTGGTCCAGGTTAGGGTTCATGAACCATAGTTATTGAACTTGTTGTTAGAGGTACTAACCTAAACCTGAGACTTTTACAGTAAAAAGTAGTGCTGGGTGAGATGACAGTGAGTTTTAATAAGAGACTGTAAGGCAGATTCCTGCATATGGAACACTTCAAGGTAGATATCTATATATGGGAATGTGCTCCAATAACACAGAGGATGCTACTAAAAGAGAGCTGCTTTGGTAATATTATTGGATTCTAGCAGAGGGCATGACAATACTGGCCATAGGATACTAGGTGACTCTGTAGCTAGGACATCTCATTATGAGCTGGTTTCTGTCTGATTGACTAAATCAGTTGTTCATTAGAAAATAACAGATGGATCTGCACTCAGGAATGAAGAAAGCTGTGGACCACACAGAAGGCAATAAACAGACAGTCTTAACTTCTATAAAATTAATACCTGTTGTGCTGACTCTATTTTATCAATTCATGATTATGTTTATAGCAAGATGGAAAGAGGTGGTGATTTATGAAAGAAGATGAGGTTTGCTTCATAGGTTAGTTGATTTTAGATATGATGGTCATATAAGTAATTATTGCTGCATGACAGATGCTTGTTGAAGTTGGTCTGAACAATTTTGAGGCATGGAAATCCATTCCAATGCATAAAACTAGATTGGGGGTGAAAACCTGAAATCATAGGCAGAATTGATTTCTTTTTTGGCTGGCTGTATAGGGGCATTGAAGAAGAGAGATCAGATAATTTTTGAACTGGAAACATTTCAATGGACAAAAGGGACTGTTGGTATAATTTGGGAAATTCTTTTTATAACAAATGTTTGAACTCATCACATGCCATGGATGATGGACAAAGAAGTTAGGTAGATGAATCAAGCAGGTTCTTCATCGATCAGTAAACTGCTGACACAAAGCAGTTAATGAACACTACAACCAGAACTTCAAAGATGGGTGTACTACACATGTGCTCAACAACATGGCTTTCCAGTGACTAAGACTGAGTTAGCTGTTGCTGAATACTCAATCTGCCAACAGGAGAGATCAACGGTAAGTCAGTATGGCATCTGCTTGTGTCATTATGTAATAAACAATTTAGTGCATTTTAAGTACAAATAAACATAATTTAAATATATTTAGAGAATGTATAATCATGACTGTAATATACTTAAAAACATTCACATCCATTAAAAAAAACCCTCATAGTCACTATGCATTTACAGCTCCGGAAATGCATTGCAAAGGGATAGATGATGTATCAGGTTATAGATGATATTTTTCAATGATAAGGTATTATTTTTCTCAATGCAGATGAATTTAGTGGTCATACGTAGACACATTCTAAACCAATGGTTACAATACATTGATCTTAGAACCAATTGGTGGAATTAGAGTGGGATCTGGCTGTTTGTGGTTTCTTTCACAGTGTTTATATACTCTAGGATTAGTCACTACTGGGCATGTAGGGATGTTGGAGGTGATATAATTTGTTAAGACACTAAGTCTAGGAAAGGTTAGGGTCCTTGGGGCATCACAATTAGCATGGATTCACACTTCTTCTGGGGCCTTCAAGAGCTCAAGAGAAGGTTCTTTCATTGATATAATTAGCTACTAGCTGTAAAGGGTAAACAGAGAGTTGGCCTGGACCCTCTTGTCTTCTTCCCACACTTGCTTTTCCCATTTTACAATATCCACCAACAAAGTCCTTATCACATACAAGATGATGCCCTTGATCTTCTCAGAACAGTGAGCTAAACAAAGTCCTTTCCTTCACAAATTGATCTAGCCTCAGGTACCTTGTTAAATTAATGAAAAACGGACTTATACAATATTTTTACAATTCAGGAAGTGTTTGCCTTTGTTCCTACTATTTTGGACATCATGTCTACATTATGCATTATGCAATTTTACTGCATTGTGACAGGATTTTTCTTCTACAAATTTATCTTAAATAAGTGCATGGTTGAGTTACAAAAAGAAGTCACCCAACACATCTCAGAACATTTTAAATAAGTTTATAAATTTGTATGTTTAGCCACATGTAACTACACAAGACCAGTGGACTATGGGTTGTACACACAAGCATGAAAGGTTTTGGTTTTTGGATGGGATTGATTTTGCCAGGGAACACATTATGTCCTTAAATTTTTAGTTAATGTCCCCAGTAATGTTAAGTGTCTTCTTTCACTAGACTGGTGTGCCAAACTCTCCTGATGATCAGGAAATTGTAGAACCCTTTTAATATAATGTGGTCAGTGAAGAATGAATGAAATCTAGCTGATTTGCTGATATGTCTGTTTGTGGTCCTTTGCCAAATTTACCGGTAAGTAGGCATAATCAGAAACAAAGTCCTGAAAATATGACCTCCAGGAATCCAGATCCCTCAGGGATAAAGAGTCTTGTCCATCTTGCTAGATGAGTTATCTGTGCCAGCAGAAGTCCTGACTGTTTGCATGGAATAGATTGGGCAGCAGGGAAATGGTGAGCCCTAACCCACCCTAAAGCAGCAGAAATTGTAGGGACTGCAATTTGGTCCACTTTCATTATTCTTGTAATTTTTCTTAGATAATGAGACAAATCAAAAGCCAGAGGAGCTGCTTTTGGAGTAAAGTTACTTTTGAAGCAAGTGGATACACAAGGACAAGTGGATACTATAGTTTATTACTTATAGTCTGTCTATTAGAATGAAGCATTGGTTTCCCCAGGGCATGTAAATGTTGTTTGCTGAGAAGCTTACATATAAATGTCCCTTACAATTGCCTCAGCCAACAGAACTTCCCTAGCTATGGCTATAACCACTTGAATGGGCATTCTATGTCTAACACCTGGTCAGTGTGTAAGTTGAGACCCATCTGTTCTTCAAAGGCATCTCTGAAGTATCATCTTAGCTGTAGAGTGTTTCTAAGAAAGGACTGAGACCTACTATACAGGAAGTGTGCCCTCTGCCTGATTCTGTTTCTCTCACTCCATAGAAGTGTTGCGCCAAAGTAAAGTCCAAAGAAATAATTTGCACTTAGTTCTTTGGTATGTTTTCTAAAGAACTTGTGTCAGACTATTAATTTGCCTTAAAAATTACAGTTAATGGTATGTTTACCTTGTTAGTTTCTTTGGGTCAGATTCTTTCTTTGTAGCCCAAGCTGGCTATGCACTGCCAAATTCCTTGTTTAATAAAGTAAGTATACACCAAATATAACATTAGGTAGAACATGACAGTCACCCCAATTGATAATTTCTCCTTGGTGGAACACAGAGGAAGGTGAATCAGGCTATGTGGATAAGACCTGATAGATTGTGGTTGTATTGTAATGGAGGAAGTACCCTTCTGTCAGAAGTCTAAGGGAGAGGAATAGGGTGGAAGAGGGAGGGAGGGTGGGAATGAGAGGATACAAGTTAGGGGATAACAATCGGGATGTAATCTGAATAAATTATAATAAATTTTAAAAAATGAAAAAAGAAAAGAAAAGAAAAGAAAAAGAGCAGGCCATTCCCTGGGAGACAGAATAGCATTAATACAACAAAACAAAACAAAACAAAAGCAACAACAAGAACAGCAAAACCCTAGAATTCTGTTGTCTCTGTCTCCCAAATAGTGGGATTATAGGTATGCTACTGTCTCACTGATGTATTTGCTTAGATTTCATTACCTAATATATACATGTGCTGAATTATCCCATGGTATTCTATAAATATGTGTAACATTTTTATGGCAATTTTAAAAATTGCATAGCATGTTAAAACTGGCTCAGCTCCCAAAAGTAAATTGAGCAATTGATTTTTTTGTAAATGTAAGATTGTAAGCAATCAGAAAAGTTAATATACTCCTACTAACTTAATTCTTAACCTTTTGCCTAAACAAGCTTGCTTTCTTGATTTATTAAAGAATTGATTCAGTCTATGTATGTACCACTCTGAGCATGCCTGATCTTGTTTTAAAAGATCAATTCAATTTTCTAATTTCAAACCCATTAAAGAGGGCACTTTCAGAATGGATGTATTTCACCCAATAATATATTCAATGAATTTTATTTTATTTTATGATTGTAAGGAATACACCATGAGGCAGAACATGGGATCATTAATAGGGCAAAATATTACCAAAATTGGTCCAAGATAAACCTATTCCACCAAGATTTCACACATAATTAACTATGTGTCTAGTTGTATTATGACAGAGTTACGTCTAGAGTTTTTTTCCTAAGGGACAAATCACTGAATGTTCATCAGCTAGCCAGACAAGAGTTTGCCTTGTAAAACACATTAGCATTGTGTTAGAAAGTGTGAATCACTGCTGGTCTTAATGCTATGACAGTATTGCTATTTGCTTACATGTAGGTGTTACTGTCTTTTTGTATGCTTTTTCAATTGAGTACACTAAAATCATGTGATCTCGTAGTTTATTACAGCTATTACAGCTATGTAACAATAATATACTGTATATTGCAAAAGAGCTGGAAGAATGGAGATTTGTGAAAATGTTTGCCATAAAGAAAATATAAAGGTCATAAATATGTTAACCCGACTTAAACTAAAAACTGCAAGGAAAAAAGACCAAAGAACATATAAAGGCAGACTTATTAGAATCATATCTGATTTCTCAATGGAGTCTCTAAAAAGCAAAAGGACTTGCCAGGTGTGCTGCAGACTCTTAAGAGATCAGAAGTGCCAGCAAAGAATACTGTGCCCAACAAACGTTTCAGTCACCGCGATAAAGCCAAACGTAGACAATATCTATCAAATTCAGAGCTGCAGAGAGAACTGGGAGGAAAATTCCAACCCAAAGAGGTTAACTACACTCATGAAAACTCAGGATATAAATAATATGACAGCAACAAAACAAAAGAAGGGAAACACACACACACACGCACACACGCACGCACGCATGCACGCAAACACACGCACACACCCCAAAAAACAAACAACAATAACAACAAAAAAACCACTCACCACCAACAACAACAATAAATAAGAGGAATCAAAACGTATTGATCATTGATAATTCTCAATATCAATGGTCTCCTCAGTAAAAAGACAGGGTAACAGAATGGATAAAAAACAGAATAACCATTTTACTTCATCCAGGAAAACATACCTCAACATCAAGGATAGACATTATGCCAGGGCAAAGAACTGAGTGGTTGGAAAAACATATTACAAGTAGATGGATCTAAGAAGAAGGCTGGTGTAGTCATTTTAATATCTGGCAAAATGGACTTCAAACCAAAACTAATCAAAAGATATAGGGAAAGACACTACATATTTATCAAAAGAAAAAATCCACAAATATAATATTTTAATTATTAACATTATGCCCCAAATACAAGGGCACTCAGTTACATAAAAGAAGCCCTACTACAGTTTAAATAACACATTTATTATGGGAGACTTTAGTGCCCCATTCTCACCAATGGACCAAGTCATTCAGACAGAGACTAAACAGAAATACTGGATCTAGAGGACATTATAAGTAAGAAAATTGAAATAACCCCTTGCAACTTATCAGACCACCATGAATTAAAGCTGAATAGCAACAACAGAAACCTTACAAACTCATAGAAACTAAACAACTCTCTACTGAATAAAAGATGGGTCCAGACAAAAATAAAAAACAGAAATTAAAGACCTTTTGGCATTAAATAAAATGAATACAAAACAAATGTAAACTTATAGGATACAATGCAAGTAGTTCTAAGGGTTTATAGTACTAAATACCTACATTAAAAAAAATTAGAGGAATCTTATACCAGCAACTTAACTGTATACCTGAGAGCTCTAGAACAAAAAGAAATAATCACACCCAAGAGGAGTAAATGGAACAAAAACAATAAAACTCAGGACTGACATCAATAAAATAGAAACAAAAAGAACAATACAAAAAAATCAGTGAAACAAATAGATGATCCTTTGAGAAAGATCAACAAGATAGATACACTCTTATGCAACCTAACTAAAAGACCAAGTGAGAATATCTAAATTAAGAAAATCAGAAAAAAAGGGAGTGGCATAACAATAGAAACTGAGAAAATCCAGAGAATTATATAGACATCCTTTCAAATTCCATACGCCATCAGAAAGGAAGATCTAAAATAAATGGATAATTTTCTCAGTAAATACCATTACCAAAGATAAATAAAATCAGATGAACAATTTAAATATACCTATAAACATTAGCGAAATAGAAGTAGTCATTAGACATTTCTCAACCTCCACCCCACACCCCAAAGGCCAGATCCAGAAGGTTTTAGCACAGAATTCTACCAGATTTTCAAAGAAGAGTTAATGCCAACACTTCTTAAATTATTCCACAAAGTAGAAACAGAAGAAACATGGCACAATTCATTTTCTGAGTACCCACTTACCCTGATACCCAAACCATGCAAAGACTGGAAAAGAAGAAGAAGAAGAAGAAGAAGAAGAGAGAGAGAGAGAGAGAGAGAGAGAGAGAGAGAGAGAGAGAGAGAATTACTGACCAATTTTTTCTTCATGAATACAGATGCAAAAAATACCTAAAAAATAATTGCAAACCAAATCCAAGAACACATCAAAAATATTATCCACCATCATCAAGAAGCATCATCCCAGGGATGCAGAATTTGTTTAATACATAAAAATCAATAAATTTAATTTACTACATAACCAAAAGCAGGAAAAGGTATAATCATTACATTAGATACAGAAAAGGCCTTTGACACAACCTAACATCCCTCATGATAAAAGTCCTGGAAATATTATGGATACAAGGGACATACCTAAACATAATAAAGGCAGTTTACAGCAAGCCTATAGCCAAAATCAAATTAGAGAAAACCTCAAATTTCAAAGAGCGAAATGAATTCTAAGTGTAGTCTACAGAGACAGATCAGCCTCTATAGTTGCATTACTGTAAGAAACAAGAGTGTGTTCCCTTTGTGAGATATCTTGTCATAGCAGATAAAATATTGGAAATGTGTGTGTGTATGCTAAGAATATTTTAAAACACTTTAATTATGGAGAAAAATTGTCATCTGTCATATTGCTTAATAGAGTTTAATAAGATCAGAACAGTTCTATGTGCTTGAGAAAGAATGAACACAGTTAAGCAAGATCCTAATATAGATTTTGCTGCCCTGTGGTCACTTTCATTCCCACATTATATTAGTTTTATCTAGGTTAACAACAGAATCAGGCCCTTTATTGCTCCATTGTGGCACTTTAAAGAAAATAATTATATAAGCCATTTGGGAACAGATTGCTCTTCACATTTTAATAAAACAAGTTGAAGAACACTTGAAGCCTTAACAAAAAAAAATGTCTAAGTCAGGAAACCTCACCTTTGATGCTTGCGTAGAAGGAAGATAGGAAGGATGCTTCTCAGAGTCTTAAACATGAAGGGGCGGGAGGGGGCCTGGGTCTGAGGGCGGCGGGGGTGTGTGTGTTGGAATGTGAGTTCTAATACAGTATTTTTTCTGAGATTTGATGAGAAGGGTGAAATAATTTTAAGATTTACTGTTTTTATCAAGAAGACATGATAATCTCTCAAGTTTTCTTAGCATTTTACAAATGGCTTTATTGGTCTCAGTATAAATGGGAATTAATTTTTTAAAAAATCTTGGTTTATTTGGAGGGAAAGAAAAGTTGTTAAGGTGTGACTACTTGCTTTGTGGGTTGTTTGGTAATTTTGGGATTAATTGCTGAGGATACAAAAACTATGTTCAGGGTCCTTATCACAGAAAGAATATGAAGCTCACAAGAAATGTTACAGAATCACTAAGTGTCCCTTTAGAGTAGAAGAGTAAAATTAATTTGGTTGACTACGCCATGGATTTTTCAGACTAGTGAAGAAAAAAAAAAACAATTGTTAGACATTTGGTTTGTTTCTGGAGGAGTTTGGATGTCACATTGGCACCATTTATAGTTATTTAGGGTGAAGTACACCCACCACTGTTAAAGTTTGTGATCATCTATCCTCTTTTATATAAGGCAGATGCAGTGAATTACAATAGAACAGAGGCACTAAATAGTAGCTCTAAGCCACAGCTTACATCTGTCCTGTTGGGCTTTAAACCAGTGAGGCAAAGATCAAGTGTTACTTGCAAAGCTACATTTTAGACACATAACATTCAACTTTCTGTCTATTCTATAGAATTGCTACAAGTTCTTAAAAAAAGAAGGAAGGACAGCAGGTCACGGAGAAGAGACTTGATACCCTATAAGCATATACAGGGGGAGGTAATCCCTCTCAGGAACAGTCATAGGGGAGGGGAATAAGGGAAAATGGGAGGGAGGGAAGAATGGGAGGATACAAGGGATGGGATAACCATAGAGATGTAACAAGAATAAATTAATAAAAAAAAAAGAAGAAGAAGAGATTGTCCTTTTCCTGCCTTCCTTTTGAGAGAAGATTTCACTATGGAGCACTGGGAGGCCTCAAAATTGAAATATTTCTCCATGAATCATGGGGTTATAGGTGTTTCCAGCTTATTTACCTCAAGTTTTATGACTGTCGGCAAAATTTCAGTAAGGGAATCAGTTTTAAATGGATAATTGTCTGAGATGCAGACTCATATTTGCTTTGATGAACCAGATTTCTTAGCAATTAATAATAATTTCTCTAGGTACAAGGACTAAATTAGCTTGTATTGTGTGACAATGTGTTACAGGATATTTGATTATTCTATACAGAAAGCCTAATTGTGAGCAAACTATAAAAGCCTAAGTAGATAGTGTGTTTGTCAGGTGCAGTTAGGTGTGTCCTGAAGAGATGCAGTTTGGGTATGCCTCTCAAGCCTTCATAGAAAAGAATGCTGAAGAATGGAACGTTCCTGCCTATATTAAGGGAAGGTCTTGTGTTCTTTGATCTATAACTCAAGGCAAAGTCAACTGGGAGCCTTCAGCAAATCTACCATAAGAGTGAAATGGTTCTGTTAGTCCTGACTTGGAGTGCCCCACACCATTATGACATGGCTCAGCCTGCCAGGGTTGTAAGGGAGGAGCTAGAGACTTCTTTTATAAGCAGTTGGATTTTTTTCCCCACTTGACAAGAACATTTCTTTATAAACTGCCTAACAGATATTGGCATCAGGACATAGACTGTGCTTTGAGAACAATGGAACTGGACGTCTGGATCTCATGTTAGATAGTACTTGACTTCTGGTCTTCAGAGAGATGTGGGAACTTTGCCTGGAGAATTTGGATCCGCCAGCGGATAAGGAACAAAAGTAATGAAGACTTAAATAAACTTTGGTATGGGCTTCTAACTCTAGAGCTGGAGGCCAAGTGGCAGAGATTGCCAATGCCTAGTCCTGAGATACAGTTGTCCAGGAAGATGCTTTAAGGCTTCTTCGGACTGGTCAAGAAAAAGCAAGACCTGGTGCTTGGAGAAGGGAAATCTGTGGATGAATCATCATCTGGAACAAATTCAAGCAGTAGTCTATACCTTGGTATCTAAATAAAAGACACGACAGGAACCAGTTCTCCGCAATGACTTATGTGGTTCATGTAGTCAGACTTAGAACTGAAAAACAAGCCCACATTGAAGCAGGAAAGAAAAGTTTAGAGAAAAAGCAATTGCAGCTTTGATAGAGCTCTCTTGCTTTCTTTTTTAAAATTTTATTAATTTATTCTTGTTACATCTCAATGGTTATCCCATCCCTTGTATCTTCCCATTCTTCCCTCCCTCCCATTTTCCCCTTATTCCCCTCCCTTATGACTGTTCCTGAGAGGGATTACCTCCCCCTGTATATGCTCATAGGGTATCAAGTCTCTTCTCGGTGACCTGCTGTCCTTCCACTAAGTGCCACCAGGTCTCCCCCTCCAGGGGACATAGTCAAATGTGAGGCACCAGAGTACGTGAGAAAGTCATATCCCACTCTCCACTCAAGTGTGGAGACTGTCCTGTCCATTGGCTAGATCTGGGTAGGGGTTTAAAGTTTACTGCCTGTATTGTCCTTGGCTGGTGCCTTAGTTTGAGCGGGACCCCTTGGCCCAAATCTGCCTATCATAATGTTCTTGCTTTCTTTTTGGGCTTCAGAGTTTGGAGAAGCTCCGGGTAAGAGATAGAGACTCTTTCTTCAGGCTTGCAGGGGCAACAGAGAAGCAGCTGGTAGGACACGGATGAAACAGAATTCTAGGAAAGAAAGCTAAGGAGCCCTCTTGAGTTTGGAGGAGCTCAAGAGAAAGGGAGACTAGCTGGGTAAAATGCCACAGAGATTTCTAAAGAGCTAGCAGTTTAGTTGTAGAATCAGGCTTGCAAATAGATATTTTGTATATAGTTCAGAAAACAGTCACCTGCCTGAACTAGTAGGTTTTTACCTCAATTTATGCCCCCTGTATCTTTATTGGTATAAGTATTAGATAATTTCAGTGGTTACAACAATGTGCACATTTACCAAAATGATGGAGGAGGGCTGCGAGGAGAAAGAAGAGGAGGAAGTGAAACAGGTTGAAGTGGGGGAGGAAGAAGGAAAAGAAACACATTAAATGTAGAGATGTTCAGAGAAAGATGGAAATAACCAAGCTCACGTTTCCTGGGAAGGGAGAAAAATGTAGCTGCACTCGGAAGCATATTTTCTCCCTAACTCTGCTCATTTAGCAGCAATGCCCGTGAAGGGAGCAATTACATGTGCTGTAAACTGGACTTACGGAAGCAAGTGGATGACCCAGCCGCAGTTGCTGACCTTGTTCTCCCCCATTGATTCGCTGACCAGTCCGTCCGTTGCCTTATCCTGTTTGAATAGTTTCTTTAGAACAAAGCACTTTAACACACTAATTCTATAAGCAGTGATTTATTTCTCTGATACTGTTTTAGTTTTTGCTAGCTAGTAATCTCTCAAAGTTTCTGGTTTTTATTTTCCCCACAGCAGCATTTCAGCTTTAAACAACTCTGTAAATGTCTCTATAAAATGTAGTGTATTACCCCATTTTCAGGAAGCGTTCTATATTAAATATATATATAAATTCCAGATCTATTCTATTCATTTTTATGCATTCAGAACCAAGACATGCACCTAATTTGTTAGGATCTGTTCATCTTTCCTTATACTTACATTTTTAATAAGAGTGAAAGTGTATTTCAGTAATTTTTCATTTATAATAATAGTATGTTCTAAAATACTCCTTATATGCAGTAAATGTTTAGAAACTTTATACTTTTAATTTATCAAGTGAACTCAAAGGACACCAACTTAAAAATCTTAGAATTACAAATGTTGGAAAAATCATATATCCAGTTATGAAAAAATTTCAACTCTGTTAAGTAGAAATTACTACAAATTTGGAAGTTTGGTACTCATACTGAATAAAGCTTTAACATTCTAATGTTCCTATTAACTGATTTCTTAGCCAGAATCATTACATAATACTATTCTACCTCTGAATACTTACAAAGACAAAGCCCCATGCTTCCTTTAACATGTGGCCTTTTGGTTCCTAGAGGCATGCATATAAAGAAATCACCATAGCCATTTGTAATGAATAACTGTTGGCTTTGTTTTTTAACAATTAGACTTTATTATACAACCCAGCTATCCTATATAGGAGGGAAAAAAGGTTAAAGGGAAACAAGAATAAACCTTCTGGGTATTAGTTCCACTGGACGGATCCCTAGGTGTCTCTGGCCTGCACACCGATCCTCTCCCCAATAGTAATGACCCCACACCCTCATAGTCTGAACCTGTAGCATTTTCTTGTCTTAATTTGTGCAGGTATTCCTATAATTTCCATTATTTCCAATAAATGAGTAATTACACAGTCAGTCCTTTCAGAACTTAAGGCAGTTGCTCATTGAAAACCTGAATATGTATCGATGGTATGAGGCACTTACCTCATCTTTTCAAATTCTGTAAAATGAAAGACATCCACCTGCCAAATTTTATTCCTTTTGGCACCTCTAGGGTTAACTCCAGCAGGTAATGGGATTTGATTATATAAGGAACATGTAGGGCACTTATTAATTATTTCTCTTTCTTGTTGGCAAGTGATAAGGAATCTTTTTTTTCAATCCTTTACTGTTAATATGATGTTTTTCATGAAATTTTGAGGTTTTGAATACATTACCTATTAATAATTTGTCCATTTCTTCATTTCTTTGTGTCAGTGGACCTGGTAAGCTTGTATGGGATTGAATATGCATAACACCAAGGGATAGTTTCTACTTCTGATGACCTGTTGCAGTTCTATAAATAATGTAGTTAATTATGAGTTATCAGGAGTAAATTCAGCAGTTTCTATATGCAAAACAACTCTTTCAGCATATTGAGAGTCAGTAATTATAGTAAGAGATTCAGGAAAATGTAACAATACCATAAGGATTGCATACAATTTTGAGTTTGAACTGAGGTAAATGGGCTTTTAATCACCTTAGTCGTTTTATCAGACTTATAACCAACCATACCCAACTTATTTGTATCTGTGTAGAAGGTGGGTGCCCCTGGAATCGGTGACCTCTTTACAATACTTGGAAGGATCCAGTTAGTTCTTTTTATAAACTGTCTACATTTGCTTTTTGATTATCCATCATTAATGTCTCCCAAATAGTTACTAATCTTTGTTAATCTTCATTAATTACCCATAATGACATAATGTCAGAATTAGTAAGAGGCACTACAATTTCTGCCAGGACCATCCCTGATAGTTGGCACAATCTTATTCTTCCCTTTGTAATCAATTCAGAAATTTTCTCTATGTATGCTTTCAATCTTTTGCTTTGTTTATTTGCCAGGAATATCCATTCTCTGATTCTGTCTTCCTTCACATAAGAAGCCCAGTAGGAGAATGTTTTGAAGGCATAATAACCAGAGTGCAACCATGTTTTAGATCAGTTCTATCCACATATGCCTTTTGCAGTTTTTATTCTATCAGAATTAACTTGTTTTTTGCTTTAGTTGTTAGACACCTTGGACTGTTTACATCTGAATCCCCTTGTAACATTTGAAACAAGTTACTTAAGTCATAGGTAGCTAAGCCAATTGTAGGCCTTAACCAGTTAATATCCCACATTAATTTTTGAAAGTCATTAATAGAGTGCAATTGATCTCTATGGAGCTGTACCTTTTGTGGTAAAACTTTCTGTTCAGTTATTTTATAGCACAAATAGGCAATTGAATATCCTCTTTGTATGTTTTCTACAGCAGTCTATAATCCCCAGCATGGCAGAATTCTTGTACTACCTTAAACATTTTTCCTAAAACATTAGGATCAGAATCATCTAGCAGAATATCATCCATTTAATAGTAAATGAAAGATTGAGGAAACTGCCTATGAATTATTTCTAATGGTTGTTTCACAAAATATTGGCATAAGGTTGGGCTATTTAACATTCCC
Source organism: Acomys percivali (assembly GCA_907169655.1). NCBI lineage: Eukaryota > Metazoa > Chordata > Mammalia > Rodentia > Muridae > Acomys > Acomys percivali. Next base: position 29,468,252 of record OU015758.1, on the reverse strand, counting down.
TGTGGAAGTACCTTCCAATGATATCTCTTCATTGGAGAATTACTGTTCAGAGTAGGTACTGAGAAAGCAATCCTTTCCCTGTCCTTCTCATATAGAGGTATTGTTGGAAAAACAATCCTTTACATCAATTGTAATTATACGCTAAGACTTAGGTAAAGAGGAAGGCAAAGGAATTCCAGGCTGAATCAGACCCGTTGGTTGGATTACTTTGTTTACTGCCCTCAAATCCATTATCATCCTCCAGTTGCTTGATTTTTTTTTCTTTCCACAAACACAGGGGAATTCCAGGGGCTGGAGGATTCTTCTAGGAGTTGATCCTCCAGTTGTTCTTTCATGAAGCAGTAAAGCACCTGTACTTTTTCCTTTGTTAAGGGCCACTGCTACTGCCATACAGGTCTGTTTGAAATCCATTTTAGGGGCAGGGCTGCTGGTATCTCAGCAGTTGCCACTCTTATAAATTTGGATACTCTAAACCTGAGAAGTTCTGATGTTGGACAATGGGCATAGTTTGTGGTCGCTCCTGATTACTTACATTAGTATCTTCCCCAGAAGCATATACCATTTCAACTCTAGTTTCAAAATTGTTTATCTTTGTAATTATAGGAATATTAATCTGAGCACCCCATTGTTGTAAGAGATCTCTTCCCCATAGTTTTATGAGTATGTCAGCCACATAGGGTCTCATCCTCCCTGTCTGCACTTTTTGTCCCCCACACTCTAGCCACCACACACTTTGTTTTATTTGAAATAATTTACCATTTCCTTTAATTTATGTATAAACTCTCTGAAGTGGCCAGTTTGGGTTCCAAGACTTCTGAGACATAATTGACACATCGGCTCCTATGTCCACTAAGCCTTATATTTTTAACACCATTCATTTCTAAAATCATTTTAGGTCTCTGATCATTAACTATTGTTTGCCAGAACACATGTGTCCCTGTGCTTCCAAGTGCATCAGTTCTTTCACCTGGAGTGGTTTTGCCCTTAATGTAAGGAAACAGTAACAGTTGAGTAATTCTATCCCTGGCATTAATTTTTATCTCCTTCTTTACATATGCCATGATTTTTATTTCCTCCTTACAATCTAAATCCATAATACTGGAATGCACAATAAGACCATGAGAAGTCAGCCCACTTCTTCCCAGAATCATTCCTGCTGTGCCTGAAGGCAAAGGACCAAAACCACCAGTATTTAATTTGTAATATTCAGCCTGTGGACACAGGGTAAGAGACATATTTGAAGTATTGGTATTAGCATATCCTTGAAGATCTGGTAGAATTCTGCACTGAAACCATCTGGCCCTGGGCTTTTTTTGGTTGGGAGACTATCAATGATTGCTTCTATTTCTGTAGGGGAAATGGGACTATTTAGCTTGTTTATCTGTTCTTCATTCAATTTTCGCAAGTCGAATTGATCAAGAAAATCGTCCATTTCCCTTAGATTTTCAAATTTTGTTGCATATATGCCTTGGAAGTAGGATCTTATGATTCTTTGTATTTCTTCAGTGTCTGTTGTTATGTCTCCCTTTTCATTTCTGATTTTGTTGATTTCAATACTGTCTCTCTGCCTTTTAGTTAGTTTGGCTTACAGTTTGTCTATCTTGTTGATTTTCTCAAAGAACCAGCTCTTGGTTTTGTTGATTCTTTGGACTGTTTTCTTAGTTTCTAACTTGTTAATTTCAGCCCTGAGTTTGATTATTGCCAGACATCTACTCCTCTTGGGTGTTTCTGCTTCTTTTTTTCCTAGGGCTTCCAGCTGTGTTGTTAAGTTGCTTATGTGGGATGTTTCCACTTTCTTTTTAAAGGCACCTAGTGCTATGAATCTTCCTTTTAGCACTGCTTTCAATGTATCCCACAAATTTGGGTATGTTGTTCCTTCATTTTCATTGAATTTCGGGAAGTCCTTAATTTCTTTCTTTATTTCTTCCCTGACCCAGGTGTCATTAAGCAGAGAGTTGTTTAGTTTCCATGTGTGTGTAGGCTTTTTGTTATTTCTGTTGCTGAAGTGCAGCCTAAGATCATGGTGATCGGATAGGATACAAGGTATTATTTCAATTGCTTTGTATCTGTTGAGGCTTGATTTGTGACCTACGATGTGATCAATTTTGGAGAAGGTTCCATGGGGTGTATTCCTTTTTGTTTGGGTAAAAGGTTCTATAGATATCTGTTAGATCCATTTGATTCATGTCATTGGTAAATGAGGTTATTTCTCGGCTTAGTTTCTGTCTCAATGACCTATTGTTCAGTGAAAGTGGGGTGTTGAAGTTTCTCACTATTATTGTGTGGGGATCGAAGTGTGGTTTAAGCTTCGTTAATAGATCTGTTACAAATGTGGGTGCCCTTGTATTGGGAGCATAGATATTCAGAATTGTGATGTCATCTTGGTTGCATTTACCTTTGGTGAGTATGAAGTGCCCTTCCTCATCCCTTTTGAACAATTTTGGTTGAAAGTCTATTTTGTTAGATATTAAAATGGCTACACCTGCTTGTTTCTTGTGACCATTTGCTTGGAATTTTTTTCCAGCTTTTACCCTGAGGTAATGTCTATCTTTATGAGTGGTATGTGTTTCTTGAATGCAGAAGAATGTTGGATCTTGTTTATGCATCCATTCAGTTAGTCTGTGTCTTTTTATTGGAGAATTGAGACCACTGATTTTGAGAGATATTAATGAGCAGTGACTAATAAGAGTCTTAATTTTGATATTGGTTCCAGTACAGCGTTTGTGTGGTTGTGTTTTTGTGATGGTATAGTTACCTATTTCCTGTGTAGTTTTGGTTGTAGCTTGTCCATTGGGGTGAAGTTTTCCTTCTGGTACCTTCTGTAAAGCTGGATTTGTGGATAGGTACTGTTTGAATTTGTTTTTGTCATGGAATATTTTGTTTTCTCCATCAATGGTTATTAATAGTTTTGCTGGGTAAAGTAGTCTTGCCTGGCAACTGTGGTCTCTTAGGGTTTGCAGGATCTCTGTCCAGGTCCTTCTGGCTTTTATGGTCTCTGCTGAGAAGTCAGGTGTAATTCTGATAGGGTTGTTGGCCCTTTTCCCTTGAAGCTTTTAATATTTTTCTTTGTTCTGTATATTTTGTGCCTTGATTATTATGTGATGGGAAGTTTTTTTTCTGGTCAATTCTATTTGGTGTTCTGTAGGCCTCTTGTATGTTTATAGGCATCTCTTTCTTTAGATTGGGGAAGTTTTCTTCTATGATTTTGTTGAGAATAGTTTCTGGGCCATGGAGTCTGATATCTTCTTCTCTTTCCTCAATGCCTATTATCCTCAGATTTCTTCTTTTCATGGTGCCCTTGATTTCTTGGATATTTTGTGTCAGGATTTTTCCAGATTTAGCATTTTCTTTAATGGTTGCTTCAAGATCTATGATTGTATCTTCTAGACCTGAGATTCGTTCCTCCATCTCTTAGATTCTGTTAGACAGGCTCGCCTCTGTGTTGTTCGCCTTCCTCTCTGAGGTCTCACGTTCTCGTTTTTCTTCTGTCTGTGTGTTTATCATTGAATCCATTTTCATCTTCAGATCTTGAACTGTTTTATTGATTTCTTTCATATGATTGTTTGTATATTCTTGAGTTTCTTCCATTGCCTCTTTATAGGCCTTCAGAGCTTGAACAGTTTTATTGATTTCCTTAATATGGTTGTTTGTATTTTCCTGGATTTTTTCCAGTGCCTCTCTATAGACTTCTTTTATGTCTTCCTCCTGTTTGGCTGCATCTTCCTGCATTTGATTATGAATTTTATTTGTTTCCTCCATTATCATCCTTATTCCTAAGGATTTGAGGTCATTTTCTTGTATTTCCATTGTGTTTGAGTTCTCTGGGTTGTTTTCTTTGGGATAGCTGGGATCTGGAGATGCCATATTGTTTTTGGTTTTTTTGCATATGATTTTACACTGTCCTTTAGTCATTTTTCCATCTCTATTTTTGTGAGGTAGCTTCTGGAGTTGGGTGGAAGGAGTCTGAGGATAGATTAACCCGTTTTCTCATGAATTCCCAAGGCCTGAAGCTCTGATGCTTCACTGGTCTCCCTGGATGGAGGCCAGCCCTGTAGTTTGGGTCTCTCACAGCCAGTGATCCCCAGTTCCCCTGTAGTTGCCCTGGGTCTCAGAATGTGCGCTGGGTCAGCCCAAAGTGTCCATAGACTTCTGGGTCCCTTTGTGTTACCAGAGCTCTCCAGGGCCTACTTAAGCAGGTCAGGCAGAGGGGGTCTGATGGCCACTCTACTCACTATCTCCCCGATATTTCCTCATTCCTGCAGCTCCGATACTCTGCTGGTCTGTGGTTCCCGGTAGCATTTCTGGACCCAGACTGGTCACAGAGTCCAGGTTAGTGTCACAGGGCCCAAACCACACACACATTGAGTCCAGTTCATATCTCTGGATCCAAGCAGGTCTCAGGACCTAATCCCTGTACTTAGTCCAGTTAGTGATGAGTCCAACTAGGGTCATGGGCCTAAACTACACACTGAGCTCGTCGAGTCCAGCTATAGTCTCTGGGCTCGAACCACGCACCAAGCTCAGTATAGTCTCTGGGCCAGGACTTCTCACCACCATCTTTGATCTCCCCACAGTGTCCATTTCAGTGGGGTATCTGTGGCGTTTCCAGGGGCAAAGCCCACAAGACTGCTTTCACCTGTGACAAAACCTGCCATTCTTTCATAAATAACCTGAAATAAATTCACTCCTGCCCTGATCCCATGGTGGGTTGTGTCTCTCAGAGTACATTTATGTTGGGCTAATATCCACTTATAAGTGAGTATATATCATGTGTGTCTTTCTGGATCTGGGGCACCTCATTCATGATAATCATTTCTAGTTCTATTTCATATAGTAGAATTTAACTCAAATCAGATATTGGTTGGTTATTGAGTATGGGTTTTAAAAGTATGTCATTATGATTTTCTGTATTTCCTTGTTGTTTGTGGTTATGTCACCCATTTCATCTCTATCTAATATTCTTTCTCTATCTTTTAGTTAATTTTGGCAAGGGTTTATCAATGTTGATTTTATCAAAGAACAAACTCTTTGGTTTTATTTTTTGTTTCTAATTTATTTATTTCAGTCTCGAGCTTGCTTATTTCTTGTCATCTACTCCTTTGAGTGTGATTTTTTTCTTTTTGTTCTAGAGCATTCAGGTGTGCTATTAATTTACTAATGTGAGATCTCTCTTTTTTGTGTAGAGTCAGTGAATTGTAGTATAGTTATTATGTGGATAATATCTTCTTTTAAAAATATTTTTCTTTTTAAAAAAGTTTATTTATTATTAATTATATATTTATTTATTGCTTCTGCCTGTATGTATGCCTGCAGGCCAGAAGAGGATACCACATCTTATTATAGATGGTTATGAGGCACCATGTGGTTGCTGGGAATTGAAATCAGGATGTTTGAAAGAACAGACAGTGCTCTAATGTCTGAGCCATCTCTCTAGCCCTCTATTAATATGTTCTTATAAGTGAGTACAAACCATGTGTTCTTTCTGGATCTGGGCTACCTCACTTAGAATGATCTTTTCCAGTTCCATCCATTTGCCTGAAAATTTAATGAGTTCTTGTTTTTAATTTTTGGTTTTGTTTGTTTTTGGTTTTCTGTTTGCTTGTTTGGTTGGTTTCTCCAGATAGGGCTTCTGTATAGCCTTCCCTGTCCTGGACTCACATTCTAGAACAGGTTGACCTCAAACTCACAGAGATCTGCTGGGCTATGCCTCCCAGAGTACTGTGATTACAAGTGTGCACCAGTGTGACTGGCTGATTTCTTTGTTTTTAAAAACTAAATATTATTTGCACCACAGTTTATCCACTCTTTGGTTGAAGGACATCTGGGTTGTTTCCACTTTCTGGCTATTACAAATAAAGGTAATATCCTTGTTGTATGGTGAAGCATCTTTGGATATATGTCCAGGGGTGGTATAGCTGGGTCTTGAGATAGAGCTATTGCCAATTTTCTGAGAAGCATTCAGACTTATTTCCAAAGTGGTTGTAGGAGTTTATACTCTGACCAACAATGGAGGAGTGTTCCCATCCTCCCCAGCTTGTGCTGACACTTGAATTTTTTATCTTAGCCATTGTGACATGTATAAGGGGAATCTTAAAGTGGCTTTGATTTGCATTTCCCTGATGATGATGTTGAGCATCTCTTTAAGTGCTTTCTAGCCATTTGATATTCCTCTGTCGAGAATTCTCTATTTAGTATTGTACCCCTTTTTAAAATCAGATTACTTGGTTTGCTGGTGTTTAATTTCTTGACTTCTTCATATATTTCGAATATTAGCCCTTTGTCAGATGTAGGATTGTTAAAGATCTTGTACCAGGCCCCGAAGGCTGTTGTTGTGTTTTGATGACAGTGTCCTTGGCCTTGCAGAAGCTTTTCAGTTTTATAAGGTCCCATTTATTGTTGATATTAGAGCCTGAGATATTGGTATTCTGTTCAGGAAGCTGTGCCTTGTGCCAATGAGTTCAAGCCTTTTCTCCACTTTTTCTTCTAACAAATTTCATATGTCTGGTTTTATGTTGAGGTCTTTAATCCATTTGGACTTTTGTTTTATGCAGGGTGATAGATATGGATCTATTTGTCTATTTCTACCTGTAGACATCCAGTTAAACCAGCACCATTTGTTGAAGATGCTTTTTTCCATTGCATGGATTTGGTTTCTTTGTAAAAAAAATCAAGTGTCCATAGGTGTGTGAGTTTATTTCTGGTTCTTTGGTTCAATTTCATTGATCCACTTGCTTGCTTCTATGCCAGTACCATGCAGGTTTTAGTATTATTGCTCTTTAATATAGTTTGAGATCAGGGATGGAGATTCCTCCAGAGGATCTTTTATTGAACAGGATTTTTTTAGTTACTCTGGTTTTTTTCCAATGAAGTTGAAAATTTATCTTTGAAAGTCCCTAAAGAATTGTGTAGATATTTTGATAGGGACTACATTGAATCTATAGATTGCTTTTGGTAAGATGGCCATTTTTACTATGTTGATTCTCCCAAGCCACAAGCATGGGAGATCTTTCTATCTTCTGATATCTTCTTCAATTTCTTTTTTCAGAGATTTGAAGTTTTTTTTTTCATACAAATCTTTCACTTGCTTGGTTAGAGTTACACCAAGATATTTTTACATTTTTTCCGTGTGTGTGTGTGTGTGTGTGTGTGTGTGTGTGTGTGTGTGTGTGGTGTACTGTAAAGGGTGTTGTTTCCCTGATTTCTCTTTCAGCATGTTTGTCATTTGTATATAGTAGGGCTACTGATTTTTTAGTTGATTTTGTATCCATCCATTTTGCTGAAGGTATTTATCAGCTGTAAAACTTCCTTTGTAGACTTTTGGGGGTTACTTTGACTTCTTCCTTTCCAATTTTTATTCTCTTGCTCTCCTTTAGTTGTCTTATTGCTCTCTCCAGGACCTTAAGTACTTTATTGAAGAGATACAGAGAGAGTGGTCAGCCTTGTCCTGATTTCAGTGGAGTTGATTTAAGTTTGTCTCCATTAGGTTGATGTTGGCTATAGGCTTGCTGTATATTGCCTTTATTATGTTTAGATATGTGCCATGTATCCCTGCTTTCTCCAAGACTTTTAACAAGAATGGTTGTTGGATTTTGTCAAATGATTTTAGCATCTAAGGAGATGATCATGTGTTTTTTCTTTCAGTTTGTTTATATGGTGGGTCACATGGGTGGATTTTTGTATGATGAACCACTCTTGCATGCCTTGGATGAAGTCTACTTGGTCATGGTGGATGATATTTTTATGTATTCTTGGATTTGGTTTGCAAGTATTTTATTGAGTATTTTTGCATCAATGTTCATAAGGGAAGTTGGTCTGAAATTCTTTTTCTTTGTTGGGTCTTTATGTGTTTAGGTATCAAGGTAACTTCAGTATCATAGAATGAGTTTGGTAACATTCCTTCTGTTTCTATTTAGTGGAATAGTTTGGAGAGAATTGGTATTAGCTCTTCTCAGAAGTTCTAGTAGAATTCTGCACTGAATCTATCTGCCCTGGGATTTTTTGGTTGAGAGCCTTTTAGTGACTTCTTCTTTTTCCTTAAGAGATACAGGACTATTTAGTTTGTTTACATGATCTTGATTCAATTTTAGTAGTTCTAAAGAACTTCTATCAAGAAAATTGTCAATTTCATTTAGAATTTCAAATTTTGTAGCATATAAGCTTTTGAAGTAACACATAGAAAATATTTGGATCTCCTTGGTCTTTATCTCTCCCTTTTCATTTCTGATTTTGTTGATTTGAATGCTCTCCTTCTGCCTTTTTGTTAGTTTGGCTAAGGTGTTGTCAAGTTGTTGATTTTCTCAAACAACCAGCTCTTGGTTTTGTTGATTCATTGAATTGTTTTCTGTGTTTCTAATTTATTTATTTCATCCTTGATTTTGATTATTTCCAGCATTCTACTCTTTGGTGTCTTTGCTTCCTTTGGTTCTAGAGCTTTCAGTTGTACTGTTAAATTGCTACTGATGGGATCACTCTAGTTTTTTAATGAAGGCATTAGTGATATAAACTTTTCTTTTAGCACTGCTTTCATTATATCTCATAAGTTTGGGTATGTTATGCATTCATTTTCATTGAATTCTATGAAGTCTTTAAATTAATTTCTTTCTTTCTTTCTTTCTTTCTTTCTTTCTTTCTTTCTTTCTTTCTTTCTTTCTTTCTTTCTTTTTTGTCCCTGAAGCAGAGGTCATTGAGTAGGCAGTTCAGTTTCCATGAGTTTGTTGGCTTTCTGTTGTGTCTGCTTTCCACCTTTAATCCATGGTTGTCTGATAAAATGCAATGGGTTATTTTGATCTTTTTGTTGAGGTTTGCTTTGTGACCATGTGTATGGTCAGTTTAGGAGAAGGTTCCATGAGGTTCTGAGAGGAAGGAATATTCTTTCGTGTTTGGGTGAAATGTTCTGCAGATATCTGATAGGTCCATTTGATTTGTGATTTCTTAGTTTCATTATATCTACATGTAGTTTCTGACTCAATTTTCTGTTCATTGATGAGAGTGGGATGTTGAAGTTTCCTACTATTGATGTATGGGATTTGATGTGTGATTTATCCTTTAGTTATGTTTCTTTTATGAATGTGGGTGCTCTTGCATTTGGGGCATAGATGTTCAGATTTGATATGTCATCTTGATGTAATTTTCTTTGATGACTATGAAGTGTCCTTCCTCATCTCTTTTTAATAATTTTGGTTGAAAGTCTATTCTATTAGATACTAGAAAGGCTAGTCAAGCTTGTTTCTTCAGTCCATTTTCTTGGAATACCTTTTCTAGCCCTTTACTCTGAGGTAATGTCTATCTTTATTTTTGAGGTGTGTTTCTTGTAGGCAGTAGAACAATAAGTCCTGTTTTAGATTCCATTCTGTTAGCCTGTGTCTTTTTATTGGGGAGTTGAGAACATTGAAGAGAGATATTAATGACCCATGGTTGTTAGTTCTTATTATTTTGATGGTGGTGGTGGTAGAGTGTGCCTGTGTGTTTCTTTTGGTTTTGTGGATATAGGGTTATTTATTTCCTGTGTTTTTCTGGATGTAGTTAGCTTCCTTGGGTTTAAGTTTTCTTTCTAGTATCTTCTGTAGCACTGGGTTTGTGGGTAGGAATTGTTTAAACTAGGCTTTATTGTGGAATATCTTGTTTTCTTTATCTACGATGATTGAAAGTTTTCTTGGATATAGTAGTCTGGGTTGCCATCTGTGGTCTCTTAGTGTCTTCATGACATCCATTCTGGTCCTTCTGGCTTTCATAATCTCTGAGGAGGAGTCAGGTGTAATTCTGATAGGTTTGCCTTTGTGTCTTGGCCTTTTTCTTTTGAAGTTTTAATATCACTTCTTTCTTCTGTACATTTAATGTATTGATTATTATGTGGTGGGAAGATTATTTTTTCTGGTCCAATCTATTTGGAGTTGTGAAGCCCTCTGGTATGTTTATAGGCATCTCTTTATTTAGATTTGGGAAGTTTTTTATTCATAATTTTGTTGAATATATATTTTCTGGGCCTTCAAGTATGAATCTTCTTTTTTTTCTATCCCTATTATTCTTTGATTTGGTCTTTTCACAATGTCCCAGATTTCTTGGAGTTTTTAAGTTTCTTAAGACTGATATATTGCTTACTTTAACCCCGTCTTCACACCTTGAGACTCTCTCTTCTAGCTCTTGTATTTTGTTGATGTTGCTTGTATCTGCAGTTCCTGTTCTCTTCCTTAGATTTTTCACCTCCAGGATTGCCTCAGATTGTGTATTCTTTGTTGCTTGTAATTCCATTTTTAGGTCTTGAATAGCTTTATTATTTTCTTTCTTCTGTTTAGTTGTATTTTCCTAAAATTCTTTCAAGGATTTATTCAATTCCTTCATCTCTTTATATTGTATTTTCCTATATTTCTTTGAGAGATTTATTTTCCTCCTTCAAGTCTTCTATCATCACCTCAGGTTTAAATCTTCTTCTTGTGCTTCAGGAGTATTGGTATCTTCAGAGCTTGCTGTGGTAGTACCACTGGTTTCCAGGTGGTGTCATATGGTTTTGAGATTTGTTGCTTGTATTCTTATGCTGGCCTTTAGCCATCTGGTGGTCTCTTGTGTTAGCAGGCCTGGAGGTCCCTATGCTTGGGTCAGGGTCTCTATCCCAGGTGAGCCAGGCAGGATAGGAACAGGCAAAAGAATTCCAAGCTGAAAGCTGCTTTCTAGGGCTCTCCACAGGCCACCTCAGGATGGTGGCAATGGGTATTAGAGCCACATCCAGCTCAGCTCTGCTGGGTTTGCTGTCTGTGTTCCATTTGGGCCAGGCAGGTGAGCAACAGGCTGAGATATCTCTAAGCCAAAAGCTGCTTGGATGCCCAGCAGGCCTTCTTGGCATGGCTGTGCCCAGCTCAGGTTGTTTGATGCTTGTTTCCCAGATGGGCCAGGCAACAACCAAACATTTTAAATTCCTATTATTTTTATGTTGGTAGTATTAGTGTGTTTTTTTGTCCGTGCGTCCATTCTTTTTATTTTCCTTGTGTAGAATTATTTATTTCCTCTTTTCTTGGAGGTAGTTATCTTCTTTGTGATGGAGGTTTTCTTCTAGAGTTTTCTGTAGTTCTAGCTTTGTGGATAGAAATCATTTAAATTTGGTTTTGTCTTAGAATATCTTGTTTTCACCACCTATGGTGACTGAGAGTTTTGAGAGTTTTAAAATTTTGCCTGGGCTAACATCTGTGATCTCTTAAAGTTTGCAAGACATCTGTCCAGGTCCTTCTGGCTTTTAGAGTTTTTGATGAGAAGTCTGATATAAATCTGATAGGTCTACTTTTATTTGTTACTTGGTCATTTTCTCTTGCAGTTTTTAATATTCTTTCTTTCTTTTGTAGATTTAGTGTTTTGATTATTATATAGCAGGATGATTATCTTTTTTGGGTCCAATCTAATTGGTTTTCTGTATGTTTCCCATATGTCTATAGGCATCTCTTTATTTATGTTGGGGAATTTTTTTTTGATTTTTTGAAGATATTTTCTGGTCCTTGATCTTGGACTTTTCATCTTCTTCTATTTTTATTACTTATAGGTTAGGTCTTTGCATAGTATCTTAGATGTCCTGGATGTATTGTGTCAGGAATTTTTTAGCTTTAACATTTTCTTTGGCTCATGTATCAGTTCTTCTTATTTTATCTTCTATACCTGAGATTCTCTCTTGCATCTCTTGGATTCTGTTGGAAATGCTTGCATTTCTTATGCCTGTTCTATTCCCTAGGTTTTCCATCTCCATGATTCTTTCAGATTTTGCTTTCTTTATTGTTTCTACTTCAATTTTCAGGTCTTGGACAGTTTTACTCATCATTTCCTTCATTAGCTTAATTGCATTTTCCTGTATTCCTTTAAAGGATTTATTTATTTTTTTCTTTAAAGGCCTCTATCATCTTCATGAGTACAGATTTAAGGTCATTTTCTTTCTTCCCAGCTGTGTTAAGATATCCTGGGCTTGCTGCAGATAAAACTGATTTCTGGTGTTGCCATATTTCCTAGGCTCTTTTTATTTGTGTTCTTTCCCTGGACTTTAGCCATTTGGTTATGTCTATCATTGGTTCATGGTCCCCGGGGACTGGCAGCTTTGAGGGATGCACATATGAGTGAGGTCCAATAGATGGAAGGTGCAGGGTCCAGGAGTAGCTCACCTCTGCTGTGTTTGTTTTTTGTTTTTGTTTTTGTTTTTTTGCTTTTTTGCAGTCTAGTGGTCCCAGGGGTCCATAAGCTCCTGTCTTCTTAGGTCACTGCCGAGAGCTCCCAGGGATTGGGGTGCTGGACCAGGATTGGGGTGCACAGGGGATGGGTGGGTCTCTCCAGTGCTAGGTTTGCCAGGAGGACAGGGAAGGCTGGAAATTTTTGTCACTGGGGTTTCACCTGGTAGTCTCTGGTACCTGTTGGCCTCCAGGAATCCAGGTAGAAGTGAAGTCCAATAGATGGATGGTGCTGGGAGCTGGGTGTAGCTCTCCACTGTTGTGTTTGCCTAGTGTTCTGGTACAAGTAGGGGGCTGGTACCTGGAGATTTCACCTGTCTACCCCAGGTAGCTACCAAGAGCCTCTAGGGATGGGACACTCAGATCCCTTCCTTTTAATTCACTGGTCTGATATTATTTATTCTTGTGCTTTCATGGTTGTGGTTACCTCCGTAGGTTGAAGTTTTCCTCTAGTGCCTTCTGTAGAGCTAGATTTGTAAATAGATACTGCTTAAAATTTTTTTTGTGGAATGTCTTTCTCCATCTAGTGAGATTGAAAGTTTTACTGAGTATAGTAGTATTTGTAGAACATCTGCTCATATCCATTTGGCTTTTAGAGTCTCTACTGAAAAGTCAGGTATAATTCTAATAGGTCTGCCCTTATATATTGCTTAGCTTTTTTCCTTTTAGCTTTTAATTATTTTTTCTTTGCTCTGCATGTTTGGTGCTTGTTTTCATTAATATGTGGCAAGGGAACCTTCATTTCTGGTCCAATCTATTTGGTGTTGTGTATACTTCTTGTACCTCTATAGGCATCTCTTTTTAATTAGGAAAATTTTCTTCTATGATTTTGTTGAAAATGTGTTCTGTGCCTTTAACCTGGGGTTCTTCTTTCTCTATGCTGGTATTTATAGATTTGGCCTTTTCATCCAGATTTCCTGGATGTTTAGGGCTTGATTAAAAAAGAAGACTTAACAATTTCTTTGATTGAGGTGTCTAAATCTCTCTCTTTCTTTCTTTTTATCTCCAATTCTTGAGATTTTTCACTTTCATCTCTTGTATTCTGTTTGTGAGACTTGGCTTTGAGGTTCCTATTCAAGTTCTTAAAATTTTTATTCCTAGTTTTTCCTCAGTTTGGGTTTCTTTATTGATTCTATTTCCACTTTCTTTCTTTTTTTTTTTTGTTTACTATTTTATTTTATTTATTTTTCTTTTATTTTTTCTTTTTTTAAAAATTTATTAATTTATTCTTCTTACATCTCAATGGTTATCCCATCCCTTGTATCCTCCCATTCTTCCCTCCCTCCCATTTTCCCCTTATTCCCCTTCCCTATGACTGTTCCTGAGAGGGATTACCTCCCCCTGTATATGCTCATAGGGTATCAAGTCTCTTCTCGGTGACCTGCTGTCCTTCCTCTGAGTGCCACCAGGTCTCCCCTGCCAGGGGACATGGTCAAATGTGAGGCACCAGAGTATGTGAGAAAGTCATACCCCACTCTCCACTCAAGTGTGGAGTCTGTCCTGTCCATTGGCTAGATCTGGGTAGGGGTTTAAAGTTTACCGCCTGTATTGTCCTTGGCTAGGGCCTTAGTTTGAGTGGGACCCCTTGGCCCAAATCTGCCTATCATAATGTTCTACTTGTAGGTTTCTAGGACCCACTGGATCCTTCTACATTGCTATTCTCACATGGTTCTCTCATTTAGAGTCCCAATAGGGTGTCCTCCCCTCTGTCCCAGTCTCCTGGTGAGTGAAGGCTTTGGTGGGACATGCCCCTTGGGCTAGTATGCAGATATAAGTGAGTATATACCATTTGAGTCTTTCTGCTTCTGGGTTAACTCACTCATTATGATCATTTCTAGCTCAATCCATTTATCCACAAATTTCGGGAATTCCTTGTTTTTAATAGCTGAGTAGTATTCCATAGTGTCCTAAGCTTTTTTTCTCATTTCCTTTTACTCTTTTTGTTTTCATAGATTTTATTAATGGCCTCATTTATTTCTTACTTAAAGACCTTTAACATGCTTATAAAGGCTATTTTGAAGTCCTTCCTCAAGTGCTTCAGCTATATTGCTTAAGACCTAGAGTCCATAGGCTATAGGTTGTTCTTGATGTAACATCCAGACATCTGGGTTTGGGAGAAATTGTAGTTCTATGTGCTGGTATCCAGTCTTCTGTTTGTTAGGTGAGATTTCCATTCCTCGTTTCTATTGTCTTCTCTGCTTCTTAGAAGAACCAGAGTGTGGAGGACATTGTTTCTTAGTAGGGAATATTTCTGAGATCCTGTCAGAGTGGACAGGGTGTTAGGGATTCTGGGTACAATGTGTTTCTTCATATTGGAAGCTGACACTTAGGAATGAGGATGAGCTAGAAGTGAGGGGTAGAGAGGATCTTCAGGAAAAAGGAAGTCTGTGTGTGCCACTAGGACCTGCATCTTCCCTTGGGATTTAGGGGCAGAAAGGATGGCGCAGCCTGGGCAGGTGGTTTGCTACAGAGCTGGTGGTGAAGCGGTGGGGATTGGATTTGGAGGGGCAGGGGCAGAGTGCTGTAGACATACATTTTTATCTGTATGAAATAGGCTAGCTGTGGTTATTATTGTGTCCTTTCTGAGGAGCAGGAAAATTAGCAATTTAACTGCCATCATACATGTAGCAAGTAACCAAGCAAGGATTTGTCAACAGAAGGCCTAATCATAGAATTTATACCTGTGTTCAGTATAATAGACTGCTTTTCACAAAGGGAAATCATATTTTACAAATATTAGGAGTAGATTGGACAAAAATATGAAGAAGAATTTTAAATGTATAAAGATTATGTTAGACATTTAAATCAATAAATTCTTAGTTTCTTAATTTGATCACTCCCTATCTGTGCACTTCTCCAACCCTTCAAAATAATAAATAACATTGGGGCTAACTGTTACAGAGTGCTTAGAAGGAATGTTCTTGCCTCCAGAGTAAAAAAAAAAAAAAAAAAAAAAACCAACCAACCAAACCAAACAAACAAAAAACACCAGATAGGAAGTAACCTGAACTAGCTCCACATAAGGGCAGATGTAGGGACTGTTTATGGGTGAATGAATCTTTGTAAGATGGATCAAAATGTATTCTAATTCCACCAAGCTAAAAACACCTACAACCTGGCTAGTCTCCTTTATAAGAGACATGAGTGGCAATTAGGAGTGCTTGAATTGAACCTAGGAAGTTGTTTTAAAGGGCAGAAACAACCTATAAAGAAAAGGGTATTGAAAAGTATTTTTAAAAGCAATTTGGAAAAACAATTTTTCCCTTAGGGAAAAGATAGTTTTATTTTCTAATGTAATTGCTTTCCCACTTAAAGATGTATTTTTTTATTTCTTTCTAGAACTTTTTTCAACATTAGAGAGAAGTTTAATTCATATTAAATGGTAACAATTACACCAGACTAAGGTTATCAGATGGGATAGGTTAATTACAACACAGGGGTATATGTCTGCTGGACATTCAACAGAAGTGAACTGCCGCAGGAGATATTTTATAGGGGGAGATGGCTCAGCAGTTAAAAGCACTCACTGTTATTCCAGAGGACTTAAGATGGTTTAAGGGGATCCAGGATCTCTTCTGGCCTCTTCAGGCACTTAAACATTCTCCCTCCACACACATGCATACACATAACTAAATATAAAATACACATTTAAAACAGAAATATTTTATAAAAACAATCTGAACTCCAAATATATTGTTAAAAGTTGTTGCCAGTCTCATCAAAACATTCACCTCTCTCTAAGTGTGCTTGAGATTGTTGGTACTTCACAGCAAGTGAATCCAATGGGACTGGTGTAAGAGTATGCTCTGTTAATCACTAGTATAATAATGTTGTGTATGATAAATGTCTTGCAATGTCTTTGACCCTGTAGAAGTCAGGCTTATTAGCTGTTATTTAAAGGTAGCAGTACTTTCCATATATGCTAGACTTAGAACCTACATCTTTAGTCAATCCTTAGCTGCATAGCAAGAAGACTTGGAGGTCTTCCTCATTGTTCTTTTTTTTTAAATTAATTTATTCTTGTTACATCTCAATGGTTATCCCATCCCTTGTATCCTCCCATTCTTCCCTCCCTCCCATTTTCCTCTTACTCCCCTCCCCTATGACTGTTCCTGAGGGGGATTACCTCCCCCTGTATATGCTCATAGGGTATCAAGTCTCTTTTTGGTAACCTGCTGTCCTTCCTCTGTGTGCCACCAGGTCTCCCCCTCCAGGGAACATGGTCAAATGTGAGGCACCAGAGTACGTGAGAAAGTCATATCCCACTCTCCACTCAAGTGTGGAAAATGTTCTGTCCATTGGCTAGATCTGGGTAGGGGTTTAAAGTTTACCGCCTGTATTGTCCTTGGCTGGTGCCTTAGTTTGAGAGGGGCCCCTGGGCCCAAATCTGCCTATCATAATGTTCTACTTGTAGGTTTCTAGGACCCTCTGGATCCTTCTACTTTGCTATTCTCCCATGATTCTCTCATCTAGAGTCCCAATTGGATGTCCTTCCCTCTTTTTGAATAAGGCACTTATAAAAGCTATCTTCAAAATGTTTCTGTTTTTAATATTTAATTATCTTTAGTCTTTGTATTATTAAAAAA
>OU015758.1:29394279-29416177 GCA_907169655.1 Acomys percivali | reverse complement strand
AAAAAAACCCAAAAGTACAAAACGAACAACAAAAATCCCCAACCCTTAACAACTGATTTTTTTTTGTTTTTGTTTTTTGCTTTTAGAAAAATGGTTAATAGTATGATTTTTGTGGCTTCTTTCAGACATTTTTATTGTTATGTTACCCACCTATCTCCTTGTTATTTTATTCACCTTCCTCCTCCTGTCTTGCTGGTCCCCTTATCCCCCACCCCCTTCTCTCCTTCTTCTGTATTTAGCTCCCTTTCCCTTCCTCAAACCTTACTTTCATGATTAGATCACTTGTATCCTGATTTCCCCTTTCTATTGCATCCCACGCTCCCTATCCCCACAATAGCTCCCTCCAACAGCCCAAGACCATGTACTTTCCTAGTTTTATTGTTGATGTTTCTGCAGTTACTCCAAGCTATGTAATCACATTCGAAGATTTAGAGCGAGCAACCTGCAATAAGAGACAACATGTGTTTGTAGGGGGGTCTCTGTGACAACCACAGCCAGCAGAGTAATGATCTGCCTGGAGCAAGGAGGTGGTTTCGTTCAACATAACTCAGTAGCCATTGCTGGTTCACACATCAGGAGTCTGGCTCCAAGAGTTTATTTAGGCACATTTAAACATAGCACAATTCAGTGAAAAATTTTTTCTGGTGATAATTAACTCAGTTCTATGTACACAATAAAACTTCAGACATGACTACATTGAAAGTCTTTGTAAAGTGCATGTGACACTTTCCATAAACATGGGTTCTATAGACCTCTTGGAGAGGTCCCAGTGTGATCTCAGCCACAGAGATAGTGCCAAGGCTCCCAGCCTATTCACCATGTTTGTTCCCAGCCTTCTGGGTGAAACACAGGTTATACATCCCTCCTTTTGAAGGGACATCCCTGTGCGTTTAACATTCTTGGTTTCTATAGTGCTGATCTGTGAGCACAAGTACTATGCCTTCCACAATGTGGTATTTGTCTTCCTATGTTTGGGTTACCTTACTCAATATGATGTTTTCTAATTACATCAATTTACTTGCAGAGTTCATAGTTTCATTTTTCTTCATAGCTGAATAGCATTACATCGTATCAACATACCACATTTTCATTATTCACTCACCAGATAGAGGATATTTAGGCTGTTTACACTTTCTAAGCATTGTGAGTAGGAAAGCAATGAGCATGGCTAAGCAAGTGTCTGTGGAGTAGACTGCCAAGTCCTTTGAGCCTAGGCTAAGGAGAGGTATAGCTAGATCATGTGGGAGAATTAGTGTTAGCACTTTAAGAATTCTTCACACTGATTTCCATTATGGCTGTACCTGTTTGCAATGCCAACAACAGTCCCTTCCATCTCCACCAGTATTTCCTGTGGGTTGTTTTGCTTCCTTCCTGATTCCATTTAATTGGAGTACTTTTGCCCATTCTTTTACACTACAGGAGTGCCTATCTTTAAGACTAACATGTGTTTCTTGTGGACAACATATTGAAAGATTTGTTTCTTGATACAGTCAGCCTGTGTCCTTTGATTAGAGGATTGACTAGCCATTAATACTGAGAGTTCTTGCTGAAATGTGAGCATTAATATTGGTCAAAGTATTGGTGACTTTTGGTGTTGTTTTTGCATTACTACTGGTATTTGGTGTTTTGATAATTATGGTTTTATATTTCTCGCCAGTCTCTTTGCTATGTTCATTCCTCTATTAAGCTCCAAATAGTGCTTTTTGTGTTGTGTTTTCTTTAGGTTTGGTTTGTTGGATGTAAATGTTTTAGGCTGCTTAAGTCATGGAAAGTTTTTCTTTCTCCTTCAGTTATGGCAGATAGTCTTGCTAGGTTTATTAGTAAGCTTGGCCATCAAAGTATTTTTAGGACTTTGAATCCATTTCTCTATGATCTTTTGGCTTTCAAAATTTCTACTATTATTATGTGTTTTTCTTTATATTTTACTTTTAGTTTTTTCCTCTTTAATCTTTTTGTATACTCTTGTTGTTATACATGCTTGGAGTTTTATTTAAGATAAACTGGGGGAACTTTCTTTTCTTGTCTTATTACCTGGTATTTTGTATACTTCTTGTATTTGTATGAATGTGTCTTTCCTTACTTTGGGGACACTTCCTTCTGTGATTTTTTTGAAGATCTTGTCTGTGTCACTGACTTGGAATTTTTCTCCTTCATTTATGCCTATGGTTTGAAGACGTTTCTCATTGTGCCCCACATTTCTTGTGTGTTTCTTTCTTGTGTGTGGTTGCCTCCAAATTTTCTTACTTGGCCTAGAACCTCTGTTTTATTTTTAAAGTCTGATATTCTATTTATCTGACTTTCCTTAGAGTTTTCCAGTTGAGGTGTTGGGTTTCTCAACTCTGTCTTCACTTCAGTTTGAGTCCTCTTCAATATTTCTGTCTCTTGATTGAATTCCATCCTCCAGTCTTACAATCCTTCTTTGTCATGTCCATCAACCTTCTTTGTGTGTTCTTGGGTACCACACAGGCATTTATTCTCCTTCAGTGATTTCCTCTTAATATCACTGAGCTGTTTCTTTGTGTCTTCTATAAACTCCTTGAGGGCTTTAAAAAAAATAAAAGTTATTATTTTTCTTTAAAAGTATTTGTTATGGATTTCATCTCATTGGCACACATTTTTACTGGTGGATTTTGCAGAGCAGATAATAGATAGATTTTTCATATTGTTGGTGTTTTTGCAGTGAGATCTGGGCATGTATGTAAAAGGAACTTTTAATCACCAGATGAAGAGAGAGATGAGAATTGTACCTAAGCTGTGCAAATATATGACTTGGGCTGAGCCCAGTGCATTTCTTTTTCTGTTATAACCATCCCTAGACCTAGAAACTTCTACAATCTTCTAGCTTCTGTCTGCTAACGTGCACCAAGAATGTTTCAGCCTCGGAGGCTTACTGCTGAATAAGCTCACTCTTTCTAGTTCTATCTGAACCATGTCTGGGAGGTTCAACTCAGCCTTTCTGGCTCAAATGCCTTTCCAACTTGATTGAGTCTATCTGGTTTCTCTCAGTTTCTCACTGAATTGTTCTGCTTTGTCCCACACTAACTCTGGCAATTTGTTCTAATTTTCTAATTCCTTCTTATTTGCTGGTTTCAACTGCCTCTGCAGACCTGCACTGAACTGCATGAACTCATAAACAAACTCAGCTCCACTGTCCTGCACTCACTCAACTGAACTGCACCAAATTCAGTGAACTGTCCTGAGGGGCACTGAGTGAACTCAACTGACTGAACTCCCCACTGAACTCTCTATGCTCCTCTTAAATAGCTTCTTTTTCCTATGCTGCTCTGCTGAGAGCTGAGCTTATTCCTATTCTGTCAAAGCTTTCTCTGATTCATCACTTTGCTCCTCAGTTAGACTTCATTATTCAGAGTTGAAGGTGTGTACAAGAGGATTCCAGGCAGAGGGGTTAAAGTTGTATACTAAGGGTGTATGTGCATTCCAGGCAGATCTCACAGGCCTAGAAAGTCGTTGGATATGATCAGAGGAGCAGGCGTCTAGAATAAAATTACTACACAATGCAGACTTCTTTTGTGGGAATAAAATTACTACACAATGCAGACTTCCTTTGTTAGTTCTGAGTCTGTTATGGATGGAGCAGGTTGGGGCAGAAGAGAGGCTATGTGGCACGTGGGGTCTTGTGTTTGGATATGGTATTGGTGGAATAAAGTCATGTGAACAGTGGGGAGTAGGCTGCTGTACATGATGTACTTCTTGGTCCAAGTTTGGGGGCAGATCTGCCTGGGTGGAGAGGTTGGATATGGCATAGGAGGATCATGTGGGTTGAGGGAATAAGTCTTTGACTAAGCTTAGAGCTTCTTTGTAGATAGGAGACATCATAATATGCCATAAAAGACTCTGTATGTGCATCTCAAACTGATCTGGCAGGTTGGAGAGACAGTTGGATATGTTGGTGAAGGAGTCTCTCCAGGATACACCATGGAGGAGCACATGGGTAGTTGGATGCAGTGGAGAAGGAACTGTGGGTAATGTAAGTTGGGTGGGTCCTGGCAGAAGCCTAGAGGTTGACTGAGGCATGTGGTCCTAATTCTCAGAGGCATGGGTTTCAAATTTTCTTTCACATCTTTTTGTTTCTAACACTTTCCTGTAATAAGATTAATTATAAGGAATACCAAGAAAGCCATTTTGTTTTAGATGAGTACAAGTTAACTAGTAAAATTAAAATGTCACTTGACCTAAGAGCAAAAGCATAATAAAATAAATATTATCTTACAAAATTGGAATGGCTTTCTTTAGACTGGGTTTTAAGAAGTATCAACATAATTGACAAAATACTTGCTGAATAAAGACCTCTTTATTTTTATATGTGAGTGAGTACAGAAGTACTTCATGTTTAGTTATATATGTCTGTGTTTCTTCTTGAGTCAAAAACAAGTACAATTAAGTCAGCATTGCTACAAGAATTTTAAAATTACATCAAGTGCCAATAATATTATTATACAATGGTAACTGTAGTTTGCGAAAATTACAGGGAGAAATGCATAAGTCAGATTCTGGACAAAACATTCAGTAGAATGAAGGTTAATATGAAAGTTTTTAATATGTTTATAATAATTATAAACTTAGCTTGAATATTGACAAGAATGTTTTAAAGCATAGAAATACTGTTCAGCAAAAACTTTTATAATGAATATAAAATATACTTAAAATGGAATATATCAGAGGAAGGACAGCAGGTCACCGAGAAGAGACTTGATACCCTATGAGCATATACAGAGGGAAGTAATCCCTCTGAGGAACAGTCATAGGGGAGGGGAATAAGGGGAAAATGGGAGGGAGGGGAGAATGGGAGGATACAAGGGATGGGATAACCATAGAGATGTAACAAGAATAAATTAAAAAAAATACTTACAAAAAAATTTCAACTGATACACACACACACACACACACACCCACACACACACACACACACACACCTCTCAAAATCATACTGTAAAAAGTTACCACCCATAAAAATGTCTTGATGATAAATATAGATATGAATTCTTGTAAATATTGGATTTCTTAACATTCTCTTAAGGAAAGTTTTCCTGATTATCTATTAGATTAAGTTGGTAAATTAGAAATGAGTTGCAATTTAATATTCTCAATAGTCACTTTTCTTTCTGTCATAGCTTAAGTAACTATGAGATCCAAGTGGCCTAATTTCACAAATGGAAAGAGTTTGTTGACTCATCTTCTCTTCCTCCTTATCCTATGACCTTGAGAAACTTACTTGGCATCTTTTGGTCTATATTTCCTAATATGTGAAGCAGATATAAAGGTATTATGGAAAGTATCAATTAAATTAAACATGTAAAGTATGGGACATAGTGTTAATTTAGAAGAGGCATTTAACAAATTGACAGTCTCTTTTTGTTCAAACTTAGACTTGGAAGCTGAAGAAAGAAGAAGAGTAGAAGGGTGCTATGTGATGGATGTCGTAACACTCCAGCATCTCTTGATTGCCTTACATAAAAACAGCCTCAGGAAAACACCAAAGAGTGGGTAAAGACTAGGGCTGAGGCATGAGGAACATGCTGACCATATGGCCATAATGACACAATAATTGATAATGATAGCACTCCAGACCCTACAGAAGAAGCTGGCATGACAGAAAGGACAAGCATGTACAAATACCACCTACAAGTGGTCTTAAGTGATTTTACCCAATATGGAGAGTGCCAAGGCTTCAGATTCCTAAAATCAAACTATGTGAATCACAGTAATCAATTTAGGTTTTGAATTCCAAGTGTGTAATGCACATGTTCATTGACTTGATTTAAAATATCTTCACTGTGAACCTAGATGACTAAAAGGGGTTATTTTTATGGAGGCTTATTTAACTATGTCATTTCTCTCGTTAGAGATGGGTATATGGAAGCAATTGGGAATCACTTCCACAATTAGGATTTGAGGTAGATTTTGACAGAAGAAGCCACAAATCTGTGGCATACCATCATCCTGGCTTTAATAAACAATTGCACTAATTGGTTGGGGGCAGATTCTCCTGCTAGAAAGCCAAAGAGAATGGTTTTCCTTTAAATAAGCAATATTTCCTGTAACTCCAGTAAGTTATTGAGCTGTCACTTAATCCATTTTAAAATAAATCCTGGTAATGCTACAGAGCTTGAAGAAAGCATCATAGATTTTTATGGCAATTGTGCAAAGGAAAACAGAAGCAAATAAAAATGATGCAATTTGCTAAGTCTCAATTTTGATAAAGGAAGGAAAAAAGATAGCAAGATGTGTCATCTTATGTAACTGAATTCAATCATAGTCAAACGTTATCTTGAAGTTCTTGTCAATTTTTATAACAAAACCCTGCTTTCCCAGTCAATATTTTCCTTTTTTCAAACTTATCAAATGTCTGACTTGCATCACTTTGTAACATTTTGAACACTCCCTGTTCTTTTGAACAAGGTGTCACGGATGATTTGCTGCCGTAAGTTTTTACCTTCTGAAATATTTGTTCTAGCCTGAAATACCTCTGAGCTGCTACGGATTACCCAATGCTCTTCACAAACAGTGATTATAAATGCCGTTCGGTTTCATGACTCACTTTCAGTCCTTAACACTGAAGGGATGGGTCATTAACTCATCCAAAAAATTTCCCCTGAAGGGTGGTTCTACCCACTTGTCCTTCAGTTAATTGCTAGGAAGAAACAAATACCATATTAAATGACATCTTGGACCAGAAAAAAATTAGGTTTCCAGCAGAGCATATTTAAAAGAATGATTAATCTTTCTGAATTTGATAGTCAAAACATTTTGACACGAACTGGCAGTTTTAATGATGACTGTAATTTAGCAGATAGGTTCATTAATAAAGCCCCGGGATTGCTTCCTCATGTTGCATACTGTGATCACTGGAGTTACGGGTCCAGAGAACAAGGAAGGCATTCCTTAGAATCTGTGCCCCACACTGTCACCCATCAGAGCACAGGACTTCGTGCAATGATTTTGTGATTAGCAACCAGAGGGGTTCTTATCCTCGGGTAGACCTGGGTCCTATCTTACAGATGGAATGCTGTGTAACTCTTCAAAATGGCTTACTTGCCACTTACAGATGACTGTAAAAATCTGAATTCCTTGGAATAAGGAGGATAAAATATCAAGTGTTAGCAAGTCAGCAAAGTAAAAAACTCTTCTAAACCCCATTATAAAAATAGGTACTCATGGGACATGCCCTCACTTACCAGGAAACTGGGACAGAGGGGAGGACATCCTATTGGGACTCTAGATGAGAGAACCATGTGAGAATAGCAATGTAGAAGGCTCCAGTGGGTCCTAGAAACCTACAAGTAGAACATTATGATAGGCAGATTTGGGCCCAGGGGTCCCACTCAAACTAAGGCAACAGCCAAGGACAATACAGGTGGTAAACTTTAAACCCCTACCCAGATCTAGCCAATGGTCAGAACAGTCTCCACACTTGAGTGGAGAGTGGGATATGACTTTCTCACGTACTCTGGTGCCTCACATTTGACTATGTCCCCTGGAGGGAGAGACCTGGGGGCACTCAGAGGAAGGACAGCAGGTCACCGAGAAGAGACTTGATACCCTATGAGCATATACAGGGGGAGGTAATCCCTCTCAGGAACAGTCATAGGGGAGGGGAATAAGGGGAAAATGGGAGGGAGGGAAGAATGGGAGGATACAAGGGATGGGATAACCATAGAGATGTAACAAGAATAAATTAATAAAATAAAAAAAATAGGTACTCAATCATGTCATTTTTTTTTTGCACACTAATGGAAGGTGGTACAGTGGATTATTTGAGAAATAAAGATCAAGAAGCTTCTGTGAGATAAAAGTTTTATCTCTTTTAAGTAAAAAGCAAGACTATAAGGCCAAATAACATTTAGCTAAGTTTACCTCATAAATCTCTGATGGTGTTAGACTGATAACTGGAGAAGAGGATCAGTTGGTCACCAGGAACTTAGTCATTATCACTTTATCAACATTAGGGCACATTTTAAGTAGTGTTTAGAGACTGAAAGAGGTTTACATTTCATATCTTAGCATACAGTTACAGAGTGGAGGGCCTTCCTGGTTCCTGCATGAGGAGGAACTAGAAACTGATCTGAGAGTGAATACTCATAGTAGTATTGTTATTACAAAATATTTACTGACTGCGGTGCTGATAATCATGTATGCTTATATTCATATTTGCATACTATGTTTAGACTGCCCTACCATACAAAATTGGCAAACCAAACAACTTTCAGCTCATATCCACTCTCCAACACAAGAAGTTTAACTGGAAACCTCACATCCGAGGACACAAGTTCTGTGTCCTAGGCTAGTTGCAGGGTATAGCTATGAATCTGGGTGTTGCAGCACATACTTTTAATCTCAGCACTCTGGTGGCCGAGGCAGGCTGATCTCTGTGGGTCTGGGCCAGAAAGATCTTCACAGGGAGTTCTAGCACCCAATTTAAGGTTTCATAGCAGAACCCATTTCAGAAGGAAAGAAAGAAAGAAAGAAAGAAAGAAAGAAAGAAAGAAAGAAAAGTATTCCCCAGAGACTCATGGATTGAATACATGGTCCCTAGATGGTGACACTGTTTTGGTAGGTGATGCAAATTTTAAGAGGTAGGACCTATCTGCAGGAAGTAGGTAGTTGAGAATAGGACTGAAATCTATCTCTGGTCCCCAGACCTTCCCAGTTCTCTGCTTTCTCTTAACTATGCTTTCTCTTTTTATTATGACATTCTGCTCACACATGAGGCAAGAACTGGCAGAGCCGACTGCTATGGACTACATTCAGTGGGGGCATGAACTAAAAGAACATTTCCACCTTAGCTTATATTCAGTGTTCTATTACAGTGATGCTCAGTAGGCTTGCAGCCCCCCCCCCCCCCGCACATTAGCCTTAGAACTAAGAAACAAAAGGTAACTGGCAGTTATATGAGATCTTCTGGGAGAAAGCCGTGGCAGACGACTGTCACATTATGTTTGTAATGCGCGTCTTTATTCTTGTTCTGTCTGGCTTCTTTGAATGTACATTCCCAGTTTGGACAATGAGATTAAAGCTCCACTGTGACAGAGAAATATCTTGAACCATAACATGTCCCCTAACCTAACTTTGGCTTGCATTAACTTTAATTTAAAAAAAAAGAATGAGCAATTTTTTTATACAGCTATGTTTTCTTTTTCTAAATTAAAACAGAACCACTCTTAACCTATATCAAAGAGCATAGGAAGCAATTCCAAGCCTGTCATTAATAATCCCTTTTCTGTCTGACACATCATTAGTAAATACCAAGTTAGGTGAAAGAGTTTTGCTTTTTACTTCTGATCTGAGACCTGTTCACTGCCTTCTATTTTCCTCTCTTCCATTCACAATGTTTAGTGTCAGTTATCAACTTGAAAGAATCTACAGTTTCCTGAGAGACAGGACTCTGGACAGATTTGTGAGGAATTATCATGATTAAGTTAGTTGAAGTAGGAAAATCCATCCATAAAGTGGGCAACACCATTTCCTCAGCTTCTGTTCTGACTGCATAAAAGGAGAAAGTGAGCTGAACAAAATATCCATTGCTGTTTTTCTTCCAAATATTGATGCAATGTGACCATACTGCCTTGACTCTCCTGCCAGCTATGATGGGCTGGCTATACCTTGATATGTGTGATAGAATAAATCCTATCTCTCTTAAGTTGATTTTTGTCAGAGTATCTTATAGGAACAATAGGAAAAGAAACTTAGTTAAGTAAAGAATGAGCAAGTTCATCTTCCCCTTCTAAAGTAGGCTGCACGCGTGTAGAACCGATCCCCCCGACAGTGTTCTGCTTCTGTTGTGGTCCTCTGACCATACCCCGAGAGTGCCTCATGGTGTGGAGTGGAATGCATAATTTTGCTTTCTGGCAATTTTTATTTTCAATGAGTGATAAGCAGCATTTTAAAAGGAAAGACTGGATTGTTCATTCAGTGCAAGCACAGTTGGCAGTAAGGGAGGGTGCAGGGTTTTGTAAGGGTTCCAGATTCATTGGAGTCTGGGTGGAGAGAAAACTTCCAGACTTTTCATCATATAGGTAAGAGTCAAAGCCATGAAGTTTGCTTTGATATTGTTAAGTCAAGGTCTAGCCTCTACGTTAAAAAGGATGGAAAGTGGTTCAATTGACAAATTCAATTGAAGAAACATAAAATTGCAAACACAGTAAAAACAAAACAAAACAAAACAAACAAACAAATGAACAAACAACAACAGAAAGACCCAGAAAAAAACAAAACATCATATCTGGGTGGAGAAAGGAGAGAATTACAGTTCACATATTAGAAAAATAGACTTAAACCCCTGGGTCTCAAATTACAATTTCCAGTAAACATCAGTACCAAGAACAAGAATTCAGAAAGAAGTACTAGCAAGAATTCACACAAGGGCAGCATTGAATGCCCCGCCCCCTTCAGGCCACCACCCACCCAAACAAGCAAGCAGAATTCAAACCAAACCAAACCAAACAAACCAGACCAAACCAAAAGCAAATCAAGATCATAAATGCTGAACTTACTCTTACTGGAATCTGTATTAGAACGCTCACCCTGAGGCACATTGTAATCTAATCACTGAATACAGCCAGGGAAAAGACTGAAATATTAACTTGCTAGGAAAAAAAATGTTGAATGCTCTCATTTAGTCTTTAATTTCTCTCACATAGGTGGTCCTCAGATCTAGAGAGTTTGTAGTAAACAAAGTGAGGGAGTTGTTATTAGAGTATGAGAGGTTTTTATTTTCACTCAGCTTTATTGCAAGTCTAGTTTGCTTAAGCTCCTAGAGGCAGAAAAAAAAATCAACTTGACTCTTCATAGTTATGTTCATAAAAGTAATAACATTTAAAAGTAAAGCTTTTATAAGAAACCTGCTATGTTTTCTGTCAAACAGGAAAAAAATTCACCAGTCTCCAGTTTTTCCCAATAGCTGATGTTGGAGTTCTGCTTCCTCACAATCACTGCTTCCACTGTCAGTACAGGAGCATCACGAGTGTTCTCCCATGCAGGGTCTATGTCCCAATCAGTTTTCTAGGGCAGTTTGACTAACCCATAATACCCAGATATTTGCTTAAATATTCTTCTGGTTGTATATGTGAGAGTGTTTTTTATGTCATATTAACTACTGAACAACTTCAGTGAGTAAAAAGAAGTGCCATCACTAACTTTCTTGGTCTTCATTGAATCTTAGTGTGTGTAGGGGAGTCTTCAATATGACAGGAAGATAGAGAAAGACAGATCTTAGTCATTTCCTCTTATTTTCTTTGAGCTGAGACATCTGGTGTTAGAGTAGAATTTATTGAGAGTAGAATTTATGTCACTCATTCTCCTTGTTCCCTTATGTTTGCATTTAGACATCATCAACTTTCTTGGGTGCTTGATTATTATAGATCTTGGGGCTTGTCCATCTCTCAAGCCATTGAAAACAATTCCTTAAAATAAATTTTGTTTTTATTTCTATATTACTGCTTAGCTTTGCCTTTCTGCGGAGTCTGGCGTAACGTAATTGGGTACTAAAAATTTAGATGTTTCTCTAACAATTCCCAACATGTGAGGGAAACTTTGCAACTAAGTAATGAGTAGAGTTTGAATGAGTTTTAAGGAGCCAGATGTGAAGGAGAAACACTGGCGAAAACAGGAGAAAAAGTAGTAACAATAAAGAATACTTGGCTGAGTATTCTTCTAGTGCTTTGTAGATGTAGAATTGAATGACAAAGTTAAATATTTATTTGAGAATGTTTCCAGGGTAAGTGGATTTTTTCCCTGAATGTTCACAGTAAATTGTGAAAAGAGAATGAATTTAAGGAGGACTAGTTATGCAAGAAGATTTCGACTTCTGAACTCAGGAAAGCTTTTAGTGTATGTCATGAAGTTGTAAAAGCAAGCGAGCCAATTCTCAAGAATATGTGGTTGAATGATCCTTTGCTAGTGAGCTCTTTGCCAGGAGACATGGACTGAATCATTCACTTCAACAGAAATCAGGGGTAGGGACCATGCCGGGCCAGCCAGAATGCTGCCATTCTGAAATGAAAGGAGCAGAAATAATGAGAAGAAATGCAGTAAGTCAGTGGGACTCATTAGATTTGATAGGGCTGGATGAAAGCGCTATTTGGTAGAAAATATGTGCTATCCTTAGAAAACAGGGAAAGGCCCCGATGTTAGCTGGGTTATATCCTGGGATTTGTTACTTTATATGGTTTCTGTGGTAAGCTTTGTGGTCTCTAATGCACCACTGAGTTACAGCGACAGAACTGTCACCTCAGCAGCTCTAAAAAGCAGAGAAGCCATACAATGAGGGCTACAGTCGAGCCTTATGACCTGATGCCACCAGTGTCTCTGGGGCTTAGGCTTGCCTGTGACCTTCTTCTTCTTATTTACTTTTATATATTAACTTATGTTACTGTATGTTTCCTCATGCTATTCTATGCTCATACCTGGTTTCCTTTACCTGTCATATTAGTTTCTGATTCTATCTCCCTACAGCATGGCTTATTGTATTTTGCAGCCTGAATATTTAGTACAAGATGCAAATTGGGAGATACACATTCAAAAAAGTATTCTGTGTTTAAACGAGGTAAACAAATATTGCTTTAACTAGTTCTCACTGAATTTATTATCCTAAGAATTTCTAAAGATAATAATATGGTGATATGTATTATGGCCCTTTCAAATGGAGGCAGAGTAACTACTTCTCTGAACCTCCACAGCATTTTCCTATGGATCATGAATCTTCATGGAGCTTCATGCAACAAAGCACTGGCCAATGGCATAAAATAAAAATTCATCCTCTGCTTTGGTCAGACTCTTCGTAGTCTACCATCCTCAAACTTCTATTATAAGTTTTCTGTTTAGCATTGTTCAGGGACTATTTTATCTGTGTTGTTTTGATTAGTCATAGTTTATTCTGT
The DNA here is from genome assembly GCA_907169655.1 of Acomys percivali. NCBI lineage: Eukaryota > Metazoa > Chordata > Mammalia > Rodentia > Muridae > Acomys > Acomys percivali. Next base: position 29,403,281 of record OU015758.1, on the reverse strand, counting down.
CATTTATTTCTGGTTTAATATTCTATAGCACAAGTATGTCTCTTATTTTTCTTATTTAATTTTTCTTCAAGTCTTATTCTTGGTAACTTCTCCTCTCTTTGCCTTCTGATCATGTTTTAACACTCTCCTTTCATTTCCTCTGTTCCTCTCACAGAATTAGTCACCTTTTTCATTCAATAAATGTTTTAATACTTTCTGGCTGCTTTCCATAACAGATTATCTTAGAATGAGTAATTTATAAACAATGGAAATTTACTGCTTACATTTCCAGAGTGCTGGGTATCTACAGTTAAAATGCGAGCAGACTTGACATCTGACAGGAAGGGTGGATTTCTGTGCCCTCACACGGTGGACAGAAGCAAAGGAACCTACCGGCATCCTAACCTTAGACTCATCTGGGAGAAATATGCTTTTGTTCTTTATAAACTTACTAACAGATTAAGACACTTCTCTGTTGCGCTCCAGACCCAGACAACCAACTGAAGTGCCTTTTCAACCAAGGCAGTCCTGACCTCCAGGTTCTCCCAGCATGCCTTGGTCCCTCTCTGCTGCAGGGCATAGCTGGCATACTCTACCCCCTACCCTGAACGTTCCAGCCCAGGGGCAGGGCCTTCCCCTGCTTTTTACTATATAAACCAGACAGTTTGGTCACCCCCCCTTTCCTGCTCTCTCCCCCCTCTCTCTGTCTCTCTCTGTCTCTCTGTCTCTGTCTCTCTGTCTCTCTGTCTCTCTCCAAATGCTCTACATTCTGGTTGTACAACAAAGACTGCCATTCAGACCACAACAACCAATAAATAAGACATGTAAAGGTGGAAACTAAAACCTAAAAAACTTCACAGTTAAAGCTGATTGATCGCTCAAGTTTTCCTTATAATCTTTAAAAAAAAAAAAAAAAAAAGGATCCAAGTTCAAATATCCTAGAAATAAAAATAGAAAAGTATTTGACCTGTTAAATACTAGGCAATACTGATTTAAAATAAAAAATAAATAAATGATCAGTTAGATCTATTATTTGATAAAAAGTTATTAACAATATCATAATTATGATTAATTAACCATCAATTATTAATTAATTAATAATAATGATTTTACTTTTTATATTTTTGCAGGTCTAAGGACTGAAACCAATCATTGTAGTTCTGTACAAGATTTTCAATTTACAATACCCTTGAAAGTAAGGTTTAGGTTCACAGAACGATAAAAAATAATGGTTTGAAATATGAAGATGAAAAAGATCTATCCCTGTAAGTCACCACCATGGAAATGCTTGCACATATGCCATTTGTTGTATTATTCATAGTAACCAAGGTATGAAACCAGCATGCTCACCAAGTGACTACATAAATAAAATGGATATACCTACACAATGGAGTCTCATTTAGCCATAAAGAAAATTAACGGGGAGGGGGGTGGTTCTGGTAGCTCTAATGGTAGAGTGTTTGCCTAAGTTGTGTGAGGTCCTGGGTTCAAGCCCCAGCATGGAAATAAAATTGAAAGTTGCAGGGAAATGAATAGATGTCACCAAGTGTATCAGTTGCTTTTCTCAATATTTTAGTCACATATCCGAATATGGGTTATGAGTATGAGTAAGGGTTGACTTTGGCTCATATTTCACAGCAATGAGGTCAGTCATGGTGGGGAAGGCTCCACCCTGACAGGACTGGCTTGACCAGGAAACAGGAAGGGATCTGTTGTCTCTGTTTCTTAACAATTAAACTTTATTATACAACCCAACTAGCTTACACAAGAAGGAAAAAAGGTTAAAGGAACAAAAGAGTGAACCTTCCGGTATCCATTCCACGGGAAGGGTCCTTAGGTGTCTCTCTGGCCTGTGTGCTAGTCCAGCCTGTTCACTGCTCCACACGTGCTCTAGCCAGGTCTGAACCTGTTGTTCTCTCCTCCCCACCTGCCTGAGTCACTTGGGAAGGGCGGTCTCCTTCTCCTGTTGAGGGTCAATTAGAAAAACAATAGCTCAGGTTGGGTTCCCAGGTCTGCTTCCTGAATTCCAGGCCCAGGATGGCTCCATTCAGTCTGTCACAAGGTATTCATGGGGTGCCCCAAGGGTAAAGCCCGCCAAGACTGCTTCCACCTGTGACAAAGCTTAATCTTTCCCACAGGGATCCCCATGGTTCTGCTGGCTTCCTCATTCTTTTCTTTTAGTCTGATCTGGGATTCAAGGACATGGGATGGTGCTCTTCAGGGTGGGTTTTCCCTCCATAATTAATCCTCTCTGAAAGACTCAGACAGACAGACAGATGCAAGAGTTGTGTCTCCTGGGTGATTCCAAGTCTAGTCAAGCTAACAGTGATGATAATGCTACATCAAGTTAAGTAAAATTGCTTGCTTTCTCTCATGTTCAGTAACTATATTTAAGATGTGTTTATAATTTCAAGGTGAACTTTGAAGCTGGAACAAATCATTGGCTAGTTGAAATAATGGTATAAGTTAATTAATTCTGGTAGAGCAAAGATAATTCTTCAATCAATAGGCAATTTTATATAATTTTTAATAGGCTAATTAGAAGAAGCAAATGTCACAAAATGTTCATTACTTATTAAAGCTATGGCATCACATTTTTAACTTGAATTTGAAGTACAGGAAGCATGACAACTGTTAGTTTAATTGGCTGAAGTTGATGAATTACATCTTAAAAACAAAGTGTCTACCACCAGGGTAAGTCCTTTCAGTTAAGTTTAAAGTTTATTAGTAAGTGAAGCATTCACAGATTAATTACAAAAGTTGTTAGGTTATTAATATAAAAGGAAGAAAGAAAAGAAAAACTCACACATCTTTTCAAAGACGTTTAAATTCCTTTTTTGCGTTTTTAGTGTCTGGAGATAAATGAAAAAAGAAACAACCCACAAAACTTCAGAAAAGGGGTATGAACCAGTGTTCTTTTCTTTTGTGTTTCATCTTCTGAATCTGCAAACTTGTTTTCTCCTTTGCCCTTCAGTTTAGATGGAAGTTTTGTCCTCAATTCGAGATGCTTCCTTAACCACTCTTTACTTCTATATTTCAAGTGCAGGGTTGATTTAGTATTAATTGAGAAGTAAAATCTTTTAGGAAGGAAGGAAGAAAAAAAAGTCTCATTCATTTGTATATTTATTATAAAATGTTATTATATATTGAATGTTATTTTGATCAATCATAGATTATCATGTTCCAAAACAAAAAATAAGGCATATTTCAAAAGAATGAACATTTTCAACTTACCTGAAAGAAGATGAGGTTTTTAAATTTTACTGATTTTTTTTCTTTCAGGTTAATTGATTTAATAAAAGGCATGTCACTGTTAATTATACCACTGGAAATTTTAATTTTCTTTTCTTTCTTTCCATTCCCTCCCCCCCTCTCTTTGTGTCATCTTCCTTTTTTCTTTCTTTCCTCTTTCTTTGGCATAGGGGTTGAACCTAGCGACTCATGCATGGTAGGATAGACAAACATTTTACTAGTGAGGTGTATAGGTATTCCTTAAGCTTATTTCTATTTTATTTATAAGTACTATATCTATATGTAGCCCAGGCTGACCTTTACTTGGACTTCCTCTACTTATCCTCCTGAAAGCCCATTGTCTTTTTTGACTTGAAAAATATGTACAGGTAGAAACTCTTCATCACGCTCAATGGTTCTCTTGTTTTATGTATGCCCATTTCATGGCAGCTTGCCTTTTCTTTTTTTAGATAGTGCAGGAGTGTTATTAGTGATGAACCTTTGACCACTGATGTCTCCATATCGTTTATGTTTTTGTCAGAAAGAAGTTCTGAAAACTACTCAAACTATAAACAAGTTTGTTTGCTATGGAAAAGAATGCTCTAGAGAAGGTAACCAAGAGCCCAAAAGGAAAAATCGAAAGCATCAGAAGCAACATTTTTTGGGATTCAGACTGCACACCGTTCCAGTATATGCTGATACTTGTCCAGCCGAAGCTCAAAACTACAACAAGAAGCAAGTGATTACCTTGTGCCTCCATTTTTCCTTTTCTGTATGTGACTGTCAACTGTCTACTGTGTTTTTCTGTTTCTGTTACTGAACTATGCAGTGTGTGAGTGCATGTTGCATGCCTGCATGTGTGTGTGTGTGTGTGTGTGTGTGTGTGTGTATGTGTGTGTGTAGGAGAAAACTCAAAGGATTATTGTTTTAAAGTATTATGGAGACTCACTTGAGAAATCTCATCTGTAATTGGACCTCATTCAGATTAAAGGAATATGGAAATCAAGTTGAAACAGTCAATTGACCATAATAAAATAAACCCTCCAAATTATGAACCTCAGTTTATTTTCTTGTTAAAAAACAAGGGGAATGAAACTAGATCATTTCTAAGGTTTTCCCCCACTCTCTTAGTTATTGAATCACCTAAAATTCGCTGTTATCTATGTCATTTTATTCTCCTTGACTGAATCAAGGGCTGATTATGTTATCTTAATTGATATACATAAGCTTGAGTTGAATTGTTTTATATAGATGATTATCAGAAAGCAACAGTCTGACGCTGCATTCTCTGAAGTTGTCGTGCTACTTATTTTACAGTCAAATGATCATTAGATGCTTAGCAAATATCAGTTGATGAACATGGCCATTTTCAACTGTGGTTGATCATACCATTGCTACCGACATTTCCTTGGTTGGCTGGACTTGTGATGGCTATTCTTGGTTGTCAACTTGACTATATCTAGAACTAACTGGAACCCAAGCTCCTAAGTACACCTGTGAGGGATTTTTCTTGATCAGATCATTTGTGGTAGAAAGACCTACCTTTGTTCTGTGTCATACCTTCTAGTGGCAGCCTATGAAGGACATGAAGGACATGGCAGGAGGAAGCTCTTGCTGTTTGCCTCCCTGTCGTCTCTCTCACTTGCAAGTTCATTCCCTCACGGGTATTAGAGATTCATTCTTTGGGATGATGATATGTACTAAAGACCAACTGAGACATCCACATCATGCACTTAGCAACTATTGGATTCTTGGACTTTCTGTAGGGCGACAACCATTGTTGGAATAGTAGGATCACATGCCAAGATATATATATATATATATATATGATCCTGTCTCAAAACAACAATCCAACAACAAAAATAACAGTATGAATATTTGCTGCTGTCACATGATAGGCATGAAGCTCATAGCAAAATCTAGTTCAGCTCCTCCAAAATGACTAAAAATTGACTTCTAAATCATGGGATTCAAGACAATTTACATAGAGTGAACTGTCCTTTAGGAAACAGAGCTCATCAGACCAATGATACAAAAACGCCTTTTTCTGCTTTGTTTACGATAGATTTGAACTGATCATTTTTTATTTAAAAAGGCACTTAAATAAAGAATGAGGAACACTGAGGAGACAGTGTTTTTAGACATCACTAAAGCTGAATTCCACCACTGAGGAAGCCTCAGTGAGCTCTTGGTGGAGCCTAAATCAAAATGCATTTCCTAGAACCTTTAAAAATAATCATTATGGTTCTTTAAAAATATTACTGGAAACTCCCCTAGATCATTCAGAATAGAATCTTCTGGAGCTTAAGAGATAGGTTAGTGATTCGGAGCATGTGTTGCTTTTTCACAGGGCCTGAATTTGATTTCCAGTACTCATGCCAGGCCGTTCTCAATTACCTATAATTACAGCTGCAGGAGACTGGAGCCCTTATCTGTCCTCAGTTGGCATCTTTATATATGTGACATTCATATAGATACAAAAATTATAAAAGTTGGAATTTTTCTGTTAACAATCACTCCCTTTCCCCAACATCCTGCATCTAAATGAGTTTAAAATAAAAAAGGTAAAGAGTGACAAGTTGGGCAGTGGTGACACATGCCTTTAATCTTAGCACTTGGGAGAGAGAGGCAGGCGGATCTTTGTGAGTTCGAGGCAAGCCTGGTCTACAGAGCTAGTTCCATGACAGGCAGAGATGCACAGAGAAACCCTGTCTTGAAAAACAAAACAAAAAGTGATGAAGTCATTAAAGGCCAGTTGAAACCCTACTGACCTCTTCTAGTGCCTCATGAGGGAGTTCAGTGTCCACATCTTACATCTTGCTCCGTGATCTGTACTTGCAGTTTAGAGAGTTGAGTGATGAGTTTAATAAGTAAAGAAAAAACAGTTACTAAGTGTTTTAACTAGAAATAGAACCATGGGAATATTCACAGTTGAATCTCTTTTTTCTTAGGAGTTATTAAAGAAACCGTGATTAAATGATATGAAAAGAATGATGTCATTATTTTCTGGTTAGTATCATGAGTTAATGGATGCCAATATATTTTCTTTATTATATGTACTTTCTTCTTTATTTATGCGACTTGTACAAACTCAGTCTGCAGAACTAAAGATGGCTTTTAAAATACAAATGAAGTGTTGGTTTAATGCAAAGAAGGCATTAGAAAATCTCTCTCCTACTTGTTTCTTTTTTTTTTTTTTTTTTTTTTTTTAAAGATTTATTTATTTATTACATATACAGTGTTCTGCCTGCATGTATACCAGCACACCAGAAGAGGGAACCAGATCTCATGATAGATGGTGATGAGCCACCATGTGCCTACTTGTTTCTTTCTCATCTACCATTGGAGCATTTTCGAAATCTTAAACTCTTAGTAGAAATAATGTATTTTTTGAGAGATAGGTAAAAATGAGCTGAAAATGTTCAGACCTCATACCAGACACGGGCTACTAGACAGCATTGTCATTCTATCATCACTAATGAAAGCTCTCTTCATGGCTAGATTTTAGCTGGGAGCTCCTGAAATTCTGTGAGTTTAGATTCCACACAAATTTGGATTTTTGTGTTTGTCTGTGTATTACCCACTTTTTGAAAAAATTCCAGGATGCCAATATAGGTAGAACCCCCAAACCCTGGGAAGCATCTCTCTTAGTTCAGGGTTCTCCCTTTCTCCTGTCACCCAATTGGTGTTTGGTCATCTTGATTCTGAAGTTTATCTAGAATTTTCTTGCCCATTGTTTCTTCCTAGTAATTTTCTTTCCACTTACCTTATGCTACTTCTTTTCTACAAATCTTCACATTTTCTTTATATTTGAGGATGATCTTGATGTTTCTCTTTTACATAAAACTCACTGTCGTAGCCAGCCTATATTGGCTCGTTATTTTCATGCCTGGAATAAAACCTTGTAAAAAAAATCCAAAAACAAAACAAAACAAAACAAACAATGCCCCCAAAACCAACTTGTGTCTTTTGTATGTGTCATGAAATTTTTTTTTCTTAGCTCTACTGTCTGCCACTTTAAAAGCTTTATACAATACGAAACAGGCATTTTTTTGTGCACACCTTGGTTCTTTGCCTTTCATAGGACTTTTCAGCTATGGCAATTTAAAAGTATTTTCAAGATAATGCTTAAATAAAAAGATTTGATCTTTAATGGCGCACTGAGTTTGTGATGCTTATACTGGAGAAGGGAGTGATTTTATCAAGCTGAATCCCTGCATCTTATCTGGCTCAGCAGACTTGCTGCTGAGCCAAGGGAAACCAGCTAGTCCTATTGGCAGCAAGGGAAAGTAGGAGCACTGTTTCCGGACCTAAAATGTTACACGTGGAGATGTCCCTGGTGATGTTTGTCCATAAAGCTTGTGACTGCAGGGAGATAACACAGGATGGGATGATGCCATAGTGATGGCCTTGACCTTCTCTGAGGCTCACTGTGTCCCTGATGAATGAAACCTCCTAGTGATAACTAACTACACTGAGGGTTTGAGCCTCTGTGTAACCCTCCCCTACAACATAACAAATACCTTCTGGGAGACTATGGCCAGGTGCCTCTGTAATTTGAACTGCTTCTCAGGCAGCAGACAGAGAAACAGGAGTGTTCCATCCACTCAGTGGGAATTACATACAGGGGTTCTTACTAAAGCATGGGTTTCCTCCATACGCACATACACGCTCGCGCGCGTGCGCGCGCACACACACACACACACACACACATATATATGAATATGTATATTTATTTATATTAGGAAATCTAGTATTAAAAATTATATATATATAATTATATATATATATATAATATATATATATATAAATATATATATATTTGTTTTTACTTGTGTTTTCTAAAGCATTCCATAAATTTAGTTTTTAGAACCCTATGGAACCTGCTTTTTTTCTTTTTAAAAAAAATTAGTTTATTTATTCACTTTACTTCCCCATTGCAGCCCTCCTTCACCAAGTGCCCCCCCACTCTTCTTTCTCACCCCATTCTCCAATCTCCTTCTCCTCAGGGAAGGGAAAAGTCCTCCTTGGGTACCAACCAGCTCTGGCACATTAAATCACTACAGGACTTGGCTCAGGAAACCCAGTTAGGGGAACAGGACCCAAAAGGAGGCATCAGAGTCAGAGAGGGTTGCTCCAGTTGTTGGGGGACCCACACGAAGATCAGGCAGCCCATCAGGTACCTTTGCGCAGGGGTCCTAAGACCAGTCCACGCATGCTCTTTGGTTGGTGTTCAGTCTCTTTGAGCCCCCATAGGCCCAGGTTAGCTGACTCTGTAGGTCTTTTCACGGAGTCTTTGACCTTTCCTAGTCTCTCAGTTGTTCCCCCAACTCTTCCACAGGACTCCTTGAGCTCTGTCTGATGTTTGGCTGGGGGTCTCTGCATCGGTTCTGGAACCTTTTTCACACTTAAAAGAATTGTGGGCTGAGAATTATATCACGGTGGGTTTAGATACAGGCCCTGCCATTCACCCTGTAATTTAAGGTGAATTTCACTAAATAGTAGGCAATTAGAAGTTGAAGGCAGGTTTTCTCATTTTCCCTGTGCTGCCTTGAAGACTACTTAATTGTGGTAGCAATGTGTCTCCTTTGTATTATAAAGCACACTGTATCAAGCATATGGAATAATATGCCTGCTATAAATGCTAAGAATACTTTACATAGGACAATTATTCAAAGTACTATAATATATTCTTGATTCATTATGCCTCAATTTGTATCACATTTAAGAACCATCTCAGAAACAGAAACATATTTCTGTGTGTGTGTGTGTGTGTGTGTGTGTGTGTGTGT
>OU015758.1:29379886-29394269 GCA_907169655.1 Acomys percivali | reverse complement strand
GTGTGTGTGTGTGTGTGTGTGTGTGTGTGTGTGTGTGTGAAACTCCCATTGCCAGATCTCTACTTCCACATTATTTGCAGCTCTTTCTAAACAAAATGCCAATATTGCTTCCTTGGACACGTTGACAATTTTTGGTTTATTTCTGGCATTTGATAAGTAGCCTCCAAGATGCCCAGCATCCTCTGTGGGATAGTTCTCCATGTGAAATAACTGTTCTTTTAATGATAAAGCCTTGGTTTGATTATTACTACTACAGAGAAGAATCTAGAAAGAAAACTACTGGTGAACAATATTTAAATTTTCTCTAGCTATCATCACTTTCTAAAAAAAAAAAAAAATCAGTGAAGATGGGAATTAATCGCAAAATGTCCCCTACTCTCTCCCCATCCTTCTTTATCGCACTTTCTCCCTAACAACAAAATATTTTTCTAACAGCCACAGTTACTTTGTCTTCTTTTCCTTTGCCAGCTCACTAGCTTATTTGTAATCTGCCTCCATTTAGGATGTCTGGTTTCTTAAATTTCCTCTTCCCTGGGGAGAGACATTGAGGAATAGCTTCTCCAGGAAGAACCTTCCAATTCAAATAAGTTAGGTGAAGGAAAGGGACACCTCAGGACTCATCCCTTAATATTTCTTCCTCTTTGACATCTATGGGAGGCGTTACTTGCTGCTGCATGGGCCTAACATTCTAGGCAGTATAAATGGGACAGTGTGAACGGACGGGAGCGGAGCACCATTCCACTCCTGTCAGCACCTCCGTGTGCATGTAAGGTAGCAGGTTACAAACATCGATGACAGTCATTTCCTGAAGCTAACCTTGTCAGTATATACTTGAGTAGTATTATCAAATCTGTATTCCTGTTTCTCAAGTTAGTAGTATATACTGCTCAATAAGTGCATAAGGTGTTAATGTTTTCATAGTTGAAAATATTGTACTTAAATAGGGAATATAGTTATGCTGATAAGCTTCCTCACTGAATAGGTAAAAATACTACAAGCAGCGATTAAAGAATTTGTATTGTACCAAGAGAAGTTGATGGTAGAAGAGAAGGGAGTATTCATGCTATGATGTCATCCTAATGGATACCAGGGAGCTTTAAGATGCTTTATCTCAATATAGTACTCACTCCCATGGGTCTCTGAAGTATATAATTACCAGATTAGGATTTACATTTCTGTAGAGTTGCAAAAAATGCAAATAATTCTAATTTCTAATCATTCTTCATTCACTGAAGTTTTACCTTATAATAGAAAGGAAATAAACATCATCTATACGAGGGCAAGCGCAAAATTAAGGACATCACACTGATGATTATGGGTTCAAAGAAAGATTTCACAGTCCATAATCAGAGCTTGTATTTAGAAATATAATGAAATATTAATTTCAATTATAAGATATCTCTGTCGTAAGAAATACCTTAAATATACCAGATTCTTATTTCATTCCTTGTACTTCCTCATAAGAATTGTTCAAGTAAGAAGTGAGTGGAAATGATATTCATCGTAGCAGACATTCCATGGGGAGTGAAGTAGCGCTACTAAATATTGGAAAAACTGTATAATGTCATAGGTTCTAAATTTATTACTTCACCAAACAGTATTTTTGAGGTGGGAGGAATGCTTCCAGTTTTCAAAAGCTCATATTGAATTTTCACTTTAAAGCAAATATTTGGGAGCGTCTATAGGGAGATTGCTCTACATGGATGACCAATGTTCACATAGAGCTGTTTGTTAAAGGAATGTAGCAAGTACTGTATAAGGTCGCTATATGCAGGCATGCATCATATACAATTCAATATATTAGCAACTATAGGGGCAGTGAAAAGTATTCCTTTAGGAAAGAGGCTCACTAGCTCATCTGTTCACCCAGCCATGTCTTCACTGATTGTGCTCTTAAGCATAGAGTGGTTACAAAATATTCTGTAATCTTATTTCCTTGGAAGAACTTTGTGCGTGAAACTGAGAGGAGGTAAACATGCATTCTGTGGCGAACTCACAGCGTTATTTCAGCATTATACATGATAATTCTATTTGCTTCTTTTATACTAACTACAGGAGAAAAATAATATTGCAGCCTCTTAGCAATACTAATGTCGACTTAAAAATGGAAGAAAATGGGTGCGAAGTAATGGCTCAGTGACTAAGAGCACTTGTTACTCTCACAAAGGATCTTGCTTTATTCTTCAGAACCCATGTGGCAGCTCATAAGCATTCATAACTCCAGTTTCGGGTGATCCAACACCCATGTTTGACCTCTGCATGTGAGATATGTATATATGAAAAATTTATACTCATAATATAAAAATAAATAAGTCTTTAAAACATTAAACAATGGAAGAGAAGGTGACTATGTAAGAGTACATTTTAACAGGCTATGAAAACAATTTGAAAGATACTACTATGGCTAGATTTCATGGCATATGCTGAGGCAAGAGGAGCATTGTGAGTTCAAGGCAAATTTGATTTGTATAGCAAGTTCTACATCAGTCAGGGTTGCAAAATTATACTACCTCAAAGATATTGCTATAATGAATGGCAAACATTTGAAGCTATATATATATGCATATGTATGTATATACATAGACATATGCATATGTATGCACATTCATGGTGTATATATATACTGGAGCAGGAAACATAATCCAGTCATGTATAAAATGGCATCTTTATATGTATGTGAAATAAAAATTAATATATAAGAATAAAGAAAACTTAAGGGAGTATGGTTAATATAGATAGGATTGAGATCTTTCTAACCTGGATAACAGTATTACTTTCAAAGCTACATTTGGTTTTGGTACTTTTTAAAAGCTCTGCGACCTTGTATACTCTGGAACCTTCCTTATATGCAAGCTGTAAAAAGTACATTACTCTACAGACAGCTTTAAGGGGTGGTTATTAGAAGAAGTTGTCTTTCAAACCTCAAACTAAATATTGTTTTCTTTGTGCTGCCTGCACACATTAATGCTATTGTACTTGAACTTTAAAAGGTACCTGTTTACAGGTCAATTCTCTATTAATCTATTAAATTCTGGAAATAAATGACTTGATCCTATCAATCTTTTATCTCTAGCACTTGGTGTGAAGGATGGAACATCGTGCATCTTTAGAAAATTAATTTACTGCATCAGCAAATCAAGTTCAAACTATAAAGATCTGTACACTGGTGCTCAAAAGTAAAATTTCCCATCTTTATGCTGGCCTTTTATATTGCATGGAATTTTCATATTGCCTGCAACATTTCTTGCTTTCAAACCAATTTTTAAAATCTAATTTAATAGTAATGGAAATATTTTATGCGTTAGAAAGGAAAGTAAGCTAAATAAATAAATATTATTATTATTTCAATTCTGTGGGCATTGGTATTATTTTACAATGAGTAATAAAATATTAAAATAACCCCAAGCACCCAAGACTTACATGCAGAGTACAAAAGTAGCTACTTTTTGTTTTGGGTGACTCTTTAAGCATATGACACATATGAGTGGCATAAAATGTCATTGTGCTATAGAAAAAGAGGGAGGAAGAAAGAAAAGAATACAACACAGAGATACTAATGTATATTTTCTATCCACCATGTACTTTCTGTATTTTAGATGAGAAAACTGTGACTCAGAAAGATTAGGTGTCTTGTTTAAATTCATATGTCTGATTGGTTGCAGAGCTTCCTAAATAAATCTGATAGCAAACTATACCAAACTATACAACTCCAAAAGTTTGGAATAGGACAATTTAAATTTTATTGAAAGGAATTGTCTATAATCCCCAGCTATATATTCAGCCATAGGATACATTTCAAGAAGTTCTTGAGGAAAGTTACATTTAGATGGGCAGAGAACTTGGATTAATTCTGAAATATATGGACATTAACAAGTTGTAGCTGATATGCAGCTCTTATTCTCTGCATTTTTGTTGTCCACACTTTTATTTTGCTTGTAGAAGCAATAACACACAATTACACACATATCAATAGTCCACACCACTGTTAAATGAAGTACTCTATTTGAAATAAATGTATTTGCCTTAAGATAATAAAATACCAAAAATAAAAATAGTAATTATAGCCATTTTAATTAAAACACATTAGTTCCTGAAAACGAGGTGGTTGTCAACTTAGCCAGTTTTGGTAAATGTGAAATATTATAGTGCACACTTTAGAAGATAAGAGTATAACTATGGTACTATATAGACAGAATATAATCATTTACAAATACATACAGTGGAAAGTCAGAATTTGTGTACAATAGTATAGGTTGAGGAGGAGGAAATAGTGCCAAAATGAAGCAAAGAGTGAAGAAATTTAGGAAGAACAGGATTAGAATTAAATAATTAAAAGTTAGTACCCTAACGAGTAAGTTAAGTCACATGCCTCCCATTCCACTGTTCAAAGAGCAGACAAAGGGAGAAGGTTAAAAACTTTTTTAGTGCTGGAATGAAATACAAAGCTCTACCACTCTAGGAAAACACTCTGCCACTGAGCTTCCTCCCGCTGAACATCAGAAGAGGTGCTTGGAAGAGCTGGCTTATGGAGAACCTAGAAAAGTCTGTCTTTGATAACATTCGGCCACATTTCCCTTTGTGCTTGGAAGGAAGGAAGCAGCTGAGGTGGATTTTAATAGTCTCACTGCTATTTCCCTCAAAGAACCACCAGACAGGGCCATCAGGAAACTTATGGGACAAATAATAAATGTCATGGATTCTGACCTTTCAAAATGTTGTAATTCTTCGATCTGAAAACAGAGAAAGTGATGTCCATGTGACTGCAGAGGTGAACTTCTTTACTTGTTACAGTTGTGAGTTTAAACATGGGGTAATTTATGTTAAAAGCGAACAAATCTCCTACTGTAGCCTTCATCATGCCTAGCTGTTTACCAAAACCTATAGAAGGACAACAGAGGTGAGACATCTATTCTACTCAATAAAATACTCAATAATGTTGTTGCTGATCTCAAGTTAACTTTCTGCTTTCTGGTCAACTGTACTACAGTGTACTCAATTAAACAATGTAACCTTATCAATTAAGGCTATATTCGTACATGTATACAACATTCATAATGATAGAAAAAGGGGCAGGGGTCATGGGAGGGGTTGGAGAGGAGGTATGTGGGGGAGGCTGAAGGGGGAAAGCAAGAGGTGTAAATTGACATAATTCTATTTTAGTTAAAACCCATAAAATTAGGGTAAATAATAGTATTATAAAATTTAATAGTATATAGCAAGAGAAAATTAAACATTTTGTAATGTTTACTCTAACTTAATATTATACTGGAATGCAAAAGCTACATGGACATTTGACTTCTGTCATTGTCTAAAGAAATTGCATTAAACAGTTAGAAAGACTCCTCCCTCTCTCATACTCATAGAGAAATACATAATGAATAACTGTTGTAAATGATTATAAAACCCAACAAGCACTGTGGAAACTCACAAGGCAGCACGATCAATGAAGGGTAACGAAGTCTCGCAGAGAAAAGTTGGCTTGTTTTGTATTTTGAAGTCCAAGTAGTGGTACCTACTACACAGCTCAATTTAAATATGGGTGGTAGGTTAACAATTAATGATGCCAAATAATTCCTAGGATATTTGTAGTGTATATTATACTCATGAGTTCTGTCATTAAACTGTTCTGTAATTAAAATAAGCAAATTATAATTTTAGATTGTTACATGTTTTAACAATGTATAATTAGGTTTTCCCCTCAAAATGATAAATACTTCACAGAAATTTTTTTTTGCAAAGTATGTGAGATATCAAAGTATAGATATGGCATGCTCTTATTGCTAGAAATTATCAGGTGTCTTTCCATTAAAGAGCCTACAATAAGACTGGACACTTTAATGCACCCTTTGGGTTCATCTCTCACTTTGAGTATTTGTCTTCTGCTGGAATATCTTAAATTCAATTTGTATTTCCCTAATCAGGACGTCAGCATTTCATAGCCGTTTGTATCAGTTTTCATTGTGGAATATTAAATGCCTCCCTTCTAGATTTAGTTTTCTCTGGGTAAGAGGATTTAGTGCCCACATCTTATTTTCAAACCTAAATCTGAGGAAAAATCATACATGACCTCTTATTGTTAAATTGGTATATGATCCCTTTCTATTTTAGATGATGCCTAGAGATAAACTGAGATTTCTTGGTTATAGGGCATAGTTCTATAATTCTACCAACCAATGCTACAAAGGACCTGCTCTTTTACAGAATGTTTAAGTGCCTGAGACAGCAATTTATAATAATGTAATAATTGATGCTCAGTGGGAGACAGTTCTAAGAAATGGATGCCAGCTGATTTCTATGACAGGAAGTTCTTAACCATCTTAAAGCACAGAACGATCTGTTCTGCGAGAAATGTCTTTGACTTTATTTTCACACATAGTTACTTCACTGGAAGTTTGTGAGTAATGCTGGAGAGAGTTCCTTTAATTGTGTCAAAATGTCACAATAAATACCACAAAAAATGAGTTAGGCTTACCAGTATTTGATATTTTCTGTTTCTGAGTCAATCTGATTTGTTTAATAAGTGTTAGAGGCAGGCACTAAAAAGTAATGACATATCACAGGAATTTTTCCTGGCTCAGATTCATGACAGTTTTTAAAAAATCTTTAATCTACAACTTCTGGGTCATAATTGCTTATTCCTTTTGAATAAGCTTATTTGAATTGCTTATTACTTTTGAAAATGTATGTTTAGGGGACAGGAAGGATAACTCAGTTGGTAAAGTGTTTGTACTGAAAGCATAAGGACCTAAGTTTGACCCTCAGAATGCACAGAAAAAGGCAGGGTGTGGTGATATGTGCCTATAATCCTAGTCCTGGGGAAGGAGAGACAGGAAAATCCCTGGATCATCCTGAATGAGGTAACCCAGACCCAAAAAGAAACATATGGTATATACTCATAAGTGGATATTAGCCCAACATAGACGTCCTCTGAGAGACGTCACCAAGTGGGGGATCAGGACAGTCCTGGATCTCACTGTTGGACTCTGGGTAAGAGTGGTATGGAAGAGTGGGAGGATGGAAGAATCTAGAAGGTTCAGGAGCCCACAAGGAGAGCATCAAGATAGGCAGATCTGAATTCAGGGGGTCTACACAAAATGTTACACCAACCCAGGGCAATGCATGCAGTGAACCTAGATGCCCTGTTCAGATCTAGCCAATGGATAGCTCATTCTCCATGGTTGTGGGGAGAGTGGGTACTGCCTCTGACAAGTACTCTGGTGTCCCTGATTTGAACACTTCTCCTTGGTGGGGAGGCCCAGCAACACACAGAGGAAGGGGAAGCAGGTTATCCAGATGAGATCTGATGGGCTGTAGTCATGTGGTGGGGGAAAAGGTCCCGTTCTATGAGAGATCCATGGCAGGGGAATAGGGTGAAAAAGGGAGGGAGGGTGGGATTGAGTAGTCTGGAATTATAAAATGAAATTAATCCCTTTATCCCCTAATCTAATTTCTGTCAGGGTAATTAGTCACAGACACAGAACTGAAAGTAGGTGATGGATATTGACTTACATTCAGAATTTTAGATGCACTAAGATAGGAAAGATGTTTTCTTCAAAGTTGCCTAATACAAATAGCTAAAACACTATGAATGAAACATTTATATGTTTCCTGATTGTCTTGTGGTTCTTCTGCTGTAGGTAGTTTATTGTATATTTGTTTAATAATATAAATATATATATATATATATATAAAGAAAAAAGTAGAAATAATGCTACATGAATGTTTGTGTGCCTGTTAATGTATTTTATATATAATAGAAATATGTTTTTCTTTTATGTAGATATACTACAACTTGTAATTAACTTATAGATTGATACCCATATTTTCCTGAGCACTTGATATTTCAAACAACATTTTAATCAATGTCCTTAAACACATTTATGTTTTCGGGCATGTAAAATAAGAGTTGTTAGATAATATCAATGTAAATAGCATGTTTCAAATTTTGTGCTATAAACAATGATGACCAAGAGGCAAATTCATGATTATGATTTGATAACGAGTTGAAAGGTCTTTAAAGTTAACCGGCAGATCTCAGAAAAACCACTAACATAACTTAAACGATCAGACAAAAAACTGTTCAATCAGGAAGCCAGCTGAATGCTTGGGCTGCATGTCAGAAGGAAAAACTGCCTTAACTGTGTGTATTTCAAGGGCGTCTGTATTTGGGAACTATCCAGCGTGCTGAAGAGCTGTTGCAGGAAGCAGTTTCTCCTCATGGAGCAGAAGTCTCAAATTCCACATGTTACATGTGTTCCCCATCGACTCTTGTCCTTAACATTAAAAAAAAAAAAACAAAAACATTACTACTCAAACTGGCTATTATGTTCCAACTTCTTATTTTCTGTCCTTACGTCACCGCTTTTCCTGTCTGCTTCGACCAAAGCTGATTGGTTTTATTGTTGGCTTAGCCACTTCTATCTGTAACCTACCCTTTCTGTTGTTGTTAGGAGTCTAAGGAATACTTAAAAAGTGAAGCAGTAATTTACTACCTCCTGGAAATGCTCCTGGAAATATATCATTATATTTATCAGAGTAAATTACATATATTGTGTAGTTAAAGTTACAAGAGTTCATATAACAGAATATCATAGAAATTTCTATGGGTAATTTTTTACTTTCCCTCCCAGTAAAAGAATAAAGCTGTAACAGGTGAATAAGTTATGTATTAATGTAGATCACAATTGTTTGCATGTTTCTTAAGTGGCAATCTCAGTTTTTGATCTTCCCACTGAAGGCTGACATCAAATAATCCCCGAAATGTCAATGTATTCTGCTCTATTTACTCAGATTAGAGATTTGGTGGCACCCAATATACTGAGGATTTGGGTGAGAATATTAGGATATCTAGAGCATTCCAACTCATAAACTGTCTTGGGAGAATTTTTTCTACAATAAAAATCTTGTTCTCAGAGCATCTCTTCCTATCACAGAAGACAGAATAAGAAAGTCTGAGAGAGTGGTTAGTATAGGAGAGAATGGAGGGAGGGTGGGAGGAAGTTTCTCTGTTATAAGTACAAGGTACAGTAGCTAAATTTTTGTGAATCCAAAGAAACTTACTGACTTCTGTGTCTGAGGAATTCAATGGTGCATCTCCCTTCACATCCTCACATACTCACTGCCACCAAATTTCTCCATTTAGTTCTGGCTTTACCTCATCATGATGACGTCAGTCTCCAACGGATTGTTCCTGGGCGACAGGATGGTGACATTAGATGCTACACATCTTGTATACCCCCAGTTTACACTGAACGACTCTTTTGTCCCAGCCAATTTATAAAAAGTCTAAGATAAATGTTAATTGCTCTAATATCATAGTTTTCAGACATATTGCTCATACTGAAAGAATCTTAATGTCCAAATAACAAGGCTTACTGATACTCTTACACTAGGCCTTGCTTTTACCTTGGAGCTGTGGGGAAGGTTGGACAGACACATATTTTGAGAGTTCAGAAGATTTTTGTCAAAAGATAACTGATAGGGAGTCAATAATAAAAACAAAGGTAAGTGTCAGAAAGATGGCTCAGCAGGTGTTTGCTGCTCAAGCTTGGTACCCTGAATTTAATTCCCACAACGCATATAAATGTAGAAGGAAGGAAACAAATCCACAAAGTGGTCCTCTGGCCTCCACATACAAGTCTTGAGGTGTGTGTGTGTGTGTGTGTGTGTGTGTGTGTGTGTGTGTGTCTGTCTGTCTGTCTCTCTCTCTCTCTCTCTCTCTGTGTATACACATGCATACTCATATGTTACTAAATAGTTTAAAAATAAATGTAAAGCAAAACTCAAATGCATATACTATATAATGGAGAATAATGTCAAGTTACTAAGGGAAAGTATTGATTTAATAATAGTAATAAAATTAACATTGTGTTTTTATGTATAGTTCACTAATTTGTCCTAATAATATGAATGCTACATAATTGGTTAAATTGCATTTTATGTAAGTAAAGAAATTGTAAGTTTGTTTTCTATTATGCTTTGTAACTCTCAAAGGATGTATTTAAGTATAAATTGCTGCTCCTTTGTTCACAGAAATTTGTAAAGAACCTTAGGTGTTGGTTTTACAATCTATCAAAAAATGTTATGTTTATCTAGTTTCTCCCAGATCATTCTTTAAAGTTTTTATGGTGTGCATCATATCCCCTTTATTCTTTGGATACCTTTTGTCTGCTCTCCCAAGAGGCTGCTGTACCCTGACCAAAGAAAATAGGCACAATGCATCAGCTACAAATCATGGAATAGAATTTGGATTTGTTACTCAGTTCTGCTTCAATTTGAGCCAGTTAATTTTTCTGTCTTTAAGCTAAGGGCCATGATGTTTATCTCATAGAGTTGTTTTGACAGTCAGTGGGTTAATACAATGCTTGAAAAGAAGAAGGCCTGGTACATATCAAATGAGGGCAAACAATTGTTACCGATAAATAGAATGGTAAAGAATTGATGCAGAGGAAGGTCAATTTACCTACAAAATTAAAATTAGAAAGAAAGGTGAGTAGGTGGAAGGTATGTGACTTAAGAAGACAGTGAAGCTGAGTATTTGGTGAGATATGTTTGAATGATTCAGTATTGCTACAGAATGCAGAGTTCTTGGAATAAAATAGAAGAAATGTAATAGATGACTTGGGAGTTTTGGTATTCCATATATTGGTAATTATGAATTAAGCTGCTAGAAACATCTATGTGCATGTTTTTCTATGAATCCAAATCTCTTATATATGTGGAATAATAATGTACTCTGTATTCTAAAGACAAAGCTGTATAATGGTTATATATACTTTATTATAAAACATGCTAATTATAAAAGTAAAGGGAATGATTTTAATAAATGTTTCATAAATCCAAGAAATATATGGACCCTATATTTATTACTTTCCCAGAGGCCTATGAAGTTAAGATACTTGAATTTTAGCATCTATGATAATTTCAGAGAATAAATAGGTTGAAGGACTTCTGAGGTGCTTAGATTTCTAATTCTATTATTTAGGCTTATGAGAAAGTCATCTAAGTTTATAGAAGAAGTCAAGTCTTAAATTAGAAAATGACTTGCTCAGTCACAAAATTCTTTGATACTAGGATAAAATTTTAAATCCATTTGATTGACTTTTATAATCATTCTGTAAATAATACAAATTTGCTAAAAATACTAGCTTATTATTCAAGTACAGGACTCTTCTCTCACCTTTCCTTGACCCTGTGCAGTGCTGGCTTTTGAATCTAAGCCCTTGCATATATCAGGCAAGTACCTCATCACTGAGCTACATCCTAATGTCATCCTTTGGTTTCTTGCTTCCAGATAAATGACATTACTACCTCGGGGATCAGAGGTCATGTTCTTATCAGTAAGCCACAAAGATCAATCCAAAGCATAGGTAAACTGTACATTTGAGCATACAAAGAGGATGACTAAGTTTTTGTTTTAAGTCGTTCATCCACAAGTAGATAAAGCTCACATGATATCATTTGCACAGGAAGATTACCCAGTAGGCAAAAAGTTCTGTACAAAAATGTCCAAGTAGCACATTTACCATGCTTCAATAGAAATAGACAAAATGTTCACTATATTTTCAAAGTAGTATAAAAGTATACAAGCTAGGAATAATGAAGAACATGGGTAATTTCTGAACTGTAACCCATTCGAGACAGCCTAGTGAAGCGCCCAACCAAAAGACTTGAGATTGGGATGCCCAGTGTGTGAATGGTCAATTCTAAGTCCCCAAGGTTATAACAGACATGGAATCAATTTTTGTGGTCATTGGGAACAGTGTAATTTCAAGTGTAATAATTGGTATTGGCCTCTTGAGAAGGTCGCAGAGTGGTTAGAAGGTAAAGTAAATGATAGAAGTCTTACAGAATTACCCAGGTTTCATCATTTGACTTTTATGGATAAGCCTGGGTTCTAGAGCCATAATGACTTGATTTGAGGTTTGTTTGAATCCACAGCTTATTCACATCACTTAGCAAAAGCTGTTTTTTCCCCATAAAGTGTAGTAATATTTAGTTTTAACCTTAGAAATGGTTGAACATGACATAATATTTGTACACTTACAATGGTGCCTAGAGTACAGAAACAGAGGATGGATACTAGCTGGCTATCACCATTACTGTCTTTAATAACTGTGTTAGGCCAGGAACTATGCCAAGGAGCAGCACTGCTTTCACAATCCCTCTGCCTTTAGCATCATAAAATTTTCTTTGTCATTTTTATGACAACAAGAAGAATAACTCTTGATTGGTTACTGATTTGAAAGACAAAATTTTTATTTGCTATTTGGCAATTATCCATCAGCTAAGAGACCAACAGAAGGAAGAGTTTGGTTTCTTTTTGACATGGCTACTGTTAGAAGAGACAAATTTTTGATGCCTTATTCTAGATAGTTTAGTATCTACCTAGGATCTCTCATAATCTCTTATACAGAGCTGTATATAATGACATATAAATTTCAAGTGGTTGAATCTTTGAATAATTACTTAGCTGAAAGGAAATCTGAGGAAATTCAACTAAACAAGACACAGGCTTTCAAAGCATGACTTGAATTAATTTTAAAAACACATTGAGATAAATGGAAATTACCAGTAAGAGAAAGTGGAACCATCTGGAAAAAGGAATCAAGAAATATTAGCCCGACACAGGAAAGTGGTCTATAGAGTGAGCAGGGAATGAAGCAGAAATGTAGACAGCACAATCTAAAGAGAAAAGTGTGAGGACAATAAAAAGATGAAAAACTGGTATGAGAACAGTTGGAATTCCACAGGAAGGTTTAAAATAGTAGTTTAAATAGCTCAGCTTTTTGGTTGGCAACCAGAAAACAGCCCCAGATAATAGTAGGCCTGACAAGCATGAAGCTGCAATGAATGTCTGTTCACAGACTATTTGGGACTCACTGATGCAGTTATCTCACAAGAGATTTGAAAGAACATTTGAGGAGAAATTGAGTATATTGTACAAGTAGGATTTTTTATGGTTTATCATGATATTTACTCATTGCCATAACATATAAAACTATTGTAAACTGCAGACATGATCTTTCAAAATTTTGTTTAAATTGTCCTTCTTTTATATTAAAAAAACACATCAGATTACAAATGTGTGGAAAGGATACTTCTCAGCATTCAGTTTTATTTCCCTGAAGCCAATTCCACTTGCATGCCAAGTAGATGTTGGAAATTTTCCACTGACTATTACACAAATTTCAAAAAGCCAAAGCATTGAATCAGAGGATAGTTTATGGCCCATTAACAATACATTCACTTCTCAGAACTGTAAACACGGCCTTATGGATCTTAATGTAATTGTTTAGGATGAGTGTGTTGGCAAGCACTGTTGGAGTCTGTTAACACAGTCTGGAAAGCAACGTGTTTTAAGCAAATCTGCAAAATGTTACCAACTCATTAAGCTAAGAGCTTTATGGCTCAGTGTTCTAAAGCAATTTTGTGAGACATTTCTGAACAAAGCCGTATTTTCATTTCTGGTTCTGCAGTGATTGATGAGTATGTGGGAGGGGCTGCTGTCCTTGTCACCTTATGCTGGTATGTCATCATATTGTTGACTTTTGCCTAAGAATTCTTATTTTAGTATGTACACAAGTAAATAGTACAGACAGGCATCTGTGCACATCCTATAGAATGCATATTGCTATATTTAAGCAAAGTATGGAAAATACAAAGATGCTTCAAAAGCCACATTTCATATATGCAATGTCAATATCAATATTAATAGATTCCCAATCTTACACATGCTTGAATCTCCCTCAGATGGGGTCAACTTTAAAGGCATATTTCACTCTACTGCAGCCACTTCAAGCTATTCTTTCTTCCATTTAAGATCTATGTATTCACTGGGTACACTGATGCATGCCTGTAATCCCAGCACTCAGGGAGGCAGAACCAGCCAGATGTCTGTGAGTTTGAGGCCAGCCTCCTCTAGAAAGTGAGTCAAGGACAGCCAAAGCTACACAGAGAAACCCTGTCTCAAAAACAAACAAACAAACAAACAAACAAACCATAATAAAACAAACCCCAAAACAGCAGCAACAACAAAAACGAAAGATCTACGTATTCTGATTCCTCCTCAAATGTTACCATTCTTGTTTAGATCATATAATACCTGTTATTATTCCATAATTTTTGTCTTCATTATAGTTTGTTATACCAGGTTTAACATGCCCATATTTTCTATTAGACAGTAACTAAAGGATACAGATCATATATTATATATTTCTGGTATTACAAAAGTATTTAGTGTAAAATATTGTATAAAAGTAACTATTCTTCTTCTTCTTCTTCTTCTTCTTCTTCTTCTTCTTCTTCTTCTTCTTCTTCTTCTTCTTCTTCTTCTTCTTCTCCTTCTCCTTCTCCTTCTCCTTCTCCTTCTCCTTCTCCTTCT
>OU015758.1:29265533-29379876 GCA_907169655.1 Acomys percivali | reverse complement strand
TCCTTCTCCTTCTCCTTCTCCTTCTCCTTCTCCTTCTCCTTCTCCTTCTTCTTCTCCTTCCCCTTCTCCTTCTTCTTCTTCTTCTTGAGACAGGGTTTCTCTTTGTAGTGTTAGCTGTCCTGGAATCACTTTGTAGATTAGGCTGACCTTGAACTCACAGAGAATCATGCCTTTGCCTCCTCATGCTGGGATTACATGCCACTAGGCCAGCTGTAAAAGTAACTATTAATCACCTTACGGCTGCTGTCTGCTAACCTCGGCCTAGTCCTGGAAGCTTCTAGTCTCTGTACAATCTAATCTAGACCTATAATATTTTCAGCCTCTTAGACTTACAGATGAAAAAATTCATTCTTTCTAGTTCTTTCTGAACTCTTGCTGACAGGTTCAGCTGTCTGGCTCAAAACTCCTCTCCTCGCTCACTGATTCAATCTAGATTTTCTCTTGGCCTCTGACTGAATGGCTGTGCTTGGTCTTATACTAACTTTGGCTCTAATACGTTCTAATCTTCTGGCTCCTCATTCTCCGGTTCCTTCTATCTTCGCTTGTATCTATCTTGTTCTCTCTTTAGTCTGTCTCTTTAAAACTCTGCCAGTCAAACTGGCTCTGAATTCCATGAACTGGACAGCAACTCAACTGCACTGTTTCTCAACTCATTGACTCAACCGATCTGCCTAAACAGCACTGACTAGAACTCAGAGATTTGCTTGACTCTGTCTCCAGAGTGGGGTTAAAGGTGTGTACCAGCACTCTTGGATGCAAGCTTTTCTTTACCTGAAACTTTCTCTATTCCAGGTTGGCCTTGTATTCTGTAATCTGTTTTCCTCTGCTTTCTGGCATTAAAGGTGTGTCTGTATTCCAGTTGATCACACAGACCTTGAAGGTCTTTGGATGTGATCTCTGGCCAGAGCAGCCATATTCTGAATTAAAACCCCTTAAAATATTGTCCCAGATAAAATATTAATAACTATATTAGCCAAATATAACTATGGAAGTGCTGGATAATCCAATATTGATAATAAATGTTTTAATGGTGTAATGTTGGCAAAACTGCTCAAGGAAAGGCAAATATATGTCTTGGTTAAGTTTTCTACCCACAGGAGGATCTTATCTGGACAATATCAGGAGACAATCCTCTATTTTTTCTTAAAACTTTGTAAGTGACAGTGGCTAATTTTATTCTGATTTATCTTTCAAAAAGGTTTTCACTGAAAACAGGTAACCCTGTAATATAGGGATAATGCCTCCCCTTGAAAAATGTTTGTTTCCTTATTGTATATTATAAGTGGTCAGGCTTCCTAAGCTTAAATATTTTCTTCTGTACTACATATGAGTGCAATAAACAACTTTGTCCATTTCCTAGGTCTTCAGGAATCTTGGACAGGACAATCCCTCTGAGGACATTGTGGTATTCTGGCTGCCATATTGTTGAGAGCAATACATTTGCTGCAGACTCGGGTATGTGTGCCTACCATTAGCAGTATTCATGAATCTGCAAGTAGAGCAAAATTCTCAGAAACTTCAAAGTTCTCAGCCTATGCCACAAATAGAATCTACAGACTTCTATTTGCTTCCAGGACTTTGGAGTTTCGCAGTGGCCTATTTCATGTCAAAATGAACTTCACAGGGCTCATGTTTTAGTTTTGGATGGCCTCTTTACCAGAATTTTAATTGCCTTTGATAGATGGATTATGTTGTTTATAAAACCCTGTAAAGCTTAGTAATAATCAACATAAAGAAAATTGACAAGTGCCTTGAATAAATTAGTGCATTAAATTCTGTGAGCCATTTATTTATAATAACACCATGTAGCCAGGTATAAGAAATGGAGGCCAGGCATTTTTATGACTTGTCATACTCATTTTCCACTATATTTAAATTCAGTTTTATTTATAGAGAAACATTATGTATTAAGCTTTCTTTCTTCAATCTTTACTGCTTCTGTCATATGGCCATACATTTAATGATGCAGTATAAAACTCTCCTACTCTTATTTTATGACCTCTTGATTAATTTTGTATACCAGATCAAGAGAGGTTTCCAGATGGAAATTTGATGGAATTATTTCTGAGACACCGATTATTGACTCCCACTGGCCTCTGGATAAATTCTGCCCTTTAATTCAACAGCTGTATTTAAAAGAGTTTTAATGTCAGTTAGTGTATTAAATATGATAGAAGTGTCTTTCTTTCCTGGACATAATTTTGAGGGTGAGATAGTGAAGACTGGAATGGTAGCTACTGTGGGAGCTATGTTCTTCATACTCTGTTTCTAGCATACGCAATATCCAGATCTTCTATACCCTGGTTGGGTTTCATAAAACAAGGAGAAAGAACGAGAAAGATAGTCTTTGTTTACTTTAAATCTACAAATATAAAAAATTTGTTCATATATATTTTTATCTTATTCTATTGATCATAAATTAGATCAATATAGTAATACTGGTTGCAAGGATAGTGGTAAATATGATGTGTGTTCTAGGTATTTTGGAAAATCCACCTTAATGGCTACAAAGCAATGGAGAAGGGAGATTGGATTATTGGTGTAGGTATCAGCTTCTGTCACCTTAACTACATAGGCCATTCAGAAATTGGCTCCTGGTTTTTCTTCTAACAACAGATAATACCACACCCCTGTGAAATATTATTAAAATACATTATACATGGTAAAATTGCTTTTGCTTTAAAATATGGTTTCCTAAAATGGACAACAAGGGTTTCAATGATCATAACTGTTTGACTTGAATACTTAATGGTCAATATTTAACACCATGATTGCTTCTAAAGTTTGAATAAAAATGGTTGAAATATTAAATATTGTATTCAAAAGATTCTGTGTTTGTGAATAGTAACACCCACATTTTGCACAAGAAGAAACTGAGGCACAGGCAGGTAGATAGCTGAGCACTTGGAGGGGATGAGCCCAGATCGTCTTTTTGCCTAAGACACTGAGTTCCAAGGATTGTCTCATTCTACTCTCCACAGACACTTTCTAGTCATTTGAAGGAATCAAAATATGCAATTATGATTTATCTCAGTAGCATGATTCAGGTCTAGTAGCATAAATCAATTCTATCTGCCCTCCACAGAAAAGAAAAAAGGAAGACTTCTGAGATGCCTTCTAAGCCTGGATTATTTAGATTGCAGAAACGATAACCAGGTGAAAATTAATTAAAAAACAATAACAACATTTTATTATAGAATTCTTCTCTAGGGTCTGGACACATATGTTTCTTTGAGCCTTTTAACGACTTTCTTTTAAAATTAGCAGCTTTATGTGACTTTCACACTTAATCCTCTTCACATTGTAAAAGCAGGAAGACAAGGAATAAATCTGTAATTGTGATTTTTTTTTTTACAGTTCATTCAGCAATTCTTTTCAGAGTCACTTTCACCTGGGTGGGGAGAACAGTAGCTCTTTTGTGTCTTTCTTGATATTTTATCTTCTCATAGTTAGTTGTCCTTGATACAGCTTCACAAAGAATTATGTCCCAATTATCAAAATAGTTTTATAGTAAAAAAAGAAAACCCACTTGATAATATGATAATTAACCAAAATGTTTGGAATACAAGAGGAGTCCTAAAATATCCATGACTTATTCTTATTTCAAAAATATTTTGATTGATATACCCAGACAATTCTTGTGTTTAATGAAAACACACACACTCACACACACACACACACACTTGCAGTTATCTAAAAATTACCCCATGGCAGATAATATATTGACTTCAGCAGCTTGTACATAGCTGATTTCGCCAATATAGTTACTTGAAATTATATTGACTCTCTTTAAAATGTTTAATTGGAATCTTTAAATTGCTCAGGAGACTCAGAGCTCCGTTGTTTTCTTTTCTCCAATAAAAAGTTTGCCCACAGACCTCTAAGCATTAATTGCTTTACTGACCAAATCTCCAAGTACTCAAAGATACCTGATGCCAGACTCAGCTACATATTTACAAAAATATTTACCCGATACAATATTATATAAGCATCTCAGATTCCCATGGGGTTTATTTAATTAGGATTCTTGTCATGATTAATTAACAATGTTAATTTAGGTAAAAACAATTTTTTCTTCCTTTAAAGATTTTGAATTCTGGAAGTGGTAAAGGGTGATGCTGACCATTAAGTTTAACATGAAATTGAGAGATGTTTACGTTTCTCTCAGCTCTACTCATCTGAGTAGACTGTTTGGTCAACTGACATTGTCCACACAAGATGCTGAATCCTGTATTACTGACAAAAATCTGCTACCATATTTACATGTGTATACACATATATATTTCTATATATATGTGTGATTTTTTTGCTTACATGTACATATACTACATGCTTGCATGGTGCCTATGAGTGCCAGAAGAAGTGGTTGGATCCCTTGAGCTGGAGTTATAGAAATGTGTTATCTTCTATGTAGGTGCTGGGAATCAGATCTGCTTCCCTTCCAAGAGCAGCAAGTGCTTATAACAGCCATTTCTATAGATTCATAAAAAGCACATAGTCTCAATTCTTTTTTTCTCTGTCACGTTTCCCACTCTCCCACCCACCTACCCCACACACACACCAAATGACACCAAAGAAAACACTACACATACAGCAGGCCAGCACTGGATTTCTAGAGAAGTGAGATTTGGCCCTCTGTCAAAGAAAAAAAAAAAAAAAAAAAAAAAAAAAAAAAAAAAAAAAAAAAAAAAGAAAGAAAGAAAGAAAAGAAAAAGAAAAAGAAAAAAGAAAAAAAGGAGGAAGGCATAAAACAAATTTCTATTTTATTACCAACATCCCGTCTTCAACGGGGGAGAGCCAGTGAAATGACTTAAGGATAAGGAGAAGTAAGATGTATGACAAGCAAGTTTTCTTGGCTGGTCCACCACTTAATATATAGAATCCATAATCTTCATATATTTACATTATTTTTGGTTCTCATTCACAGACACGAAATTTACTTCATTCTCCAATTCATCATGAAAAGGATTTGCCAAATTAATTTCAGGTACTAAACAGAGATCCTGAGACTTTCCCAATGGCTCCAGATCTTTATCTTCTTATATACCATTCCCCCATCCCCTTTTTTTCTAGAATATTCTATTCCTTTATGTAACCAAATAGAGACACTGATATTTTGCAGGTACTTTGCTACACTTATCTGCTTTGGTATCTTTGCAAAAGGTAGTCTGCTATTCTGAAATCCACCCTAAAATGGAAGAAAGAAAATATAAATACCTTTCAACATTTAGAAGCCTCTTTCTTCTCATCACACTTATGTAATGAGCAATGAGTGAGTAATGATGGGAGATAAGGTTGTAAAACAATAGTCTTTCTATTGTTTGAAGACTTTATGGGCAAAAGAAAGTAAAAACAACCACCTAAGCAGGAGCTGAAGAAAGATAAGAACATTAGACTTGCTAATACAGACAGGGGAAAGGCCAGGAAGCTTCAAGTTTCTAAGGAATGCTGAGAGCAGGAGAAATAGCCTTTTCCTGAGAAAAGCACAGGGAGTTCATTATTCAATACCAAGTGGTCAGTCCTGAAAAAGATATGTACAAGTAACAGTATATACACTGAGTGGGTTGTGCTTATGTATGTAGAAATAACTCTACACGTGTATACATACAACTATGTAACATCAGTTAATGAAAAATGAAGCAATTACTTTTCAAGAGAGCAAGGTGGGGTATATAGGAAGGTCTGAAGGGAGGAACTGGGAAAGATAAATGAGTAATTATAATCTCAAAAACTAAAATAATTAAGGAAAAAGAGTATAATGAGTATGGGAGAATGAGGGAAGGGACTCTAGCCAGCTGTAGCCTGCTGAGCATGGCTCTGTCCTGCCTGACAGAGATTACATTCCTAGTCTACATTCCTAAGGCTAGTCCCCAAGTCTCTTCTCTTATTTGGCCAGTCCCTCCTCTGGAGGCTGAGTACTAAGGTCCAGCAACCAAAAGCCCCCTTTGTCTCACCTATTTCATGTGCCCAATTAAAATTAAACACCTCATCCTAACATGGGGCTTCCCTTCCTAACTTCATAAACCTTTATTTTCCTCTGAACTACGTCTGTCTCCTTTCTATTCAGAGAAATCCTTTATCTCACTCCCGGACAAATACCCCTTATACCTCTTCCTTGTCCCTTTTTTCTTCTCTGCTTTGTCCTTTTAAGCTTCTCCCTCTTCCTCTACTTCCTGGTTTTGTCCCTTACCCCTGCCCTCTGTAGCAGTGGGACAAAAAAAAATCTCCTTTATACTGAGAGCTTGATATTGGGGATCCTGAGCCAATACTTTTACTCTCAATGAGGCTGTTAGGTATTCTAAGAGATGATAGTTTGGATAAGGATAAAGCTGGTTTAAAAAACAAAACAAAATAAAGAGGTAAAAAATTACAGGCATTCTTGAAGGAAAATCTATTGATTTTATTCATAAGCTGGGTAAGGATATGAAAAAGAAAGAGAATCAGTTTTGGGAATACTTGAGCTAAATGGTTGAAAAACATACATCTTAGGAAGGCACATACCCATAATCCCAGCTCTCAGGGAGGCCCAGGCAAGCAGATCTCTGTGAGTTCGAGGTCAGCCTGGTCTACAAAGGCAGTCCCGGACAGCCAAGGGTACATGGAGAAACCCTGTCTTGAAAAACCAAGAAAGCAGGAAAGCAAGCAAGCAAGCATACAAGCAAACAAGCATCTTTCCTGGGATTAATCAAAATCATTCTAGGTCATTTTTAGTTTTTTAGATCTGAAAACCCAGCTAAAGGTGCAAGTCCAATGAATGGGTGGGAAAACAATTGGCTATAAATTTGGATCGTAGAGAAGGCAATGACACAAATGATGTAAAGACAATGAAAAGCAGTGTATTTCCTTGAGGAGGTATTTAGAGAAGAGACAGAGGGACAAGTGGGCCAACATGGTAAAGGGCAGACTTTGGCTTTGCTTAGGAGAAAGAACTGCTAAATGGTACCTAATATTGCTGAGAATCTAAGAAGCTCTCAATAGTGCAAAGTTGAAGTAAACAGGAGCTTTGATAAAGTCACTGATCAGAGGGTGTTGGAGTGAAATCAGTTTGGTCATAGGTAGAGTTATGAATTAAAGATTATGTATGGAAAAAAGTTTTGCTTTATAATTTTTTATTAATTCATTCATATTACATCTAAATTGTTGTTACATTTCATGTATCCTCCCATTCTCCCTCCCTCCCATTTTCACTCTATTCCCTTCCCCCATGATTGTAACTGAGGGGGCCCTCCTCCCCCTGAATATGATACTAGGGTATCAAGTCTCTTCTTGGCAGCCTGCTATTCTTCCTCTGAGTGCCACCGACCCTCCCCATCAAGGGGACATGGTCAAATATGGGGCACCAGAGTTCCTGTGAAAGTCAGTACCCATTCTCCACTTAACAGTGGAGAATGTCCTGTCCCTTGGCTAGATCTGGGTAGGGTTTTGATGCTCACTGCATGTATTGTCTTTGGTTGGTGGCATAGTTTGAGCAGAATCCCTGGGCCCAGATCCGTTCATCATAGTGTTCATCTTGTAGGTTTCTAGGACCTTCTGGATCCTTCTATTTCCCCATTCTCCTTTTCTTCTCTCACCTAGAGTCCCAATAGGCTGTCCTCACCTATATCCCATTTTCTTGGTAAGTGAAGACTTTCATGGGACATGCCCCTTGGGCTAGTGTCCAGTTATAAGTGAGTATATACCATTTGAGTCTTTCTGCTTCTGGGTTAACTCACTCATTATGATCATTTCTAGTTCATTCCATTTGTCCACAAATTTTGGAAATTCCTTGGAAAGATTTTAAAGTTTATAGAAGAAATGAGCGAATAGGGTAGAAGTTAGTAGAAAATGTAGTGGGGTGTGTGTGTGTGTGTGTGTGTGAAACAGAACAATGTTAGGTGTCCTCATGACTGCCATTCATCTTTGAAAAGGGTCTCTATTTGCATGGAGCTTACCAATTAGACTAAACTAACTAGCCACTGAAACCCAAGGACCCTTTTGTCCCTGTCTCCATAAAATTGCGATTACAAGCAGGCTAGTGTGTTCCCCATTTTCACTATGTTTCACTACAATCTGGTGATTGTACTCAGGTACTCGTCATGCTTGAAAGCATGTATTTTGTTGATTCAACTATCTCATCAATCTGGATAGTTTTTTTTTTTTTAATTTGAAAAAACAAATTATCCAGACTATCCATTCAGGAGAGGAAAGCCAATGATGCAAGAAGGAAGCAAGAGTCAATTGACATTCATTTTGGGAAGACACTAAGGATCATACCACACAAGAACAGTGAGAGGAGCCTGGGTTTCATTAGAGACAATCCTCTCTTACTCTGTGAAGAGAACACAGAGGTCCAGGAGAGTGCGAATTTTGCAGTGAAAATGCAAGAAAGGGAGGAGTTGATCCCATCTACTGTTTCAGTGAGGGAATGGGTACGACCTTCTGATGTGGGAGAAGCAGGAAGCAGACAAGCTGTCTCTAAGGGAGGAAAAACAAATCCATTGCATAACATATCTCTTCACCAGGCACAGTCCAGCTCATCACCAAAGTGTGATGTGGAGTCTTTTCAATTTGATTCTACGCGCTTCTTTATTAATGTTTAACAATATTTAGAAAGATGTAGAAGAAATTAGATTTTTTTCTTGAGTTTTGTTAACTAGTACATATTTTAATTTCCTCTATATAACAAATCATCAGTGAAGTGATAAAGATTCATAGCTGAGTTCCCCATAGAAGTACTTTGTTGTAATCCATAAATAAACTTAATAATACATTTTGAAATAAACACTTTTATTGCTATCTTTATAAAAATTGGGTCAAGATTTCATTGTATTTAGAAAAGTAAAAATTTCATTCCTTAACTAGGAAAGGAATGTAAGGTAAGAGTATCAGTTTTTTTAGTTTCTTTGAAGTATTACATGTATTTTCTGCATTTCTTTGTCTCTGTGAAGAGAATATGTCATATTAAGGTTACAAATAACATGCCAAAATGTTCACTCTCAAAAGTGCCTGCAAGGGATCTCAGGGAGACTGAGTGTTTTAGCCAGATGCCCTGTTGGAAGATCATGGTTAAGGCACAAGATCGGATTGCTGAGTGCTGTGTTGAGATTTTCATTGGAAATGCCAAATTGAAATGTAAAGTGGCTGATATAGTGATGGCTGCTTGAAATAAGAATGTGACTGGAACTAATATTGACATAGAAAATCTGCTTGAGTATCAGCAGTAATCCTAACACACAGGATTATTTTCCTAAAGGCTGGAGGAGTTGGCTCAGTGAATGAAATGATTGCTGTGAAAGTATAAGGACTTTAGTTCTGACATCTCCACCTCATGTAAAAGAAGGATCTGGCAGTAGAACTATATTCCTAAAAGCAGGATCTCAAATATGTATATCAAGAAGACAGCGATCAAGTGAGACACACCTTTGACTTTTGGCCTTCATTGGCTTCCATGCACCTTTCCCATTTCCTTGAAGATTTTTCTCATGAAGGTTTTAATTGATTCTCAAACTTTTGGTAACTTTTTAGTTAAATATTGGTCTAATTTACAGTAAGTATAATGGACTTTGGAAAACATCCTTTCCAATGTTATTGTTTTAACACTAACACTAACACATGCACACACATACACACATGCATATGCGCACACGTGTGCGTGGGAGAGAGAGGGAGAAAGGGGGGGGGAAAGAGAGAGAGAGAAAGAGAGAGAGAGGAAATTATATATATACCACAAAACACTCAAAACTATGACCTGCACAATCCCTCAAATGAAGGTGAGCAGTTGTTAATGCTTTCTAAAAAAAATGGCTTAAACAATCACCTTGAATTCTTATTTGCCTGATGGCTTATTTTTAATCCGAAATAAGATGTTGTTAAAATACAATAAAAAGATTCAAAATGAGCTGAACAGAAAACAAATGAAATTATTAACAAATATTTAGGAGAATTAGTTGTTTTTCCATCTCTACTTCTTTTGAGCAATAGAACTTTATTAACTAGTTCCTTTGATACTGTTAGTAGGAATTAATATTTTGCTCATAAATTATTATCTTATTACAATATACTTTACTGTAATTATAAGCAGAGTTCTTTTTCCTGTTAATTAAAAAGTGTAAAGAAAGAAAAAAGAAAAATAGAGAGAGAGAGAAAAAAACAAAAAACAGTCCGTGAAAAGGCCCAGTGAAGACTATTCCAAATAGAAACATAATTTTTCTCTAGAAAAATTTTAGGAATCCAAATTTTACTCGGATTCTGAGAGACTTCAAAGTCATATTGTAAGAAATATCTCTTTTAATCAGATTAAACACTCATTTGTTTTCTTGGTGATGCAAGTGATGGGATGAATTTATGAAAAATGGTGATGTTGAAGTCAACATCTAATATTGAGTGAATACAATTATTTGCACATTCGAGATTCACAAGGCGGGAATCTATGACCTCCCCTGGCGTTCAGGAAGTATTGCCAGAGTGGTAAGAAAGGACATGAAATCAGATCAAGGAGACAACACCAGACTAGAAGGATGCAAGAAAGACAAATTAGGATGCTTTCTATCTCAAGAGAGGAGAGCAGCCACCAGAGAGAGTTAACAAAAGAGTAACGCGGCTTATTATATTTCTTCTAGGTTTTGGAAAATGCATTAAAGGAGAGGCAAAGAGAAAGCAAAGCTCTTAGTTTAATACTATTGTACCAGTCAGAGTGAGAAATGATGGTAAGTTACATATGTACATTATGGATGGTGGACGTAACAAGAGAGTGGGTTGATACACTCAAAACTTACAGTGGGGGTCATGGTAAAGAAAAGGGGTTTTTAACTGAAATTAATGAAAAAATTTCTGAATATAATTGTTGAATTAACACTTTAATACTACTGTACATATGGTTAAAACTCACACTATTTAATTATATTATTTCTTTGTTATAAAATTTGAGGAGATTGAAAGTACTCTTATTGTACTAATAGCATTTATAGTTAAAAATAAATATTGTTGACAATCAAGAGAGAAAAATGCTATGAAATTTATTAAAATAGTTTCTAATTGCCTTATTATTAATGTGTGGTAATAATAACCTGATGATTTTAACCTCTTCAAAATGACATTTTTATATGTATTTTATATGTATGTCCATGGGCAAATATGCCACAGCATGTGTGTGGAGGTCAGAGACTAACCTTCAGGACTTGGCTCTCTCTTTACCATCTTGGTCCTGGCAATCAATCTCAGGCATTCATTATTTGTATTACACTTTTATTTTTTGAACTAGCTCATCATGCAATATTTCATATTTTAGCAATTTGTAATCACTAGGAAGTGTGACAGTTTCTAAGTTTTTGGTATTTTATAAGCTCTTCAACTAAAAATAGGAAGCAATTAGGCTTTGTGTTATGAAAGTAAGAATTATATACGTAAATTTCTTAAAACAGTGCTAGCAGTTTACACAGCACTTATTTTTCAGTTGTGTTAGCTTTGTGCAACAAATGTGGGAAATGTGTGATCCACTGAGAATCTTGAGGTTTAATATAAAGGCTAGCTCAACACTGAGTCAATAATATCATAGAATCTGATCTAAAACCTGTAACTTCCAGCTCCAAGTTAAAGGTATCTTCAGAACGTCAGAATTCAACACATACATACACACACACAAATACTAAATATGATTTAATTGGTATTTCCTTATGTCTACTAAAATGCCTATAACTCTAGATAATGCCGTGGAACTAGTTGCTTTAATGCATATCTATTTTCCGCCATCAGAAAAGCTAAACTTACCTTTCACCCAAAACTTGAAACCACTAAACTGTTTCCTTGGGTGTTAACTCACAAAGAGGTTCATTAATAGTGCCTCCTACTCCCATTCACACATCGATGAAGTCTGCACAGCTTCTGTAACCTCAATGCTTTCTGTTTGCACTGGGAGGATGGAGTATGTACAGAGTACTTCAGTTCCTCTGCGGAGAAAAAGTGCTCAGCAACAAGAGACACCAGACTTAACTGGCTGCTTCCAGTGGGGGCCACACTAGTCTTTAAATGGTTTAAATGGAATTTCCATGCAAAATTGATACTTAGAAGTGAATTTAATCAGCAGTTATTTATTGCTATAGCTGAGGAGTTTTCCCATGGTATATGAAATATTTGGTTTAAACCTTATATCTTCTTTTGTGCAGAGCACTCTTAATTCATAGAAACCTATGAACTGTGTAGGTGTTTTACTTAGTCAGGGAACAAAGACTTGAGGTTGTGTGTAAAGTTTCAGAGAGGACTACAGTTGAAAGACTTCATCCCAGTCTCTGAACTACTGTGTGTCATGGGAAACGGACTGATTCATGGAATATAACTACTACGCTGTTCTTTCTCTGTTGCCAGAGGAAGGCCAGAGGTTCCCTGAGAAGAGCCTCCTGAAGTCCTCCACAGGCTAGGACAATGCTTTCCTACATTTCATTCTTTGAAGGATGTTGGTCCTGGAAATTAATAAAATCTCCAATTCAGAGCAGTTAGCTTTCCCCTTTGTAATGACAGGTCAGGATAAAAATTTGATTTCTGGAAAAGGTGTTCTCAAAATTTTCTCTATCTACTAAGTGAAAAGTTCATAAACCACAGACATTTATGTCTTTTCATGCTGGAAGCTGAAAAATCCAAGATGAAGGCCCTGACAGATTCAATATGTGGTGAGAGAGCCCATTTCTCTCCCCAGGAAGTGGCACCATTTTGTTGCTTCTTCACATTGCACAGGGGAACAAGGGGCATCTTTGAAGTTTCTTGTATAAAAGACAAATCATAGTCAAAATTCTACCCATATGGCCTTAAAACCTTTTAAAGTGCCACCTACCAGTCCCACCAATGTGGGGATTAGATATCAAAATCTGAATTTTGAGGGAACATAAATACACAGACTCTTCTTTCTGTCTCTGTATTAAAAGGAAACAAACAAACAAACAAAAAGATTTTTCTCTTGACTCTCAGCTCATATAAGTTGACAAAGCACAAGAACCACCACAGCGAAAAGACAGTCAGTTAATGTGTGGATGGCTTGTTCAAACTTCATTCCATTTACTTCGGTGTGGTGGTGATAGCTATCACATTGGCCAAAATCTATGCTGAAAGAGGCTTATAGATAGGGCCCCATCTGCTTTGTTTTGTTGTGATTTGTTGTGTCTTTTCCTCCAAGTTCAGGAACTACTGTCTCAATATAAAGATTGAATTTAATTTACAATAATAATTATGCTAATAAGGGTGGGTAACATGGATCAGTGGGTAAAAGCCCTTGTTGCTAAGCTAGCTCCCATATAGTAGAATAAAACTGACTCTTGCAAGTTTTATTCTGATTTCCACAGGCAAGCTATTGTACAAGGTACCAGAATGCACAGGAATTTTTAAAAAGTAATTAAAATTTTAAGATCAAGGCATTCCCTGGAATGTGCTAGCTATTCTGGCCAGGGAAACAGGTTGACCAACAGCTGGCCTTCACTTCTTCCTCTATTCCTCCAAATCCAATCCCTCAGCCTCATTTCCAGCTCTGTAGACTACCCATGCAGCCTTCCTTTCTTATCTGCAGGGGATCATGTAGATCTCCTCTAATCTTCCTCTGGATGCATGCATTTGTCTCATTCCTCAACATGAGCAGCCATTCCTTGGGAAACTGCCAGGCCAAGTCGGCCAGAGAAGCAAATAGGCCAAGGAAAAAGGTAGACAGGATTCAGATCTTCTCTCACCCTCATCTCCTCCTAATCCAACCCACCAGTCTCATCACTAGCTCTTTGAAAGACTATGTGCTGTGCCCCCTCTCCACATTCAACTCCATGCTCAGGGGAGTGAGGAGATCCTGAAGGAACACCCTGATTTCCTCACTCTATTCAAACTCCTTGAGACTCTTATACCCCTCTCCTACCACATTCTCATTGCTTAAGAGTCCTCCCTCAATACCTAAAAATGCATTGCATGCAGAAACTCCGGTTGGCATATCTCGCAGGATCTTAGAGGCATTTTCTACTAGGCAGCCCACAGCTGCCACTTTCTCTTAACTAAGAGAGAGTACACCTGACAGCAAGGAGCAAAACATCACCCCAGCAAAGACAACTGCAATCTCCCCAAATGCAGATGCTTAGATGGCAGCACAGAACAAAGTAAATAACAGCAAGGACAATATGTCCCCACTAGAACCCAACTACCCTACCACAGGCCAAGAGAAATGGAACTTAAATGAACCACTCTTAGAGTAGCCTTTATGAATATGACATAGATTCTTTTAATTTTCTTAGGTAGAAAATTAGTTATTATATTTAAATCAATCATAGCGGAAAAGGATGGAACATATAAAATTGGAAATGGAGGGAATTCCTGTAGAAAGTAATAGCCAAGTTTAAACTTGAACTAAACTATTACAGAATTGTTTTCACAAGTGAATTTTACAGTATTGAAATTCTATGAACAGGGATGCAGTCTAACAGCAACTCTGAATTGTATAGTCTCTTTGGATCAAGCTCGTGGTATCCTAATAATAAATTTTAACATTTCTTATGAATTGTAACATCAATTTTTTTACCACATAACAAAAATTTATTTTCTAATATATTTTCCCAAATGGTCTCACATTGATTTCAAAGTATTGATTGATATTTGTTTATTAAGTCATTA
Source organism: Acomys percivali (assembly GCA_907169655.1). NCBI lineage: Eukaryota > Metazoa > Chordata > Mammalia > Rodentia > Muridae > Acomys > Acomys percivali. Next base: position 29,365,269 of record OU015758.1, on the reverse strand, counting down.
GCAAAATTTTAATACTGTATACAATTTCATGAGTGTTTTAGAAAATAACAATTAATTTCTTTCTTTGGCTGCCTATTTTTTATCAATTAAATATTTTTACATATACATTTATATTATTACACATATATACAATAAACTACCTATAGCAAGAAGAACCAAGATGGGGTCAGTAAGTCCTCAATATTTCCTACCTCACAAATATATCTGTCACATATATTAGGCCAGAAGGCTGAAGAAGATGCTCCAACATTATAGAGAGGTTTTTTTTTTTGACTATTCAGGTAACAAACTGTCTCTGTCATCTTCTCATTTGGAAAGCTGGTAACCTGCACTCCTGGCATACTCAAGTAATCACAGATGATGGCCCAGATTATTATACTCAGCATAGCTTTCAGTTGCAGTAGATGGAGAAAATAAGATATTCCATGGTTAAACAAAATTTAATCAGTGTCTAATTCCAACCCTAGCCCCAAGAAATCACTAGAAGGAAAATTTCAACTTAACTCACTAAACACACCCAAGAAAAGACAAAGAGTAAATTATATCAGACCAGCAAATAAAAAGAAAAGTGGGTGGGAACCTCATAACATAACAACAACAACAATAACACCAATAACAAAATAACAGGAACTCTCAACATCAATGTTCTTAATTCCCCAATAAAAAGACACAGACTAACAGAACAGATGTGAAAACAGAATTCATCCTTCTGATGCATCCAAGAAACACACTTTAATATTAATGATACATTATTACCTTGGGGTAAAAAATAAGAAAAAGATTATTCCAAGCAAATGAATGTAAGAAACAAGCTAAAGCAGCCACTTCAGTATCTGGCAAAATAGGCTTCAAACCAACTAATCAGAAGTGGTAGGCATAGACTTTACATACTCATCAAAGGAAATATAAACTAAAAGTATATTTACAATTCTAAACATTTATGTACCAAACACAAAGGTATCCAAATTCATAAAAGAAACACTACTACAGCTAAAAACACATACTGACCCACACACAATGATTGCGGTGACTTCAATACCTCACTCTTGGCAATATACTTGTTAACCAGGCAACTGCTAAACAGAGAAATGCTGGGGTTAAATAATGTCATACATCAAATGGAATAGATATTTAGAGACCATTTCACCTAAACACAAAATAATATACCCTTTTTTCAGTATCTCAAGGAACTTTCCCCAACACTGAGCACATAGTAAGCAAATCTCAACAGATACAAGAAAATCTAAATAACATCCTGCGTTTTTATCTGACCGTCATGGAGGACTAATACCCAAAATTTAGAAAATACTTTTCTAAAACTAGATATCAAGACATGAAATAACTCACTTTAAAATGGGGTAAAAAGTCTAAAGTGAGAACACCTAAAGATGGGCAGCTCATTCTGCATAGTAGTGGGCGAAAGCGGGGAGTACCTCTGACATGAACCCTGGTGCCCACAATGATCACTGTCCCTTGGTGGGTGAGGCCTGGTGGGCACACAGAGGAACAGGAGCCGACTATCCAGCTGAGACCTGATAGATGGTGGTCAGGCATATGGTGGAGGAAGAGGTCCCCTATTGTCAGAGGTGTACAGGAGGGGACTAGGGCAGAAGAGGGAGGAGGGAGGGTGGGAAAGGGAAGTTACAAGGGGAGGGGATAACTATCGGAATGTAACCTGAATAAATTATAATAAATTAAATAAAAAAGAAATGATCTACATCCTTATTCATCAAGAAAATGCAAATCAAAGCTACTTTAAGATTTCATTTTACACCAGTTAAAATGGCCAGCATTAATAAAACAAAAGAGAGATCATGCTGGCAGGCATGTTGGGATTGCAAACTTGTACAGCCTCTATGAAAATCAATATGGCACTTCCTAGAATGATTGGAATTGATTTACCTCAAGATCCATCTATATTACTCTCAACCATATACCCAAAGGAGGCTTCATCCTGCCACAAGGACACTTGTTCAGCCATGTTCCTAGTTGCTCTATTTACAATAGTCAGAAATCGGAAACAACCTAGATGTCTGTCAACCAGTGAATGGATAAAGAAATTGCAGTATATTTACACTACAGAATATTTCTCAGCCTTTAAAATATGAAGTTATGATATCTGCAAGTAAATGGTTGGCACCTGAAAACGTCTTGAGTGAGATGACACAGACTCAGAAAGACAAATATGATCAGCGTCTTGCTCAGCCATCATCAGAGAAGCTTCCATATAGCAGATGGGAAGGAACACAGAGATTCACAGACAGACATTATACAGTGAGTAAGTAACCTTGAAGCAATGCGCCCTAAACAGGATGTTTCCATCAAATCCCAAGGCTCAGGGAACTCTGCAGAAGAGGAGGCTAGAAGTGCTAAGAGCCAGAAGGGATAGAGAACACCAAGCAAACAAAGCCTTCTCAACACACCAGGACACATATGAACTCACAGAGACCAAGGCATCATGCACAGGGCCTATGATTCTACACCAGATGGTGCCCTAGAACTGAAAGAAGTGGACAAATGATCCTTCCATAACCTAGACACTTTCTCTAATTGATAACCACAGGAAATAAACATTTAGTTTTATCCCAAGAGGGTCTCCTTGGGGGAAATGAACTACTCTTAAGGATAGGCTCATGTCCAGCAGTAGATGGACAACAGAAAACTAACTCAATGGCATCTTTGGAGGTCCCTGGGCTCATAATCTCACATCAGAGCTCTTGATTTTAATTTTGTTGTTTTTTTTTAATTTTAATTTCATTTTTCTAACCTAGATCTTTTACGAATATATTATGACTTCTCATTTTGTATGTTTATGGGATTCTGAGTTAGAAAATGAGTGGGTCTCTACATCTAAATTTATTTTGCATGCCTTTTTCTTGGCTCTTTCCTTTTTGCTTATTTGCTTTAGTCTATTCTGATTTTATTGTTGGTGTTTTATCTAATTTTATTTTATTATTATTTCTTAGATTCTCTGTTTTTTTTCTAATGAGAGTCAGAAAGGGGGTTGATACAGATGGAAGGGGAAGTGTGGAGGAGCTCCGTGAACAGAGAGCAGAAAAGCCATAATTATGTTATAGTGAATGAAAATAATCTGTTTTCAATAAAAATTAAAAATAATCACACTAATATTATCTTAACTACCTAATCTACAAAAGTATTATTAATACTTTTATTAAATTCTTTAGTATTTTATGAAATTGATAATGAAAAATTTTCTTAACGTATTTTCAATACTGACATTGTCTCCTGCATTTGAAGTTTCATACTAGCCTTCCATTTTCACTGCACTCCTAAACTCCAGGAAAAATCATGGTAGAGCACTATGAGAAGGGAAGGGTAGCTATCATGGACTGTGAGTCAACCCAGAAGACTATCAAAATGCAGGCACTGTTCGGATTTTAGATTTCTGTATTGAGAATGAGAGCACTGCCGAATTGCCAACTTGCGCTGTAAGAGAATGAATAAGAAGTACTTTAAGCATGGCTGTTTGCGTCTAGTCATTTCCCTCTTTCATCTGATTCATCATCATCCTTTCAATTTTACTCACTTACAGTTTTAACTAAAACTTCATATCTGTAACTACATATTGCTTTTTCTGTCTCAGTGGAAGTCACTCTGAAAAGTAGAGAATGGTTTGCTTAAAAATCCATGGAAGTTTTCAACAAAAATTCTCAAGAATTTTCTATGTCTGAAAAAGTACCTCCATATATTTAAGAAAGAAAGAGACTTACTTTTTAAAACTTGAGGCTGGTGCATATAGATATTACTAGTAACATTTCTCTCTAAATGGTTCAAGGTAAAAGTGATTTTTATATTTAGTACTCATATATTCATATTGCTGTCCAGTCACCCCTGAGAGATATTGCTTAATTCATTAATTTTTTCCAATGAAAATGGTCTGACATTACTATTGCTTAAGTCTTTGAATTTATATTGATGAAGTATTTATATTAAATAAATTCTGAAGTACATAATAATATACACTATTTTAGGTGAGGTATTTCCTAAGTATCCATTATGGTTCTCTAAACAAAATGATATTTCAAATCATATTAGGAAGGATTTAACGAATAGGTTTTTTCATTAGGTAGAGGAAAGTTGAAATGCCAGTTGATTTCCACAGTAATTTAATGATGATGGTATGTGATGCTATGATGAATATAACAATGCAGTAATCTTTGTTCTCTAAAATTTTATTAGATTTTTCCATTCATTCTGAATAAAATTAAAATCTCAGCTTGCCCTTCACCTAATCTCCTTCCTGCTGGGACCACCTGGTGCACAGCCCACAGAGTGAGCTGTATACTGTCCCCTGAGCTCCATTATCAGGCCTACAGCCCTGCCTGAATTCCAGAAGAGGCCTGAGGGGCCTCTGGAAAATTCAGGTGTACCTGAGACACCGCCAGCAGTGGTGAACAGCTCGCTGTCTCTGGGCACCCTTGTCAGTTCCATGATTCTGCCTGGTTCCCTGAGGAGTACTGCTGGTATTAGGAACAACCAGCCAACATCAGGCACCGCCAAATAGTGAAAAACCATCATAAGAACACACAATTAACAAGAGCCAGGGCAATATAGCACCACCAGAGCCCAGCTATCTTACTATACATCAAATCCTGGATATATATCAAGCTGAAGTATAAAAAGATTACCTTAAATCCAATCTTATAAAGGTGATAGAAGCCTTTAAAAAGGAAATGAATGCAATCAAAGATGTGAATGGAATGAATAAAACTTTGCAGACCTGAAAATAGAAATAGAACCAATAAAGAAAACACAAACTGAAGGAATCCTAGATGGAAAAACCAAGAGAAGAGAACAGGAACTATAGACAGAAGCATCACAAAGAAAACACAAGAGATGGAAGAGAAAATCTCAGGCTTAGAAGATATGACTGAAGAAATAAAAACATCAGTCAAAATAAATGTAAAATCTAAAGAACTTCCTGACACAAACCATCTAGGAAATGTGAGACACTATGAAAAGACCAAACCTAAGAATAAAGCAATAAAATAAGGAGAACACTCTCAGTTCCAAGGCCCAGAAAATATTTTCAACAACATCATAGAAGAAAACTGCCCAACCTAAAGAAAACTCAGTGACCACTGGGTCAGGGAAGAAAGAAAGGAATTAGAGACTCTCTAGAATTTAATTAAAATGAAGGCACAATATACCCAAAGTTATTGTACACAATGAAGGCAATGCTAAGAAGAAAGTTCGTAGCACTAACTTCCTTGATAAAGAACTCAGAGAGGTTTGGTCCTATCAATTTAACAACACATCTGAAAGCTATAGAACAAAGAGAACCAAAACACCAAGAGAAGTAGACAGGAGGAAATAATCAAACTCAGGGCTGAAGTCAATAAATTAGACCAAAGTGAACACTACAAAGAATCAACAAAGGTAAGAGATGGTTCTTTGAGAAAATCAACAAGATAGACAAACCTTTAGCTAAATTAACCAAAAGGTAGAGAATCAGTATCCAAAGTAACAAAATCAGAAATGAAGAGGGGGTAGGAACAACAGATACTGAGGAAATCCAAAGAAATATTAGGTCTTATTTCAAGAGCCTATACTACATAAAATTGGAGAATCTAAATGAAATGGACAAATTCCTACATAGATACTACTTACCAAAGCTAAATTGAGATCAGGTAAGCTATTTAAATAGTCCTATATTCCTTAAGGAAATAGGAGCAGTAATTAAAAGTCTCACAACTAGAAAAGGCCCAGGGCCAGAAGGTTTTAGTGCAGAATTCTCCCAGACTTTCAAAGAAGAGATAATACTAACACTCCTAAAGCTACACAAAATAGAACAGAAGGAACATTGGCAAAATCATTCTATGAGGCCAAAGCCACCCTAGTATCTCAACTACACAGAGACTCAACAAGGAAAGAGAATGTGAGATCAATTCCTCTTAGGAACATTGACTCAAATACACTAAACAAACTATTTGCAAACCAAATCTAAGAACGCATCAAAAACATCCACCATGATCAAGTATGGTTCAATATAGAAAAATCATCAATGTGATCCACCATATAAACAAACTAAAAGAAAAAAATTACATGATTATCTCATTAGATGCAGAAAATGCCTTTGACAAAAGCAATACCTCATTCATTTAAAAATTCTTGGGGACATCAGGCTTACAAGGCACATATATAAACATAATAAATATAATATAAAAAAGCCCATGTTTAACATCAAATTAAATAGAGAGAAACTTAAAGCAATTCCACTGAAATCAGTAACAAGACAAGGCTGCCCATCCCTGCATTTATTCAATATGATAGTTGAAGTTCTAGCTAGAGCAATAAGAGAACTAAAGGAGATCAAGGGGATACAAATTGAAAAGAAAAGTTAAAGTATCACTATTTGCAACTGACCCCAAAAATTCTACCAGAGAATTCTTACAGCTGAAAAACACTTTCAGCAATGTGCATGGTTACAAAATTATCTAAAAGAAAATCAGTAGCCCTCCTTTAGACAAGCAATAAGTAGGCCAGGAAACTAGAAATTAGGGAAACGACACCCTTTCCAATAGCCACAAGTAATATAAAGTATCTTGATGTAACTATAACCTAGCAAAATGAAAGACTAGTTTGACAAGAATTTCAACTATCTGAAGAAAGAAATTGAAAAAGATAACAGAAGATGGAAAGGTCTTTCATGCTCATGAATCATTATGATTGAAATAATAAAAATGGCCACCTTACCAAAGCAATCTAAAGATTCAAAGAAATTCCCATCAACATTCCAACACAGTTTTTACAGACCTTGAAAGAACAATCCTCAATTTCATATGAAAAAAAACAAAACAAAACAAAAAAACCAAAAAGCAAACAATTCTATAAATAAAAGAACTTCTGTAGGAATCATCACCCCTGATTTCTTTTTTTTTTATTAATTTATTTTTGTTACATCTCTATGGTTATCCCATCCCTTGTATCCTCCCATTCTCCCCTCCCTCCCATTTTCCCCTTATTCCCCTCCCCTATGACTGTTCCTGAGAGGGATTACCTCCCCCTGTATATGCTCATAGAGTGTCAAGTCTCTTCTCAGTGACCTGCTGTCATTCCTCTGAGTGCCACCAGGTCTCCCCCGCCAGGGGACATAGTCAAATGTGAGGCACCAGAGTACATGAGAAAGTCATATCCCACTCTCCACTCAAGTGTGGAGACTGTCCTGTCCATTGGCTAGATCTGGGTAGGGGTTTAAATTTTACCGCCTGTATTGTCCTTGGCTAGGGCCTTAGTTTGAGCGGGACCCCTTGGCCCAAATCTGCCTATCATAATGTTCTACTTGTAGGTTTCTAGGACCCACTGGATCCTTCTACATTGCTATTCTCATATGGTTCTCTCATCTAGAGTCCCAATAGGACACCCCTGATTTCAAGCTGTACTACAGAGTAATAGTAATACTAAATGGTATTGGCATAAAAACATATAGATAGGCTTATCAATGGAATCAAATAGAAGACCAAGAAATAAACTTGCATACCAATGGACACTTGACTTTTGAGAAAGAAGCTAAAACCATACAATGCAATGAAGAGAGCATCTTCAACAAATGGCACTGGTCTAACTGGATGACTGCATGTAGAAGAGTGCAAATAGATCTATATTTATCACCCTGCACAATACTCAAATTCCAGTGGATCATAGACCTCAACACAAAACCAGATACACTAAATCTAATGCAAGGGAAATTGGGAAGAGCCTTGAACTCATTGGCACAGGAGACAACTCCTGAATAGAACACCATCAGTTCAGGCTCTAAGATCAACAATTAACAAATGGGACTTTATAGAACTGAAAAACCTCTGTAAGAGAAAAGACACTGTCAACTGGACAGAACAGAAGCCTACAAAATGTGAAAAGATCTTCACAACCCTACATGCAACAGAGGGCTAATATGCAAATATATAAAGAACTCAAGAAATTAGATGCCAGAAAACAAATAATCCAATTAAGAAGTGGAATACAATACAGCTTTAGATCAGAGATGGAGATTCCTCTGGAGAATCTTTTTTTTGTACAAGATTATTTTAGCTCATCTGTTTTTCCTTTCATATGAAGTTGTGATTTGATCTTTCAAGGTCTTTAAAATTTGTACAGGTATTTTGATAGGAATTGCATAGAATCTAAATTGCTTTTGGTAAGATGGTCATTTTTACTATGTTAATTCTCCCCAAATCCATGAACATGGGAGATCTTTCCATCTTCTGATATCATCTTCAATTTCCAACTGCATGGTACTGTAATAGCAATACGCTGATTGATCAATGGAATCAAATTGAAGACCCAGAAATAAATCCACACACTTATGGATACTTGATTTTTGACAAAGAAGCCAAATCTATACAATAGAAAAAGGATAGTGTCTTCAACAAATGGTGCTGGTCTAACTGGATGTCTATATGAAGAAAAATGCAGGTAGATCCATGTTAATCACCATGCACAAAACTCAAGTCCAAGTGGATTAAAGACCTTAACATAAAACCAGAGACATTAAATCTGTTAGAAGAAAAGTGGGGAAGAGCCTTGAATTCAATGACACAGGAGACAACTTCCTGAACAGAACACCAACAGCCCAAGCTCTAAGGTCAACAATTAGTAAATGGGACCTCAAGAGGCTGAGAAGTTTCTGTAAGACAGAAGACACTGTCAACAGAACAAAGCAATAACCTATAGACTGATAAAAGATCTGCACCAACCCTACATATGACAAAGGTCTAATATCCAATATATATAGAGAACTCAAGATATTAAACACCACCAAACCAAATAACCCAATTAAGAAATGGGATTCAGAAATAAACAGAGAATTTTCAACAGAGGAATATTGAATGCCTGAGAAAAACTTTTAAAAAGCTTAACGTCTTTAGTCGTCAGAGAAATGCGAATCAAAACAACTCTGAGATTTCATCTTACACCCATCAGAATAACTAAGATCAAAAACTCAAGTGACAGACCATGCTGGCAAAGATGAGAAAGGGGAACACTCCTCCATTCGTTGGCACAACAAGGACATTTGCACATCTATGTTCATAGTAGCCTTATTCATGATAGCCAGAAACTGGAAACAACCTAGATGTTCCTCATTCGAAGAATGGATAAACAAACTGTGGTACATTTTCACTATGGAGTACTACTCAGCTATTAAAAACAAAGAGCCGGAACTAGAAATGATCACCTTGAACAAGTTAACTCAGACCCAGAAAGATACACTTGGTATATATTCACTTATAATTGGATACTAGTCCAATAGAGATGTCTGCTGAGAGTCATCACTCAGCAGGGGATTGGGACATGTGCTGGGACTTGTTCTTGGGACTCCAGGTGAGAGAGGTATGGGAGAATGGGGAAATAGAAGGACCCAGTGTGTCTTGTAACCCTACAAGAAGACCATGAAGGCTGGAGGATCTGACCCGGGGGGGGGGGATACACAAGTACTGTACCAACCAAGGACAATACATGCAGTAAACCTAGACCCCCCTATTCATATCTAGCCAATGGACAGTGCATTCTCCACAGTTGTGTGGAGAGCAGGGACAGACTCTGACATGAACTCTGGTGCCCTCTATTTGACCACTTTCCCTTGGTGGGGAGGCCTGGTGATGCTAAAAGGAAGGGAAAGCAGGCTACCAGGATGAGACCTGATAGGCTCTGATCATATATGGTGGAGGAGGAGGTCCCCTTCTGTCATAAGCCTAGGGGAGCAGAATAGGGTGAAAGAGGGAGGGAGGGAGAAAACAGGAAGATACAAGTGGGGGCACAACAATCGAGATATAATCTGAATAAATTATTTAAATAAAAGAAGTGAAGTACAGAGCTAAACAGAGGATCTCAACAGAGGAATCTTTAATGGCTTAGAAGCACTTAAAGAATGTTTAACATCCTTAGTCATCAGGTAAATGCAAATCAAAATGACTCAGATTCCATCTCATACTAAAAACCCTGGAACTCTCAACAACCTGGGCCCATGGGAGGCTCACAGAATCTGAACCAACAACTAAAAAAACAAACATTGGCTTGATCTAGGCTCCCTACATATGTGTAGGAGGTGTGCAGCTTAGTGCTCATGTGGGTCCCCTAAAGTTGGAGCAAGGGCTAGCTCTGACTATGTTGCCTGCCTTTGGATTCCTTTCGCTTAGCTGAGCTGCTTTGTCTGGACTCAGTGGGAGAGGATGCACCTAGTATTGCTGAAACTTGATGCACCATGGTGTGTTGGTGTCCACGGGCTGCCCTCCTTTTCTGAGGGTGGGAATAAGGGGCTGGAGGAGGGGGTGGGAGGCTGGGACTGTGAGAAGATGGACAGAGGCTACAATTGGGATGTAAAGTGAATAAATACATAAATTAATGAATGTAAAGAAAATGTTAACTTTAATAGTGAACGGATTTCCTACTTCATAATACACTAAATATGTACATATATCTTTACTACTTTTGGATGAATAGCTAAAAGCATCTTGAACCTTATGATATATACATATTTATGCTTATTTCATATGGACATAATGCATTTTTACATTTACAATGGGCCAAATAAAAATATGTTAAAATAAAAATTTTAAAAAATCACATTGCTCTTTTATACTTGTTTCCATAATATGCACAATATACTTATGTATGTGAGTCATATTATGTTTAATACATGATGAAGGATTTAGTATTTATTTGGTACATAAATACTGATTGATTTAAAAAATAGATCCTTAAGTGATGATATCATATTTATTCTGAATTAATTGATAAATATACATAATAGATTGGGTGTGACCATCAGTTACCCTGAGTTTGGAAGACTAAGGCAGGAAGCTTGTGTGTTCAAGGTCAGCCTAAGCTAGGAGTACATAGATGAATTTATAAAAAGAAAAACAGTACAGAGAGCAAGTGGCCTAAGTTGTTAGATTATACATTGTAACATAAAACTCATGATGTCACAGATTTAAATAAGAAATTATTTCTAGTGAATGTTATCAGTCTATTGTAGATTTTATTTTTATGACACTTTGGACATAGTACTCACATGACAAAAGAAAACGTGCTATGAAGTTTCCTACATTGATATTAAATGTGCTGAGTCAGAAGTAACACACGACTTTTGTTCCTGATTTTTAAGGTCCGAAAAGCCTTATTGCATAACCAGCTAACATTTACTTCTGCCTGGGCTATAATGACTACCATAGCCTTCATTATTAATTTTAATTAATGAATGTTTAATATTAATCAGGTTTGTTGATATTAAACATACAAAAGGAAACAGATTCTGGCTTCTTTTTACTTTGATGAGCAAAATATGTCTCTGTGAATAGTTTGTCTTTGAAATAAGACCCAGGAACCATACGGAGTTGGCACCATGAAGATCAGGAGAAAGTGCATTCTCGGCAAAGGTACAGCTATCTAAGGCTCTCATAGGAAAGCTTGCAGGAAAGCAAGAGTGAAGGAAGCTTGCTGATAGGGGAGAAGAATATGGGAGAGAGTAGTGAAAGGAAATTAAAGTTTTGCATTTTCTTCTGTTTCTTGGGAATCTAGAAGTCAAAATCATGGAATAAAAATTACACAGCATTTTAAAAGATTTTCCTAAGTGCCGGGAGTAGCATGATTTGTAATGTAATTTGGGAAGGCCTATGGCACTTGGTGAAGATTGAACAGTAGGGTGCTGAGACAGAAATGATTTAAGACCAGTTTTTCTTGCATGGTAATTTGGTTTCAAGGTGTGGAAATTGGGTAGAGAATCAAACTTGCAAGCATAGGAATCAGGAGTCCTGGCATTGATAATATTGACTTCTTAATGCTTACTACGTAGCCATAGGCAGTTAGATAAATCACTCGCCAGAGCAGGTTAGCTGGGAGATGCAGATAGAGTACTGTGTTAATCAAAGAATATCTGTAACATGGTTTTACATTAGAAAACCGTCTAGTTAAAATGTTTATAGAGGAAGAAAGATGCATGGCATAGAGTTTACAAGTTGAGCTAAGGAAGAGAAGAAAGTAAGAGAATGACAGTAACATGAAAGAACTACGAGAAGAAAGCGTTTCAAGGATCAAGCAGTTGTTATTAATACTATTGGGAAATCACGGAAAATAAGAACAAAGACATGGTCACTCGGTATGGAAATATGGAGACAAATTTTTGCATCATAATGAGCATTTCCTTTGGAAAGATAAAAAGAAAGCATAATGGCAGGCTGAATAAAGAAGGTAGGTCCTACATCCTGGTATGAACAGGACAAATATGATGTTAACTGCAGGTTAATGCGAGGGTCTATGAAATGCCTTCTAAAAAGAAATAGTGGAGTACTGGAGAAGTAACTCCATGGCATAGGACTTGCATGGCAAGCATGATGTCCTAAGGTTTGTTGTATCCAGTATCGCGGACAACAGAAAAGAAGGAAAAAGAAAGTGCAGCATAATTTGGGAGAGTGAGGAAAGTCAAAATTAGCAAAATGGAAGCGAGGATGTGTGGTGCAGAGGAAAAGAAGAGTGAGTTCAGGAACAAATACCTTGAGAATACAGAGGTGCCTGAAATCTAGACCACAGTAGATTAGAAGGATAGAAAGATCACATGACTACAGGAGGGAAGGAAGGTGGAGGTGTTTGAGACACTGTGGAGAAGAGGGACTAGGACTTGTGTTGCTTTCTTTTCTTCTCAGTATATGGAAGATCTTCAGGTGTGTGAAGAAAAAGAGCATGTGGGGTACGGGAGAGTTCAGTGTGCGAAAGTCAAGCTAACGAGTGATAAAAGAAAAGGAGGTGCTAGGAGGAATAGAGGAAAATGCTGCTCCTTTGTGTTAAACACTTTGTATTTGTGCTAATTCATTAGCAGTTAAGACTGGTAGGCCTGACTTAATTATTCTCCAGCAAAGTATGTTTTCTTGGGCATGCTTGATAGGTAAGTTTGAGTAGAGGTGGGGCTCTTCCAAGAAAGTATGTAGAAGAAGTAATTGCAGAATAATAATCATGATGAACTCCACATTTGTTATGTAGAGGAATGATATGAAGGGACAGCGAGAGGGGCTTAGTGCAAAGAAAGCACTATTGTGTTTGTTAAAGGTGTAGACTTTGGGCATAATCATGGGCATAAATAAATAACTATAAAACACCATAATATATCCTATCTTCAGGCAAGTTTAGAGTTTAAGGGGATAATTAATGTTATCTGAGAGCAGGAGCTGGGGAATATATCTAAGACAATTACGAGTCTGCAAGAATTATTCCAAAGTCTCAGCACAGAGGTGCTCCTTTTACTAAGCAGGCTGTAAATAACCTTAGAATTTGAAGAGCTGGGAACATGCTGTTGGGAACTTAAGCTTATCATGGTTTTTTTTACTACTTTATAATACAAACAGATATTATTGCAGGTTGGGAATCTAAAGATGCTCTTTTTTTTCTTTTGAAAAGTTTATGTATTTATTTATTTTTATTTTTATTAATTCATTTAGCTAACATCTCCAAGTCATCCTCCCATTATCCTCGCCTGTGTCCTTCCGTCCCTTCCTCCCCTCCTCTTTCATCCTATTCCCCTCCCGTAGGTCTGTGACAGACGGGGACCTCTTTCCCCCTGATATTGTCACAGGCTATCAAGTCTCATCTTGGTAGCCTGCTTATCCTTTCTCTGAGTGCCACCAGGCCTCCCCACCAAGAAGAAGTGGTCAAATATGGGGCACCAGAGCTCATGTCAGAGTCAGTCCCCGCTCTCCACACCACTGTGGAGAATGTCTTGTCCATTGGCTAGGTCTGACTAGGGGTTCATGTTTACTGCTTATATTGTCCTTAGTTGGTGTGGTACATTTACACTATGGAATACTACTCAGCTATTAAAAACAAGGAAATCCTCAAATTTATAGGCAAATGGCTTGAACTAGAAATGCTCATCCTGAGTGAGTTAACCCAGACCCAGAAACACTCACATGGTATATATTCACTTATAATTGGACACTAGCCCGAAAGGGATGTCCCATGGAAGTCTTCACTTACCAGGAGATCAGGATAGATGTGGGGACCTCCTATTGGGACTCTAAAGATGCTCTTAACCCTTCCCAGGCTCTCAAGAGCTACCTGAGGTGATGAAATGGTCCCGTTGGACATGAGATCTGGGTGGCAAACACTGGAAAATGTTAATGACGTCATTTGGAATCCTGAAAGAAATAGCAATGTCATTGGTTTTTTTTAAAATTTTTTTATTTTTTTACTTTATTTTATTTTTTATTAATTTATTCTTGTTACATCTCTATGGTTATCCCATCCCTTGTATCCTCCCATTCTTCCCTCCCTCCCATTTTCCCCTTATTCCCCTCCCCTATGACTGTTCCTCAGAGGGATTACCTCCCTCTGTATATGCTCATAGGGTATCAAGTCTCTTCTCGGTGACCTGCTGTCCTTCCTCAGAGTGCCACTAGGTCTCCCCCGCCAGGGGACATAGTCAAATGTGAGGCACCAGAGTACATGAGAAAGTCAAATTCCTCTCTCCACTCAAGTGTGGAGACTGTCCTGTCCATGGGCTAGATCAGGGTAGGGGTTTAAATTTTACCGCCTATATTGTAAGCAATGTCATTGTTAAGACATCCTGTCTGGGAGAAAAATAATTGCCATTGGGAAATGGAGTTTTGAGATGAAAATATAGCGCACTGTGGTACTGAGTGTGATATAGAGTTGATGTGCCTGGACTAGAAATGTAGGCTGGGTGACAGCAGGAAAGGAATCATAGTTGGGTGCCTCATTTGTCAAGATGAAGAACCTGAAATGCTCAGCTGTACTGTAGGCTTTGAATTACCTCACTCTTTTCCATTCTGGGTGCAAGGTATTCCATTCACTGCTCAGCCATCTTCACCGACAGTTATTCCCTAAAGCCTCCTTTAGATTTCTATAATAGACAAAAACTTTCTCCAGGTGGGGTTACCACTTAGCACTGTGTTCCCTTTGAATATTGCCATGACTCACTGGTATCATCTCCAGTGGATTTACTAACAGCAGCCATGTTACTGAGAACACTGCACCTGGAATTCTGGGTTCTGGTGTAAATCATATTCTGTTACACTTAAACTTGATGGATCAGGACATGACACTTTCTTAAACCATTTTCCCCACCAATGGAATAAGGATTGCAGTCCTTAGCCTAACATTTTGTTAGCTGCATTATAGAAATCACATGATAAAGTTTTTCATGTGGACAACAAATCTTCTCTAACTAGCTGTGATGGCTTATTTCTATGTGTCAAATTATGTAGGCGGCTGTGGAATTAAGACATCCAGTCAAGCATTATTCTAAATGCTTCTGTGAAGGTATTTGTAGCTGATATTAACAAAGGAATCAGTAGCCTGCATAATCTGATTACACTGTAAAATATCTCACCAATTCCTTTGAACACTGCAATAGAAAACTGATCGCCCTTCCCCCTCCAGAAGGGGGACTTCTGCCTGCAGGCTGCGTTCAACTCCTGCTATTCTCTGCATGTGCATCCTGCTGACTAACCTCGAGGGCTTTGATTTTAGTCTAACCAGTCATCACAGTTATGTGAGACATTCCCTTACATTCTCTCACATCCCCGACTGTTTCCTTCTATTCCTTTTCTCTCTCTCTCTCTCCCTCCTTCTGCCACATGCATGAACATACATGTGTGTGTACATGCATGCACATGTGCACAAACAGAAATAGACATCCTTAATTCTTGAAGGTCATTTTCTTGGGAGAACCACACTTACTAGCTAATTTAAGCAGAAAGCTAATGGAAGTGATAAATAATGATGATACATCAATGGGAACAATGAAGCTAGAATCAACTTCTAATCGTAATTTTTCATAAATTTCTAACTGCAAAGGAATTGAGAATCTACCTCTTCGCATCCCAGGGCTTATTGTGCAGGATGCTCAGATTATTGCCATTGGCTTGAGAGAAACTCTCTCCTGTGACAGATGAGGAAGTAATTGGCATTGATGACACTGGTGGAGGTATACCATGTGACTATGGGTTTATACTCTTCTTTCTGTTTGTTTGCTTGTTTTGTGTCATTGTGTTTCACACTGAAGAAATTTATTTTCAGCCAGGCAATGGTGGTGCACGCCTTTAATCCCAGCACTCCAGGGGCTGAGGCAGGCAGATTCTCTGTGAATTCAAAGCCAGCATGGTCTACAAAATGAGTCCAAGACAGGACATTGTTACACAGAGAAACCCTATCTCAACAAAACAAAACAAAACAAAACAAAACAAAACAAAACAAAAAACCAAGATATTTGTTTTCTGTTCCTGTGATAAACACCATGAACAAGGGCAACTTGGGAAGGAAATGTTTTGTTGTTGTTGCTTTCATTATGTAGATTATAATCCATTATAAAGGAATGCCAAGGCAGTAGAAGATAGAATCATGGAGGCAAGAACTTCAGAAGAGATCGTAGAAGAATGTTGGCTTACCTTCTGTCTCTCCTTCAGCTACACTTACACAACTCAGATCTATCTGTTTAGGTATGGTACAACCCACAGTAGACTGGACATCTATACCAATAGGCAATGAAACAAGTGTCTCATAGACATGTCACAGACCAAACTGACGGATTCACTTCCTCAATTGGTGTTTCCTCTTTTCAGGTGTGTTATACTGACAACTCTAAACATGAAAACCCACTCTGTCAACTTTGACACACAAATACATCATTTTAAACCATTCTCTTTCCTTTCTTTTGTCCCCAAGATCTCATCTTTCAAGTTCTCATATCCAGATCATAAAATAAGACTCCTTAATTTTCCCTTCTATGTACTTTCCTGTCTACCTTCAGTGTTCTGCTTGTCATTATTTTAAATTTACTCATAAAGTTACACCTTGGTCAATAACCAGGTGGTAGGCTTCATTGTTTTTATTATGACTCTGGTAACAAATGTTAGATTTATTTTAGTTTTGGGTCAATTGATTTATATGTAGATTAGATGGATGTAGTTACTTTTATGACATTCTATCACATGGAGGTAGGTACTGGTGAACCTGGTAACCAGGAAAGCATGAAAGAGAATACATTTTGATTAACTGAACCAGAATTCATAGCGTACTGTTCACGTTCTGCTTCAAAATTGGAGTCAATTTGTCAAGTTTTTTTCATAAATGAAGATTTATTTGTTATATCAACTTTTTTGTCATCATTGTTGGTTTTCTTTGGTAGGTTTGGTAGGGTGGTTGGTATAATGAAAATATTAGGGAGGTACTGTAAAGGGATAAAAATAGTATGTTAATAAATAATGACCGATATTAGCACATATCCCACCATGAGAATATAAGTGTCCTAGGTATTTTGCATATACATTTAAATTTCATTCTCACTATGTATTTTTAATCTAGGTGAAACTTATCCCCTTCACAGATGAGTAAATGAAAGTAATTGCACGTTAAGTACCCTGCATGTGGCCAAGAGCGGAACAGGTTTAGAACCTAGACATAAAATTCCATAGAAGGATCTCCTAGCAAATATATTATTTTTCAAGAAATGACTTATTCTATTTTTAATTATGGTTATGTGTCTCCATGTGAGTATGTGCACATGAATTTAAGTATCCATGGAGGCCAGAAACGGATATTAGATTCACTGTAGCTGGAGATACAGGGAGTTGTGAGCCAGTATGGATGCTGGGAACCAAAGTCTGGTCCTCTACAAAAGCAATGCTTGGCTCTTAACCATTGAACCATCTTACTCATGCAGTCTGACCACTATTTATGCTTGGATGCTCTTATAAATTGAAGTATCTTTAATTTTGGTTTCTATGTATGTGCTTCATTTTCTTTGGCAGGACAAATAAAAATTGCCAGAAAGTTTCTAAAAATCTTCATTTGTAATTCACGCACAAACACTGCTTACCCAATCCCCCTCTGTTTTGTTCTTTCTTCCTTCTTCTTCTCCCTCTCTTTCCTTTCCTCCTTCTTTCTACTTCTTCTCCCAATCACTTCTTTCCTTTTCCATTCACAGTATTTTAGCTTTTAACCCCTGGTTCCTGGACAATGAAGGCCATCTGACTCCATGAATCCTGGGTTATAGGTTTACAACAAGTTTATATGTTCTTGAAATTACAATGGTAGTTAATTTTTGTAAAAGAAAAATTCAAGTCTGTGGATCTAAATGTTCATAAATATTAACTACCTATCATATACGTAGGCTTGTGTGAGATACTATGAAAAGCATGTTTAAAACATCAACAGTAATTACAAACTAGAAAAAAACGATAAAAAAAAAAACTGGTGTTATTTTCACATTCTCTTAAGGTTCTCATATTGTCAGTTCCTGTGATACTTCACTTTAAAATGAAAGTCCATATATCTGAAAATGATTTCTATTACTATTTAAATTTGGCTCCTTTCTCTTAGTCCTGGCAGATTAATTATCTGTCTTTTTCTTTGAGCAGCTTACCTGCTTCTAAAATTCCAAACAGAAGGAGTTTAAGAATAAGAACAGAAATTCTTCCATGATGGCACTGTTGACTCTCCTTTAAACTGTATGGATGTGTGAAATACTGGGGCACGCTATGTTTTTCAGTAAGAATGAGAGTGAGAAAGTACAGAAACCTGGTGGGATGCATCTGGTGCTTATAATACAGCGGGCACCCTGGAAATTAAAGTTCTTGAAGTTCTTTGTCAAGAAAGAAACGTCAATGTGAATGTGAAAGTAAACTGTTTATTCCCAGAAGCTCCGTTCTGCAGCCCTTCTGCTGCAGTGCACCCACACAATATGCAGCCATGCCAAACAATGTGCTGGGTGCTTGCTTATCCTTTTGGCTACATTTTCTTACCCCTGGGAGAAAAGACACTTTTATTTGTTCTCTTTGTTCATTTTGCAGTTCATATCCCTGTTTATGTTGCCTGTGTTTCAGCAACAAGTGTTGTCTGTTAACTAATAACAAATGGAGAGAAAAGGTAAAGATATAGAGGAAAGAGAAAGAAAAAAATATTTTGAAAAAACAAAGGATTAGAATATTTTAAATTTCATTTAGGAAGATTCCACAATTTCAGTGTTATAGTACTGAATTCTTAGAGAGTTCTTTAAAACTAATTTCATTTTCATAGGAAGCACAGTAGGCAAGGATGTACTTTTCTTGTTATACCTGTTAAAATATGATGATAAATGGTGAGGTGTCTTGGTCAACAGCTAAATAAAATAAACCCAAGATACTTGAAGCTTCTAGAATATAGTTAGTGAGTGATCTGTCCATTTGTTTGCCTATTTGCATATTATAATACGTTAATCATAGTAGTTAGTAATTCTTGGTACAATGCTGTCAAACTCTGAGTTCTGAAGTCCTGTCCAAATTACTCCCACCATGTGATCTTCAACTGAAAGCAAGATGTCTTCAACATAACCCCACAAGATCCTGCTTTGTGGCAAGTAGTCTTAATCTGCTGCTAAAATTTTGACACCTCTTGAATCATATTGCTTTCACCATGGGCTCTTGTGTACATTTACTACTCTCTCGTGGTTCTACCTGCTTGCTATAGATGCCTGGTTTGAGTGGGAATTTTGTATCTCATTTTTATCTCATTCTCAGCCTTTCACGGGTTGTTTTTATTTGTTTGTTTGTTTTATCAGGATAGAATGTTAAGGAAAGGACAGAATGGGTATCTGTATGGAGGTGGAATTGTTTGAAACTATCATTTAGTTTTATTAGTTGCTTGAGACTATATCATCATCCCAATTCGATGATAGATTCCTATAAATATGACTACTGTTTTTATTGATACTGTTACTAACTTTACTTTTAAAACTAATGTAATTATAGCAATAATGAAATTATACAAATGGAATCAAATGTTAATTTTAATGTAATTTAATTTCTATATTCAAATATATGTGTATGTTTAAATTTCAAATTTACCTTTTGTTATTTTGAATGGTATGCTATGCTATAATGTAATTTCAAATTATTTTGAAAAATAAAAAATAAAAAAATAAAAAGAACCTCTAAGAGGCATTATGCCTTTGCTCACGCATGCTGTTTGTTTGTATGTTGGCGTCATTTCTAGTGAAGACAAAACCCTCTGTGAAGCACATGCTCTGGGACTCTGTTAATGTTCTCCCAGGGCAGATTTTAGCCAGAGCTACAGATTACATCTCAGATTCCAATTTGCATTCATCAAAATGCAAATCTTTTTTTCTTTTTTTCTTTATTAATTTATTCATATTACATCTCAATTGTTAGCCCCCGCCCAAAAAAAGTAATTTCAGAAAAATATATGCATCATTTAACCCAAGCAAAGGTAGAAATTGTAATTTTTACTTTGCATGCTCAGGATTTCAGTGTGTAGTCAGTTAATCTATTTTTGTGGTAAATACTATTTCAAGATGCAGAACTAAACTTTCGGATTTATTCTGTCCTAGCATATTTACATCTCTGAGTGGCCAGTATGTCAGTTTTAGATGAGAATTACAGAGTTACATGGAAAAGAAATCAAAGTAGAAATGTTTACGATTACTATGATGTACATTAGAAAGTATCAACCAGGCTGTATTGGGTTTGATGAATGGAGGCATTTTTCAAATGAATGGGTTTGACAAAAACTCTTTGATAAAACATATAAATTTTAAAAGTGCTACTTGTGTATGAGGACCAATATTTATAGATTGCTATTAGAGATATATGTAGGGATTGTGCTGGTTTAGAGTTTTAGTGTTTGTAGACTCTCCTGACCCCTCATCAAGGAAAATCCTCTTTGCAACAAAGACCCATTACAGAAAACCACAACTAATGAAAATACAAAGTTGTTAATGCCAGTCAAAATGGGTACAAGAGTGGATAAAAAACTGTAAGAGCCAGAGAATCAAGAAACTTGGTGTGAGATTATATCTTTGAGTAACATTAGAAGCCACACCCCAAATTCTCACCAACATGACCACTCAAGTACAGTTGAACAAGGCCAAACTGGGAAAAAGCCCATGACGCCTCAACCCTACACAAAGAACTATAGGCAACTGACTAAAGCTAGGAATAAAAGAGGTAGGCATTCCGGGGAAGACTGGTTGTCCAGTGCCAAATGGTTAGCCATAAAAACATAAGGAGAAATAATATTGAATGTACTCAATGGGTTATATTTAGGGATATATATATATATATACACAAATACATATATGTATGCCATGACAAGTAATTAAAAAGGGCACATTGGTTTAAAGCCAAGCGGGGAGGTATATGCAAGGGGTTGAAGAGAAGAAAAGTGAGGGAGAAATGTAATTAAATTATAATATCAAAAATAAACAAAAAGTGCTACTTGGTGACTGAGAGGGAGAATTTGTCTTTCCCAGGGATGTGTCCTAAACACACATACATATGTGTAACACTACATAGACTCAGCAGGTTGTATTTATTTATTTACTTATTTATTTATGTGTGTTTGTAACAATAATAATTAAAGAAGTGAGTGTATGAGAGTCAACTAAAAACCCTTAAGTTACGGCGTGGAGAGATTATAATGTATGGGGTGATAATAGCTGGTTTTGAATGGATTTATTTCTGAACAAATTCTCCTTTCCTAAAGGCCTTGCTTGAGAGAATAAACACGAGACAACTTCAAGTACTTCCTTGCTCTTGTTCATGTGTTGTTTCTCTCGCCTGCTGTTCACCACCCACTGGTCAATCAATTACAGACAATCAACAAAAAATAGCAGCAGAAACCAACAGGCGAGGTGACAAGAGGTCTAAACTGCTAAGCCATGAGCTGCCTGTGAAAGTTGCAGCCCCAAGAATAACAGACTAAATTTTCATTTAAATCTATTTTACTGTCTTTGCCACAAAATGTTGCGTGAAGGGCAAGATTCATTTAAGGACAGGTTATAATTTTACAATTTTGTTTTTGTAAATATAAGTAAATACTCTTTAATTCTGGAACACAATTGAGTTGTATCTATATAATTTCCTGAGCATCCCCAAGTAAGTGATTAGATAAAGTGTGTCATCTCCTGTCATAGATGGGGTGAATATGCTTCACTCATTTCTAATTCTGTGGCAAAAGTTTTTAAATTGATTTTTAAATTACCCTTTAATATTATTGAACTGTGACCCTGGGTTAGCAATCCGTATGCAAGATATATAATAGAAATGTGGTCATTTTAGCATGGAAACTAATAATCACTTTTATTTCTAATGAAAGATCATTTCAAAATTTCATATATATATATACATATATACATATATATGTATATATTATAAACATACATATGTACACATATTTCCATAGCCACACATCCATATACATGCACATCATTTACTTCCAGGTTATTTAATGAGCTTTATACCTAAACATTGGGTTCTTTTTACATTTGTGTGTGTAGAACTTCTATAACATACATTGCAAAGGTAAGTACATTGTCTTTCTGCTGTTACATAGTAGTTATCAAGTAAAATATTTCCAGGCTTTATGGGAAACAAAAAAGTAATAGTTTACCATTAGATTACAGAACTGTGTAATTGGGAAAGGAAAGTAATTCATGAGCAAGATAACAGCTTTGTAACATAAAGATAATGAAAATATATTATATATAATATATAAGTAAACATATGTATTTACACACACATATATGAGAATACCAATAAGTTACTATAAACTTTAGAAGGATGAGTGGTTACTTCTGGAGTTGACAGTGATGAAGGCTTCGTGAATAATGATATTTGAGCCTGGAGTTCAGGGGTTGCTAACGAGCCCTGAAGTTTTCTGAATCCTTATCACACAGTTAATTTACTTACTTTAGCAATGCTTCCCAAAACTTTTAACTCTTTTAATTGTATTTTCAGAAACACTTCTGATAACTACAAGTTACCTTTATCTCAAAGTATGCCAGATTTCCTATAGAAATCGACTCTTCTGTTCTGAATTTTCAAATTCTTTTATCATACTTAGAGAAAAAAATAATGGTTTTCCCACAGGTTGTTGTACACACAAACATATATACTCAATTAAAGCAAATTTTTAACAATACAGTGTTAACCTGTATGTAATACTGAGTTATAACTCCCACAGTAATGCAGGCACATTTGAACTTTTATTTTTTATTTTTTTAATATATTTTATTAATTTATTCATATTATATCTCAATTGTTATCCCATCCCTTGTATCCTCCCATTCCTCCCTCCCTCCCATTTCTCCTTACTTCCCTCCACTATGACTGTTCCTAAGGGGGATCTCCTCCCCCTGTATATGCTCATAGGGTATCAAGTCTCTTCTTGGTAGCCTGCTATCCTTCCTCTGAGTGCTGCCAGGCCTCCCCATCCAGGGGACATGGTCAAATATGGGGCACCGGAGTTCTTGTGAAAGTCAGACTCCACCCTCCACCCAACTGTGGATTATGTTCTGTCCATTGGCTAGATCTGGGTAGAGGTTCAAAGTTTACTGCACGTTTTGTCCTTGACTGCTGCCATAGTTTGAGCAGGACCCCTGGGCCCAGATCTGCCCATTATAATGTTCTACTTGTAGGTTTCTAGGACCCTCTGGATCCTTCTATTTCCCCATTCTCCTTTGCTTCTCTCACCTAGAGTCCCAGTAGGAAGTCTTCCCTTCTGTCTCTCTTTTCTGGTAAGTGAAGACTTTCATGGGACATGCCCCTTGGGCCAGTGTCCAGATATAAGTGAGTATACACCATTTGAGTCTTTCTGCTTCTGGGTTAACTCACTCATGATCATTTCTAGTTCAATACATTTGTGCACAAAATTTGGGAATTCCTTGTTTTTAATAGCTGAGTATTATTCCATAGTATAAATGTACCATAGTTTCTTTATCCATTCTTCTACTGAGGGACACTCCACCAGAGAACTCCTATGGCTGATACATATCTGAACTTTTATAACTTGACAAATTTATTGGTATATGGGGACATCCTTGACAAAATATTGGGCATTTCTTGGTACCAGGGTTGTTACCTCATCCCATCTTATGAAGAACACGCAAAGACGCAGTAACTCCTGTTTATATAGTTGTATCAACATAGATTGGTTTGAGCAGATTTTGAATTGCATGAGCAATATGTGTGGCTTCTTTCAATCAACACGATGGCAGAGTCTGTGTGTTTGTTAGGCCATTCAGCTCCCTGTTTGAGTTTAGACTAGGCAGAGGTGAAGGCTTAGGGTTCTCATGTCTTTCAAGTGCGCAGAGCCCCAGGTGCAGTCACAGCCCTCTCCCCCGTATGTGCCCTTTCCAGACTCTCAGAAATATATCTCAGCAAATCGTAGCCTCTCAGAACACCATACTCTCCATCATTTTATTTTAACCTTTTATGTTAGGCTAATATTTGCCTCAAATATTATCTATGGCCAGAAGCATCCTTAATGTTCAGGCATTGCTGTTGACTGTTCTAGTAAGTGTAGAGAAAAGGCTATTTTCACAAGGCAAGTTTCAAGCAGGTAAAAATACAGCTAGCCTTGTGAGTGGATTAGTCTTACTAACCATCAAATGGGAGAACGAGTGACAATTGTCTGAGCATATGGTTTGCAGCAGTTCAACCCTCAGCCTCAGCGGGTTGCCCCGGTTTTCTAGGAGTCTCTGGGAGTCTGCTGAACTTCCTTTGGCTGTGACTTCAGAATTTGAAGTCACCTGCAGGTAAGATGAAGTGGTGAGAATGAAGCAAATTAAACAGTTTTAAAAGTTCCTTTTTTTTTTTAAAAAAAAACAAGATTCATTCACATATTCACTTACTGTAAACTTTTGTTTAATTTTCAGAATTCTGAAAAAGCTCTTCTGAGAAGGTCAACATGGCTTTCATTATCCCAAGAGAGGAAAAAATTTAGAGATCCTAACTTTTCCATATTCGCGGGCACTGTTTTCTTATTCTACACATTAGAGTATTCTGACTTGTTCCTATTGGAACAATAACACTGTGCAATAAATTAATTTCAAAAAACTTAGGTCACATTCCACATATTTAAAAATCAAGTTTCCTAGTTTTATGAAAGAATACTTGAATAGTTCAGCACTAAGAAGCCTAAGGTTTGTAAATCACAAATGTAAATGCAGTACTTTATTTACAGACTGAAAATATTTACTAAAGGTGAGAGCATGTTGGAAACTACAGAATAATTTGTGCTATTCCTTGAATGTTTACCAGGATTACTGTAAAGAAGTCAGCAGAAATAAGTTGCATTTATGTTATTTTAACAAGTCATCTCCTTGAAGTATCTTCTCAGACATAACTATTAATCATACAGTTATCTATTTAGCCCATAGTCATAGCTGATCACAGCAGGACATGTCAGTTCCTAAACCAATGGCTCTCACTTGTTCAGTACTACTATTGTAGATCAGTGTTTAAAGTTTTAGTGTTTTTCATTAGAGCGCAAATAGTTTTCTGACATGCTTATTTCCCATTTCTTCATGCAGCTGACTTCCAGAGTACCTGAACATATGTGGAAGTGTATAACTATGATGGGCCGAATTGTGTCACACCCCCAAATTCATGTGCTGAAATCGTAACACGCACTACTTTAAAGTGCTGCTGTAGTTGGGGACGTGATCTTGGCTGTGTGGGTTGGCCTTCTTCCAATACAATGAGTGTTCTTGTGAGAATAACGGGCAGGGGCACACAGATAAATCATAGAAAAGAGTCTGGTGGAGATAAGGTGATGTCACCTGTTAGTTCAGAGGCGGGACATCAGAAGACCCAAACCTGCTGATATGCTCCTCATTGCCTTCTCTCCTCCAGGTCTCTGCAAAAAATACATTTCTATTGTTTAAACCACACAGTCTCTGATGTTTTATTATAGGAGTTCTAACAGACAAAATCACTTGTGTGAATGTAAATTTTTCCCATGTCACTATTTCTTTCTTTTTTTTTTTTCTTTGCAGGTCTGTTTTATTTCTCATATCAAGTTGATTCTGTTACGTTATTCTTTTCTAATTTTGTTTTTTGACAATCTCATTAACATAATATATATATTTTAATTAATTTATTCTTGTTACATCTCTATGGTTATCCCATCCCTTGTATCCTCCCATTCTCCCCTCCCTCCCATTTTCCCCTTATTCCCCTCCCCTATGACTGTTCCTCAGAGGGATTACCTCCCTCTGTATATGCTCATAGGGTATCAAGTCTCTTCTCAGTGACCTGCTGTCCTTCCTCTGAGTGCCACTAGGTCTCCCCCGCCAGGAGACATAGTCAAATGTGAGGCACCAGAGTACTTGAGAAAGTCAAATCCCTCTCTCCACTCAAGTGTGGAGACTGTCCTGTCCATGGGCTAGATCAGGGTAGGGGTTTAAATTTTACCGCCTGTATTGTCCTTGGCTAGGGCCTTAGTTTGAGCAGGACCCCATGACCCAAATCTGCCTAACATAATGTTCTACTTGTAGGTTTCTAGGACCCTCTGGATCCTTCTACATTGCTATTCTCCCATTGTTCTTTCATCTAGACATGGAAATTTGTGGGATCCATGTCACTATTTCATTTGTTTTTATCATTTAATCAGGATGACATTGTTTTCAATAAAATCATTATAAATTAGAGATACAAAACTATAATAATACCTCTTTCCCTGTAAATCACCACTAATCTCATGACCCACATTTTGATAATAATTACTGTGGTTTTCATAAATAATTGCTTTTACTTCTCTACTTGAGTTTCCCTCTGGGTTTTGATTACTCTGTAAATCCTGAGCAAAATGTTACCAAAATATTAACTAGATGAGTTTGTCCCCTTGATTTTTCTTTCTTCTATCCCCTGAGATGTAGCACCCTCGCTACTTTCCCCTTAGGCCAGGCTGTAGGCTTCACTGTGGAAGCAGGTTACTATAGAAGTGTGAGTCTCTTCTGCTTGATCAGAACCTTTGAGCTACTGTACCTTAAGTCTCTGCAATCCTGAGCCAACTGCATGTACTAAGAGAGGGTCAAGGCCTGGGTTGGACCCTACCATGTGGTTTTAACTCTATTTGCAGAGTGGTGCTGTTCAAATGATGTGCTCTGTGGTAGACACAAGACAAAAATGTGTAGGTGGAGATTTACTCTCTTGCCCTGCAATTGGCCATATGGAGTCTCTTACAAGCATTCACTAGCTTCAAGACTGGAAAATCCATAAATCTCAACCCTGCTATCAAGAATTGTATCTTTGCCCAGTCATTTCTCATTTTATGCAGATTGTTTTTAGTTAAATTATTTTTAACTAAATAGAATACTTGAACTATTTTATCTTTTCCTTTCTTATTTTTTCTTTATTAATTTTATCTTTTCCTTTGCTTAATTTTTGAAATCACGTTATGTGGAGATTGTTTAAAGTACCATTATTTTAAAACAGAAATACTTGAGCAATAATTTTATCTTTCCAAGCTGTTTTCTCGGCTCATTGTTTAGTTTATTTTTGTGGGGAAGACACAAGGCTTTCCTGTGGTATTAAGCTCATCTCCCTCCACAACCCCTTGTGTTGTCTTGATTTAAGGGGATTGTTTTGTCTTCAATGTCTCAGGAAAGTTATAAACAGTGGATATAAAGAGTTGCCCATGTTTAAAGAGCATTGCTTCCACATGTGCTCGGATACTCTGGAAGTTAATTGTTGCAGGAAATGGGAAATAAGTGTGTAAAACTATTAAGCTTTTATTAAACACAATAAAACTTTAAGCAGTAATTTATAACATTTGTATTGAGCAAGTGTGAGCTGTTGGTTTAAAAATTGACATTTACTGCTGTGGTTGGCTAAGACTGTGAACTAAACAGATAAATGTCTGGGTTTGAAATATCTCCCACATAAATAAATTTTGATTAAAAACATTTTAAGAGGCCTTGCAAGTAAACCAGTACCAAACAAATTATTTCATAATATAGCATCTTAGACTTAGAGAGTATATTTTCTTTTTTTTTTAAATCACAGCAACAATTATGGGTTATATAGAGAGAATGGCCCATGAGTGGTTTTGCCCTGCTTTTTTTTTTTAAATAGAACTCTTGTACAATGAGTTATTTAGACTTGAAAAATCAGTGGACACCTGAAAGAGAGCTCTGGTAAATTGTTTTGATTCACTTATATACTTTTTGATGTCAATTTTCCCAGTAATGCCTAGAATACCTCATTCCCTTTTAAGCCTGCTGTGTAACAAGGACCTCTTAAGGCATTTCTTCTATGGGTGAGCCTTCCCAGGAGAAGAGGGGTCTACCCTGCTGGAAAACTTCACATTGGCTGCATGTCACATTCTGAAAGTCCACAGACATAGGCTTCAGTGCCAGCCTCGTTGACTTGGTGCCAATTCTGTGGATTTCCCCCCTACTCAGATCCAATTTTACCAGTTAAGGGAACCCTTTCCTTTGTTTTTACCAGTTGTGATCATTTTAAAGACAATAAGACACTAAAAATTCAAAGTTGGAAAAAAAATGAACTTGTAAGTCTTCAGTTAAATTAGCATCAGGGTTCTTGAAGTAGTGAAGCTGTTAGTTTTGAAAGGGCCACTAGGCTCGATTTGGATTCTGCTTTCAGGCTTTTGGCTTCTGAGAAGGACATCAAAAGGACATTAGGCAGGCTAGAGGAGTGCCCATTCTCATTGCAGTGCAAGTACGGCAAGCCGAACAGAACATACATAAAGTGTAAGAGTGCACGGAGGGGAGTTGTGAAGTCAATTTGATTGAGAAGGCTCAACATACACATTTATTTGAGAAGATAGTGTGCCAAATGGCTTTATGGTCTCTTCTAGCCTTTGCATTTGTAATTCAAGGCTGTATGCATTGTGGGTATCAAGGAAAAGATAAAAGTAGTAAGTGGCTAAAAATAAACTTTTTTTTTTTAATGTGGGAGAAAGATGCAATTTAAGTTTTAAGTATCCAGAGAGAATAGCAGAAAGAAAGTTTAAAAAATGTAGAAATACAGGTAGATACCAGAAAAGTCACTGGGAAGAGATAGTGGCTGTTAAATGGAAAATTAATACATCTTCATATATGGGGGAGCCTTGAAATGCCAGCTGAATAATTTGAATCGATTTCCCAAGAAGCCAAGTTCTATGGCACACACTTTCTATCAGAAAGGGGAGCTAGCACAGAAAGGCATTTTGGAAAATTATGTGTAATTGGTAAAATAAAAGTTAATGGAGTGAAAACACAGAAATCATCAAGGAGGCTCCGGCAGAAATGAGACATGGATGAGCAAGATCCAAGTTCGGGGCCATGGGAATGGAAAGATGAAGGGAGGGATGAACAAATGTGTTAAAGGAAGTGTGAAGCTTTGGCAAAGCACAATGCTGATGATCATGATGCAGAGGTCTGAGGATACTGAACTCTGGCCAAGTTGCTCAAGGCTTTGGTGGTCAGATCCATGGAATGTGCTCAGCTCCCTGTCTCTTTATTCAGTTCAGGAACAGAGCCCATACAATAGCCCTGCCTACACTTACTGTGGGTTTTGCTTCCTCAGTCAACCTAATCTAGACAATCCTTCAAAGATATATATGCCAGAGGCTTGTCTCCTAGGTGATGGTAGCTCCATAGTGACATTATTAGAATTATTAACTCTGTCTCTGTGTCTCTGTCTCTGTCTGTCAGCCTCTCTCTCTGTCTTAGTCTCTCTCTCTCTCTGTCTCTCTCTGTCTCTCTCTCTCTCTCTCTCTCTCTCTCTCTCTCTCTGTCTCTGTCTCTCTCTCTTTCTCTCTGTCTCTCTCAGTGAATGTCTGGTACAAAACATAGAACTTAGCAGTTATTTCAAACATGTTAATTATTACCATTAGTACTAGGACTTGCTATTCTACTGCATGGATTTGACAATATTCTTTACCAGAAAATATTATAATAGGATTTGGTGAGTGATAGAAAGAAGACATTTAAAACAGTAAATTAAGATTGAGTAGTTTCTAGTTATTTTTCTATGGCTGTGAAGAGACACCATGACCAAGGCAACTCAGAAAAGAAATCATCTGCTTAATTTAATTGAGAGCTTTCTTATAGTTTCAGAGAGTGAGTCAGTGACCATCAGGCATGGCAGCAAGCATGGCTCTAGAGCAGTAGATGATTTCTCACTTCTCATCCACAGACATGAGGCAGAGAGAAAGAAATTGGGCCTTGCATGGGATGTTGAAACATTGAGTCTCATCCTCATTCACACACCTCTTCCAACAAGGCCACATATCCTAATCCTTCCCAGAACAGAGCCACCAAACAGAGACCAAGCATTTAAATACATGAGCCTATAAGGAGGATTCTCATTAAAACAACAATATTTCACTCCTTGGATTGCAAAAGATTATAGTCATTTGACAATGCATAATGCATGTAATTCAACTTTCAGAAGTATCCATAGTTTTCACAGTCTTAAGACTGCTTTAAAGCTCAAAGTCCAAAATCTCTTCTAAGACTCAAGGCATTCTCTAAACTCCAATCCCCTGTATATTCAGAAAGCAAATTGCATACTTCCAACATACCATAGCACAGAACAGACCATTCCAAAAGGGAAGATAGGAGACATAGTGATAAAAACCAGACACAAGCAAGACTGAAACTCAGCAAGACAAACTCCAAATCCTGTAGCTCTATGTCTGACATCAAAGGGCTTAGATGGCTGTTTGGATCTTAAGTCCTTCCAGCTTTGCCGACTGCAACATTCTTCTCTCTCCCTCCCACTTCAAAGCTCTCCTCTGGAGATAGTCCTCAGCTCTGACATCTTCAACATCTTGAGAGTGTCCAAGACAATCTATCTTAAAAAAAAAAAAAACACTTCATGCAATGACCTCCCTGGGCCTCCATGGAGGATGCCTTACCACATGCCTGGTCTGGGCAGTTTTCCTTACCATGGAGGGAGGGTACCATTGCATCTTTCATGGTTTTAAGTCCAAAAACATGTGGACAACCCATTCTGCCAAGTTCTGCTTGGTTGGGCTGGAAAGTGGCCCCTTACTTAAATTACATTTGCATAAACTTTCTGCTGTAATTGCTTTTTAGGTGGGGGAAATCACTTTGGCCTTTTCCTTTCAGAGGTTACAGGATTAACTTGGAGGGATCTCTCTGTGAGGTTAATAGTTTCTTTATTCTATGTTTTTCTGATCTCTTTCAGCACAAATTAATCTATCATTAAATTTCTTTGTGCTTTTTCTTCTCAAATGGTGTATTTTGAATTTATTTTTGCCCTGTTTTCTTTTTTTCATTGTATATATGCATATGAGTGATTACTAATAAACTCACAGTAGAGTGAATATTAGGTCGTCTTGAAATCTCCTCTGACAAAGGTATGTCTTAATTCTTCAACTTAGGTTCAGGCAAATTCTTAGGACAATAACAAAAATCTGCTTTTTTTTTTTGGCAAAATATTACAAGAATTGTCCCTAGCCCAGTTGCTAATATTATAGCCCTCTGAAACCTCTTTATCTGAGCCTCTATAGTCCACATTGTTCTCAGAACTATTGTTTTCCAAGCTCCTAATAGGATGGCCAACTAAGCCCTGCTTACAGAATTCAATCATTTTCTAATCCAAAGTCCAAAACTTCTCCAAAGCAGCATAGGTCTTTCACAGCAATACCCCCACTTCTGGTACCAACTTCTGTCTTACTTTTCTATTGCAGTGAAGAGACACCATGACCAAAGCATCTTATAAAATAAAGCATTTAGTTAAGACTTTATTTACAGTTTCAATGGGTGCATCCATGACCATCATGGTGGGGAGAAGGACAGCAGACAGATAGGTGTGGCCCTGGAGCAGTAGCTGAGACCTTATATATGATCCACAGGCACGCACACACACACACACACACACACACACACACACACACACACACACACACACACAAAGAGAGAGAGAGAGAGAGAGAGAGAGAGAGAGAGAGAGAGAGAGACAGAGACAGAGACAGAGACAGAGACAGAGACAGAGACAGAGAAATACAGACAGAGACAGAGACACACAGAGACAGAGAGAGAAAAAATGAAACTGAGACGGGTTCTGGCTTGGGCTTTTGAAACTTCAAAGCCCACGCCAGTGACACACATCCTCCAACAAGGGCACACATCCTGATTTCCCAAAACAGTTCTACCAACTAAAGACCAATCATTCAAATGAGTGAGCATATGTGGGTCATTCTCATTCAGGTAAGCTTGTGTAAATTGTTCCTTTGATATCCTTTGTTATCTTCTGTAAAAAGTCAGTGCGCTAAAATCACCATCTGGATGCAATGGGTGCCTCATTTGGAGATGTGGGTCTTCCAGACTAGCCTGATACTGTTGTCTTATTCTCATATCAATACTGGTGCCCACATTGCTTGAAAAATAAGTTACTGCACATACTCTTTGGCTTTCTAACCCTATCAGAGGAAATGAGGAATGTGGCTTTGTAAGGGCCCACATGCAGTCACAAAGAGGAAGGCTGGGGAACACTACAGCAAGCAATTAAAAACAATCCCACTGCCTTGGAAGCTGTCTCTTGCCTCCTGCCACATTCTGGCCTCTATTATCCTGGCATCTTGCTTTATGGGATTCTGGCTGTTCCTTGTGCCAGCTCACTTTGGCTGTCATTGGCACACTGCATGTTTGGCAGTCTCTGTTCCTTATACTGAACTCCTGTGTGGAGCTGCCAGGCTTTGGTCAGAGGCTGCAGGAGGCTCTTTGAAGCCTATCCAAACATTTGGGCCTGTGGTTTGGATGTTGGTTTGTTACAATGGGTGTTTTATCCACTCCCTCCCCCCTTACATGATATAGACTAACTGATTTGTAGTTTTATTTCATAAGAGGTAAAGAGATTAGAAAACATTTTGGCTAGTCAAAAAATACCACATCTGATCCTATGTCACACATTTATGCAATCCCCCAAAGAAGATAGAATATGTATAATTTTAGCCAGAGATACTTATTGAAACATCAAGGTAGAGATGATTGAAACCAAACAGAAAAAACATCCTATAGAAGATGAATTTTCCTACCTAGATTGTTTGCAAATAAATGTTGTTTTAAGGTTGGTTTTCATAAAACTTTAGTTGTTCAGTAAATAAATTGGTAATTAGTCTCTCTATAATAATATAGTCTCTTCACATCCTTACTGCTGAAGACGAAGTACAAACTCCTATGGATAAACAAAAGGAGACCACTCTCTCATGGCACCGCGTTTGGAATTTGACTAAGATAGATGAATTGCCAGCCTCTACAGAATCCAGCACAGGCTTTAGCGTGTGACTAAATAGGCGATCAAAGCACGCACTCTCTTCGGTCCACTTCCATCATGGATTAAGAGCTGAGTACACAGAATTTTATTCTCGAAGCAGCAAGCAAGAGAACAGCAGGAGGCCAACACCATCATCAAGGCCATGCCCTGCCACATCCAGCCAACTACACGACTGACAGACAGGAATCGGGGATGGGGAAAAAGTGGAGTGGGTGTTGGGGAGTGTTCTCATCCTAAGGGACTCCCTGAACTCTCTAACAGCCATTTCCTCCACTGAGAGATGCCATCTCAGGGTGATTGTGAACCTTGGCATCAGTGCAGTGTCCCTAACTTCCTCCCCAGTCTTGTCTGCTCAATTCTGAAAATGCGTTAGATGTTTTCTTCTACGAGTAGAACATTTTGAAATATCTAATTTTTACATGAAGGATCAATCAGAGCAGAGTGACTTTCTACTCTATTCTTATTTCTTTTCACATCCAGTCTGTCCTTTGTCCTCACTTCATTGGTGGGGTGTAAAGGTGACATGAACGCAACTGGAAGTTGTTTTAGCATCTTCTTTGAAACTGTATCATTTTTAACTATACAAGAGGATACACAGCAAATAATTTTAAAAAAATGAATTCTCTTTGTTACTCTAAGACTCGGAATGTATCTTTCATATATTTCTAAAAAGTACATATTGAATTGAATTTAATTAATTACTGGTATGAATAGAATTATAAGCTCTTTAAGAACAGCATCTTTTATATTTCTATTTTTACAATACATGGCACATGGTAGGCACACAACAAATTCTCAGAAATAAATTGAGCACATGAAAACATTAAACATGGAGCTCCAAATTATATTCAAATGGCACAATGCAGCAAGTCCTTTAAAATTAGAAGTAAAACCATCCACAATTCTCGGCAGAAGAATATTGCTCAGCACTCCCATTTGCCTAATTTACTGCACTATCACTTCCTGCTGTCAAGAGATTTTTATTAGGTACAAAAAGCCACCTTGTACTTTGCAGCAGACCAAGTCCCTTGTTTGTTTGTTTGATTCTCTGGCGTCTGTGAAGATCCTTCTTCTAAAGGGTAATTTACTTTAACGCTAAAGTAGGGAGAAGATTTGGAGAAAATGGCTGAAGTGTGTAGTAATTTATTATGTGGTTGATTCTAGGATTCACTGTGTGGGGAAATGCTTAAAATTTTGGGATACAGACTTAATTATATTCTGTTCCAAAATTTATCAAGCTAACAAATGGCATCATTACAGGCTAGTGTTGGCATGAAGCGCCATTCACCTTTTTAGAGCTGGATGCATGAAGAAAGTGCACAGATGCATTTATCCTAAGAACTGCATCTGGCCCAGGCAGAAATCTCTTTTTAACAGCACTTGGCATGTAGCTGGGGCTGGTCAGCAGATGCTGCTCTGCAGTTTGGGGGGATCGGCTCTAAAATTTTCTGGAAACAAAGGCTTGCAGTGGTGGCTGGACTTCAGGACCTGGCCAACTCAAATAGAACTGAGAGCAGTCCTCTGCTAGGAACAGCCTTTGCATCACTAACAAGACAGGAGTCTGTGGGAATGTGTTGCTCTTGGCTTCAAGGTTGTCAAACAAAACAGAATGGACAAAGCTTTCCTCTCGGTACATGAAGTGTGGGAGATTGTCTTTCATTATCCTTGAGTTCAAGAATTAAGTTCAGGTGGAAATATTCCTCAGAAACCTTACACACCGATAGTTGTCTTCTTCTATACACGATACAAGCAGAGTCACAGTATCCTGTTCTCCAGGAACTTCTGCTTTGCTCTGAAGTGTTGTTCTCACTCTGGGAGAGCCAGGAGATTGCTCAGATGAGACAGAACCATAGGTGGCTTCTATGCAACCTGCATACTAATGCTTGGCAGACTTCCACATGCCCATAGCTACAGGAAACAGTGACATTGTTGGTTTTTTTTTTCTCAAATTCAGTATGCTTTCTTTTGGAAAATAAGACAAAATTGACAAAAAACTGATATACCTGAAAAGCAAACCAACCTTGTCTAGCCTACCCAGCATCTCCAATTACATACCCAACACTTCCATCTGCCTCCTCCAATGTCCCCTATGGAGAAATTTGGTTTTAAGTGTTTCTAAAGTCTTTCCATCTCTTTCTTTCTTTTCAGCATCCTCTGAATTGTTAAAACCCTCAGCTTACAAAGAAGGCAAGTTCTAGACGCCAAAGAGATTAGGCAATTAAGACCACTTAAATAACCAAAGACAGAGTCTGAGAAGTACCCAGCCTTTGCTTACAATAAATAAATTTCTTACTACAGAAACTACATCTTGTTTTCTATGCCTGACAGGATTTGGGCTTTCCATGAGATGACATTTTAACTTGGCAAAAACAACTTGAAATTTTTTCTACGATCAATTATTTGTCTCACAGCTTTTCTTATCGCCCGCCCCCTCCCTCTGGTCTGCTTTTTGCTTGAAAATTATGATTGCGTTTTTCAGGCATTCTGATCAACTGAGAATATCTCCTTGCTGTTAGAGATAGATAAGAGAGGGTTTTTTAAATAATAGGCAGGGAGGATCTTTGAATTGTAAGAGACTGATATACCAACAGAGCCCCTCTTTCTTTAGAGAGGCAGGCCTCATGGCAGCGGAAGATAAAGCAGCCCGTGAGAACACAACCAGAGGAAAGAACTGCTAGGTTTCAATGATGTTGTGTGCTATGATAGTCTGACTCTCTCTGCTCTCTCCCTTTAAAGAAAATGAGTGAGGATAGAAATAAGGGAGAGTGGAGAACATCTGGGATGAGGATGTGAAATTACACAAGGTAGCATTTTAGGGGATAGAAAGTTTAGAATTAGCATTAATTAACTGTTTGAGTCTTATTCACACAGGTAGGTTTCTTCTTAATAATTACTGTGTGTCAGTGAAGGGCCAATCTGAATGCTGCTCCTGTCTCTGTAGTTTTTCTATGCTCCCTTCCATGCTGATACTCTTAACTCCAGTCTTACAACTAGGTCATTTCTCCCATGTCTGATCCTAAGACTGAGTCTCCTGGATGCTACTTAACCTACCATTCAACACTTGTTCTATAGAGTGGCACAAGTGTTGCCCTCATCACCTGAAAAGTACCATTTGCCTTCTACTCTGTCTTTATACATGACCTCAATGGTTAGGACAATAGTGAATTCTAAGAATAAACCATAACCACAGTTACCATAGTAACTATAACTTGTCTTTCCTATCGTTTGATGCCTGATTACCTGTCAGAATCCACCACTATAATTAAAATCTGTGAAGGCAAAGGCCCTATTTTTCTTGTTCTCTATTTTATCCCTGGTACACAGCTAAATGCTAAATGATTCAATGAATGGCCAAGGAAAATAACAAATGGAATGTTCTACGAGAGGCTCTACAAAGACAAGTGTCATTCAATTATTAATTTATTCAAAACTTTATTTTCCTTTTTATAGAGACCATGATTTTATGACAAAGGATTGTCTTTTATCATCATGTATAAGAGAGGTTTCTTCCTCCAAAAGAGCCAAGGCTAATCTTGCATAAACAACAATCCGTCAACTTGCTGATGGCTTTTGATCAGTTCCAGCTACACCACGGGGCTTCTTATTTCTGTAAAATATGCCTTTACTAAATCATTGTGACAAGCCCACAGTGAGGGTATTTTCTGCTAACAATGGATCAGACTCCAAGACAAAGAGG
Organism: Acomys percivali; assembly: GCA_907169655.1. Classification (NCBI taxonomy): domain Eukaryota; kingdom Metazoa; phylum Chordata; class Mammalia; order Rodentia; family Muridae; genus Acomys; species Acomys percivali. The sequence goes on along the minus strand of OU015758.1, from coordinate 29,328,516 downwards.
GATTGTACAGTGCATAGGAGAACATTTGCATCCCAGGATCAAAGCCAACGAACTGTAACCATGCAATCATCTAATCCACTGGGCAGGACAGAGGTCACCTCCAGAGAGGAAACTTTCTATTCCTGCCAACTACAGGATGGAGGACTCGCTAAAGGGTTGGGAAATAAGATTCTAGGAGGAAAGTCCCTCTGGAGATTGGCCAATGGTTCTGGAATACTGATTACTGTATACCAAATTCAGCTGACCAGAACAGTTATTTTCTATAATTTGTACAGTTTTTCTGATTTTTACAGAAAATATCTAAAATGAGCTTTACACAAAACATTTATATGATGAGTTTAAAACCAAGTATATTAGTTTAGGAGAATGCAATTGAGTCCTGGTTTAATGATCTTAATTAGAGTTTTGAAATGTTTTCCCATTTTTTATTTGTGTTCAGCCAAGTTTTTCAGTCTAGGAATTTAAAACACTTCAGAATCCTGTGATAAAAAGGCTAACGTTCTCTGATGAGAATCCTTCCCAATGCCTTTATATTTTACACCCTTTATAGCTGTGCAAGTATTAACTCTAAATTACTCATAAATTTTAATATTCTGGGTATTAAAATGTAGAGTTTTTGATTTAAAAGAACATTTTCCAAAATGAAGAAAAAGATGATGGATTATGTGTAACTATTTAGCAAACACTGAAAATATTTTGAAACAACAGTTTAATTTATTGAACTGGTAAAGTGTTTGCTATGATTTGACTCTATCTGCATTTTGTGAGTTTATTTAATCAACACTGGAGATGAAGAACCTTCTTCAGTATAAATGACAGATTGTAAAATGTGTGTTGTAAGGCACAAAAAGTCTTCTGATTTATTTATCAACTGAAAAACCACAACCCTTTGGCATGAAAATTTTACATACAAGTTAAAGATAAAATAAAATTTCCAAAAAAGGAAGAAAACCCACCAGATAGATGCAATTGTTTTGATGGTATTATTTTACCTGTTTTCTAAAGTTTAAAAAAAACACTTTGCTACTATATAACCGAGTAAAGTTTATTTAAAATATGTACAGTTTCATATCTAACTGCTATTCTATTTGCATGCTTACTACAACTATTAATAAATCTTGGGTATTGCCTGAGTTTATTAAAATTTCCTTATGTAATGATTCTCCACTATCATATGAATTTAAAGGTTTTGGGGAAAGTAATTTAAAATAAAGGGAATAGTTTCTTTACCAATATAAAAATTACTGAGTTTACATGAAGAAGTCTCATTCATTTTGAAACACTCCAGAATTTATTTTAAAGGCATTATTTTGTAAGTAGCAGTACCCAACATCTTTTATTAATTTATTTTAGAGGTTATCACATAATTACATCATTTCCTCTTTTTAAAAGTGTTAGCCTATCCCTTGTATCCTCCCATTCCTTCCTCCCTCCCGTTTTCCCCTCCTCCCCTCCTCCATGTCTATGACCGAGGGGACCTCCACCCCCTGTATATGCTCATAGGATATCAAGTCTCTTCTTGGTAGGCTGCTATCCTTCCTCTGAATGCCACCCGGCCTCCCCATCCAGGGGACATGGTAAAAAATGGGGCACCAGAGTCGTGTGAAAGTTAGTCCCCACTCTCACTTTTATCTCCCCCAAACTTCCCATAAACATCCCCCTTGTTCTCTTTAGATGTATGACTTTTAAATACTTGTTACTTGCAAATATATACATACATATACATAATATATATACATAATATATATACATACATACATAAATATGTGTGTGTTCCTTAATATGACCTACAGAGTCTATATAATGTTACTTGTATGCACATTTTAGTGCTGGCCATTTTAGATTGGATAGACAATTGGTATTTTCTTCCTTGGGGGAGGCTATTTGTCTTGCTCTGAGATTTCCTTAGTTGCCTGTAGTTATTTGTGTTGAGTTGAGGCCTCTTGAGTGTTTCCCTAACCACTTTGACATGTCTATTGTTGTCTTATGTAGCTAGTGTGTAGGAAATAATGTCAGTGAGACTTAACAGGTGTAGCTTCTGACATTAATAAGAGAAAAATCTCACATAGAACTTCCTGATCTTCTGCCTCTTACCATTCTTCTTCCCTCTCTTCAGTGTTCCCGGAGCCCTAGGTTTGGGAATTGTTATGTAGTTGTATCTACCAAGTCTGGGCTCATAACTCCTCATTTTGATTGCTTGTAGTTTTCTGTAGAACTTTCTGTCAATTCCAAAGAGAAGTTTCCATGATGAACGGTGATGACTACACTTTCTTGTGTGCAAAAGAACAAATACTTAGAGATTGTGCTGTTTTAATAAAGTGGTGGTTGAAGGTTCTTCTCCAAGATGCAAGATGTCACTAGCCACTCGTAGTTTGCTACATTTCCAGTAACAGGCATGGTTTTCCTATTGATGAGCAGATGTTAAATCCAATTAGGATGCTGCTGGTTACTGCTAAGACATATGTGCCACTACTGCACCCCTAGTATTATTATGCCATTTTGGTCATTGTTGTAGTCCATACGCATCATAACTGGTGAGATTTTGCTTCCCACTTTTGGAAGCTTTTTGAAAAAGGCACATTTGGTCAATTAAGTGTTCCTTCTATTATTATCCATATTATTTCTCCATTTTTCTCCTTTTCCTTTCAGATAAAGTCATGGTAGTTTAGCTTTCTTCTGGAATGGTTCTAGTATTTAAGTTGTGAGTATAAAGGAAGCTGAAACCCTTCTTTATGTCCTACCTCTTGGTCTACCCTGGTTTGGGTGGTGTGCTTCTGTGAGGATTGTATGTAATTTTAGTAAAATTTAGTTCAGAATATTTAAGAAACCCCAAGTCTGAGACAAGATTCACAAAAGACTATTCACCTAGACATGGTGCATGTCTTTTGTATTGGCCTTAAATTTAAATGCAAGCTTGGACCACATATCCTATCATCATCTGCCCAAATTGGCAGGCATTATTCAAATCAGCCAACCAGTTCATGAAGACAAACTAATTGAAGCATCAACAAATGTTGCTATTAAGGGTAGTGACTCCGGGAAGACTGCTCAGTGGGCTCAAGCTCTTACTGCAGAAGCATGAGGACCTGAGTTCAAATTCCAAGCATCTGTGTTAAAAAACAAACAAACAAACAAATAACAGCAACAACAAAAGCATTACTGGAACTCCATTGTAGTAGTGGGAATGGCAAACCTCTTCTGGCATCTGAATGTGGGCACACACTTATGCACAGCATACAATGTTTAAAATTTTGTTTTATTGGTTTTGACTTCAAAAGCTTAAGAGTACTGTGGAAACTTTTATTGCTACTTCATGGTGATTTTTGTAGCTATGGCAATCTTTTCCTTATTTTACTATGGGTGAAGACTGTTAGAAACATGGAATCATGTGTGTGTGTGTGCATGTGTGTGCGTGTGTGTGTTGCATGCACATTATTATGTGGATGTATGTACCTGTGCACATTCATGTGGAGCCCAGAGCAGGACTTCGTGTGTCTTTTTTCCATTGCTTTTCACACTATTGCCTTGAGAAAAGGTCTCTCATAAAACCAGAACCTCAATGTCTTGTTTAAACAGACTGGCCAGTGCTCTAAGGATATGTCTGTCTCTCCCCAGGCATAGTGGAGTTATAGGCATACTCAGTCATCCTTAGCTTTTTATGTGAGTGCTAAGGATTTGAACTGAGGTTTTCATATTTGCAGAGAAAAGTGGTCTTACCAATGGATTGCCTCCTAAGGTTTTATTCTTAAACTCTTGATTTCTAAACTTTGTTAGGCAGCAAAATGAAAGAAACAGTGTGGCTTCACTGTTGAAATTCAGGTGTCATGATATCTACCTTCTCGACTGAAGAAATACAAACTCGTATAACATACTAATTATTTCTATGGCTTGGCAGGTCATAGCTGCCTTTTAACACGTTCTTCACATGTTTTTTTCAGTATTTTATCTAATAGTATAAAGTATATCTTATAAAGATTCTAAATAATCCACATTATTTGGTCTTAAGCACTTTATTATCAATTACAGAAAATATCCCAGCAAAGCAGTGGTCATAGAATGATACAAGCAGTTAAGTCCTGAGTTACTGTCTCATTTCTCACTTAGTTTCCTGATTCCACAGTGCCACGTGGAAGAGCCAAGTCTGGGTAGTGCACGTTGCATGACTTCTGACTTACATTTTTACTCTTTTCTTGTCCTTCCCAATCCTGGCTTCCTGGTCTCTCCCTGAAAGTTACTTCCACCCACAGTCTAGACACAGCCCACTTGAAGTTCTAACTAATTTTGTGGTTACACATTTGTGAACAGCTCTGGAGAAAACAGAAGGAGAAGCATGTGGCTTACATGAAAGTTTAAGTCTGGATGTAGTTCTCTGCTGTGGAAATATTTTGGAGGACCAGCTATGTAAAGCTGTCACAGTGAAACAAGAAAACCATTTTAAAGTTCTAAATAAAAAATATGTTAGGTTCCTGGGTAAAATGGCTAAAAATTAATAAGAAAAAATCCAGAATTAAGAAATTCTTGTTCATCTATTTGCATTAACAGAAAATGCTATATAGCTTTATTTTAAGAGCTTACTGTTTAATAGACCATTTTCACCATACACCATCATGAAAATTTCTTGTTTTCCCTGACAGAAAGTTAAAGCATATATTTTTTTCTGAATATGATTTTTCTTACTCTCTAAACTTCTTCCTTCAGCTCTTCTTATGATGTATTTTGAAGAAAAGAAAAAAAATGGATCCATGTGATGAACCCATTAATTTGTTATGAGAAACACTGCTCTATTTTTTCTTCTATTGATGTAATAAGACACTACTTCAAACAACTTAGGGGAAGGAATGGTTTATTCCTCTTACAGGTTACAGTCCTTAGTGGAAAAAGTCAGGGTAGGAACTCAAGCAGAAACTTAAAGGAAAGGCTGATTGCTGTATCATACAGAGTTACATCTAACCAGGGAACTTACAGGCAGTGAAATCTAGCAGGGACCATTATAGCCAGCTTCCTAATATCACCAAGAACCACCCACCTGCCCAGGGAATGGTGCCATCCACAGAGAGCTGGGCCTTGGCTAGCTTGTGCATGACTGTGTTTGGTCTTCAGCAATACAGAAAGAGAGAGAGAGAGAGAGATGTAGGAAGCAGGCCCGACTGGGCTGCCTGCCTGTCTTGCTATTTCATGTCCTGTTTCTAGCAGCTTCCGCGTCTGTGTTTATCTTGGTTAGATAGTCGTGTTTACTGCTCTGAACGCGCCCCTCCCTTCCTCGAGACTTTTCCTCCTGTGTGTGATCACCTGTTGAGGGATTTCACCTGGGAGGAGGACTCCTGTTTTGCTGCCTATAAGAAGGCTCTTTGGAACTCTGGGAGGAGAAAAGGATTAATAAACCGTTGCCGTGGCTGCAGCTGCAGCTGCTGCTCTCTTAGCACAAAGGACCCGCTGTGTTATTGTGTGTGTGTGTGCGTGTGCGTGTGTGTGTGTGTGTGTGTGTGCGTGTGTGTGTGCGCGTGTGTGTGTGCATGAGTTAAATCCGCAGTCCCTCGCCCTCGACTTGGTACTACGGTGGCGTGGCGAGAGAGAGAGAGAGAGAACAATAGGTTGCTCCTTCTTTTAAAGACCTTGTATTTTACCCCTTTCTTCCCCACTTTATGTAAGTTGGCTCTTGGGAGTGGACTGTTCTTGGCACTCATCCGGTGTCCTATATCCAGTGGTGATAATGTGTTGTCCATTCTCTTTCTGATAATGTACCCATGCCCTACAGATAACTGCCACAGTCTCTACAAGCTGAGTCTCTGGCTCCATTATTTTGGTTTCTGAAGGAATGAGGATTACAAGTAAATCCCTATTCTGAGTTTTGTTTTCCTCTTTCTCTAGAAACTTCAGCTCTACTTTGCCCTGATGTACTTACTCCCTGTTGCAGCAAGCATCGCACCATTTCCACCTTGGATTTTACTTTCTTATTTCCTTCTCTCGACTTTTTTTCTTGCCCAGTTAATCTCTGCTTTTCTACCTGTTTTCCATGTGTTCTTTCCCCAACTTCATCTCAGTGGGTCACTGGAGATGCCTGGGATGTGGTTGCCTAGGGGTTCTATCTCAGACTCTGTCATAGGCAAGTTCCAGTGGAAACCCTTAGCCAGCACCACCCAGATTTCTCATCTGCAAGTTAAGAGAGACAGAGCAGTTGATCTATACCAAACTATTTCTCCTATAACTTCTGTGGATTAATACATATCTCTACTCCTTCTGTCTCTCTTATCATAGTTGTCTTTATTCATTTTGTGGAAGTTCCAACCTCCACATTTTGCTCCCGCAATATTGAATTCTGTTCAGCTATCCTATAATAATTTATATTCAAGCTCTTTATAAGGATTTTTTTTGAGAAAACAGTATATAGTCTTCCACCCCTATCATTCATTGCTCTGTGGAGTTAAGTGAATCTCCTGGTATGAATTTCTAAAAGTTCCAGCAAATTCTTTTGCTGATAGACATGTCTGCTCCCAAGCCGACTCAGCACGCAGTATGCGGTCATCTGTACAACTCCCGGCTCTCCATGGGAGAATTTAAAATACCCCGACTTAGCTCTGGAGGAACAACTTAATACGGGGTTGCAGTCTGTGATGCATGCTGTCACCAGAAGGGAATAAACAACTTCAGCCAGTCAAGTAACTACATGAAGAAAGGAAGGTTATAAATGCTTTTGTCAGCCTCATCAAAGAAACATCACATTTGTCTTTCTGAGAACAGGAAAACTCTAAAATTAGAACTCAACCTGTGAATACACATGCTTCCTTGTATAGAGGAGAAGAGTGATGAGTGGGAGATGATGATGTTTCTTTGGCATGTAGTAGTTTGTGAAGACAAACAAGATTGAACTACAGAGACATCATTTACAATATTTGCTGAAAATGTAACTTAAAGCTTTTCTGTTTTTTCTTTTCTATGCTTTTGTTTTGTTTTGCTTTTTTGTTTTTTTGTTTTTTGTTTTGTTTTTTTTTTTGAGGCAAGGTCTTAAAATACATGTTAATATATGTTAAGAATGTGATGGAGCTTCCTATGAATTCCTTAGTATTTTGGAGAAAAGACAATCTTTGGCAAGGTACTATTTAAAACAACTAAAGCAAAAGCAATTTATCAAGACTTTCTATCAGGTTTTAAAGCCATGGAATATAAGCATTATATTACATAAATTCCATCCATATGCAAGTACTACAAAATTCTCTAAAATATAAACACAGTATAATTGTTGGTTTTAATCAAGGTCTCATGGGTTACTGGCTGGCCTCCACCTGTGAACCTGAGGATGACCTTACTCTATTTATCAGGGCTGCACGATCATGATTGCTTTATGCATTCCTAGGGATCATATCTAGGACTTCATGCCTACTAGACAAGCACTCTGCCAAATGAGTTATAGCCACAGTTCAAACAAAGGTGTCATTTTGAATTCATAAGAGAAAACTTTCACTATTTCATAATGTAGAGAATAAATACCTATGCATGAAGCTTGCACCTGTAATCCTAGCACTCGGGAGGCAGAGGTAAAAGGCCTTCTATGCTTTCCATTCTATCCTTGGCAATAAAGTAAGATCTTGTTTAAAAAACAAAACAAAATTAAGAAAACAAAGTGATAACAAATCAAGGGGGAAAGAATAAATCTAAGCATTTATGGCCCCATTTTGATAATCTAACATGAAGACAAAATAAATATATGTAATACTTTTGGAAACAGCAATAAGAGGTGGGTAAATTAGGCAGATAATACCATGTAATTCAGTTGTCAATGTCATTAATATAGACTGTTAATTCTCACAGTGCTAAAAAGTACTGAGACTGCTGCCTTGATGTTAGAACATTTTAAAAGCTGCTATAGATAAAGACAATAAAAAGACAGAGGGATAATAATGTGATGAAATTTTAGTTGAATTATTCATTGACTTCATGAATGAATTATAGTTTTCCTGGGAACATTAACAACAATTTGATCCAGATAGGAACTTTTTATCATGTGTCAATATTTCTTGAGAACTTATTAGAACAGACATTTCTGTATGGTGGTTCAGGGCTTAGCTCAGCAGGGGGCATGTCTCCTGGATGGAGAAGCCCCACTGTGACAGCTGTTGCTGGGTAGAATTCTGTACCCAAAGGTCACCCACCCACTTCATTCCTCAGCTCCGGAACAAGAGGTGATTCATTCATGACTCCCAAATCATGATTATAGGCCTCAATAGGACCAAAATGCTGTTAATGGCTCATTTTCAACAGTGGCTGAAAACCAATGGAGCGGTTGAGGTACACACCAGGGAATGTCATGAGTTGTTGCGCAACTACCTCCAGCAGCTCCATCTTCAGTCACAGGCATAGGGAAGACTGCCTCCAAGGGTTGGCTACTGAGAATTATGATCTTTACCTCCCACCATCCCCTGTACATGAGGCCCTTCAGGGAGGCTGCTCCTACTGATGTAATTGTGGTGGCAGAGCCTTTCTAACATGTAATAAAGGAGCTAAGAGATTGGCATCCAAGAGAGATGTGAGAAAGATGTGACACAGCTTTACTTCATTCATCTCTGTCTTCAGCACATGACACTTGGTATATACTCAGTAGTTTGCAAATTTTGTGTGGAAAGAATTCACTATTTCTTTTTCATCTTGAAATAATATATAATGTCGGAAAAATTACTTTATCTGTTGTAGGCTTGGTTTTATAATTTGTAAAGCAGGGATGAAGGAAATTTTTATTGCAAAATGTTTTGAGAAAAAAAGTAGATAATAAATGTGTCTGGACTTTAAAATACATTCGAAGCCTAAAAGGTGAACATGTGATGATCTGTATTGACTTTTCAAAATATATCCTCTATTAATATATTTAGTAGTTAAAACAGATCAAATTTATCATTGATTTTCTTATATTTGATAAAGCAGACAATCTGAGTTGCTAAAATAGCATACTTCTTCATTCCTTTCCATCATGGTATATAACACTCTTACTTTCTTTAAAAAATTGAAGACATTAAGGTATAAGGTATACTACCAGGGAAAAAGAAGTAGACATGTGTTGAGGAAGTTAAGTCCAAGTATGATAAAAATGCTAGTGCACATATGAAGTAAATGTCATCATGAGACACATGCTTTCTTTTTTACAATAAATATACACTAACTAGAAAGTAGAATACAAGCATGATGTCATCAGAAAGATAATTCTTTGTCTATATAATTGAGTCAAAAACATTAAAATTGAATAATAAAAATGAAATGAAAATTAAAGATAACAAAAAACTAAGTATGTTCCATTTGGACATTTGGGGGTCCTATTAGTATGTGTGATGTCATATTGAATAAATGTAATGGCAATCAGGTGTCTCTTATTGCTTTATTACTTGAGAGTCTGCTTTTCTGTTAGATGGACATTGCTTGTTTAATATTTGATTTTTTTCTATTTGTTGTTGTTGTCCTGGGGATTGAACCCCAGGCCGTGTATGTGCTAGACAAATACGCCAGCACTGAATGACATCCATAGCACCCCTAGTACTACCTGTGTGTGTGCCTGGGCATATGTGTACATGTATGTATTGGTATGTATGTACATGTGTGTTGTGTACATGTCCATGTATGTGCATATCTGTACATTCACATCGAGAAGCCATAGTTTCCTCTATCAGTCTCTGATTTTTTTTTTAATGTGGGTTCTTGTGATCCTAGTCCAGTTCTTTATGCCTGCACACAACGGGCATTACCCACTGAGCTGTCCCCTGGACCTCTCTTCTCACATCTTTTAAATACTTTTCACTGCTCTCTTCTTGAGGATGCATTTTTTTCTCCCTGACCACCTTTTACAGTCATTCTGGTACTTTTCAGTGCTCACCCTAGATCTACACCATCCTTTTGTCCTTGGGCAGCTTTAGTTTTCATTCTCTATCTTGTACTCATCTTCTCATCACATCTGTCATGGACAGAAAGTAGACCTAAAAGTCATATTTTTGAAGGACTAAACCCCAGAGAGGCTGTATGAAGAGACTGACCCTCTAAGGGAAAATTTAAGGTTTAACAAGATTGTACTGGAGGAACCCTGTAAAATTAAAATTGATGTTTTTATTAAAGACACCAAAGAACTCACACCCTCTGTTTTCATATACACAGTGAGAAAGGCCATAAGTGTGCACGGGATTAAGGTCACTCCAATATGAAAAGGGACATGTCTCAGAAAGATGTGTTGACTCCTTGGTCTGGAACTGCTCAGCATCTAAGCTGAGAAAATAAGCTTCTGCTGTTTAATCCCGACTCATATGGTATTTCATTACACTAGTCTGAACAGATGAATACAAAACCTCACTCTAACTTGAATGCCTGTGTTGGTAGAGAACAGACTCAGACCTATGGCCTAAGCCCCAGCAAGTATTTAGTCATAGGTTTACAAGTTCTGGCTGACCATCAGACAGTCCAGACTCAGGCAAACAGAGTCTACTTTGCCTTTAACTTGCACCTCGGCGTGAACTACTTATCTACATGATTTATTTATCACCATTCATCCTGTCACCTAATCGAGGAAGTTGAGAATTGCTCGCTCTTTATTGGTCAGATGTCTGCTCTCTTCTAAGACCTTTGAAGGAAAAAATCCATCTTTGTACCTATTTATCTCTAGAATGAGATTCAAGGCCTGGCAGTTCATAGGCACTTGAAAGTGAATAAATGAGTAATTGGGACAGTATCATTGTTCACTGCAACCTCTAAGCCAGCCAGGATGACTCAGATGCCTTTTTTATGGTAAATGGGAGCAAATTATGGGAGAAGGAAGCTCGTTACTAGCAATCACCATTGTTTTCATCTGAACCTGCCCCAAGAATATCCTAATTCAATTACTCTTCTAACTTGCACTTTTAAATGTATACATTTGTCTCTAGTGTGGAATTTAAATGAGAATGTCCCCCAAAGCCTCCTGTGTTTGAAGACTTGGTCTCAAAGGTGGATGTATTTCAGTGGGTTGTGGGGTTTTGGGGAGTTGGAGCCTTGCTGGGTGAAGTAGAGCACTGGGGTGACCTTTGACAGGTTATGGCCTTACCCCACTAGTTCACTCTCTCTTCTTTGTGTTTGCTGTATGTGATCCACCACTTTCCTGTTCTTGCCACCGTGCCTTCCACTTGCTGTCAAACCTTGTTTGTGTGGACTCTTAAATATTTAAAAAAGTTTCCTTTTAATTAAAAATAGATTATTTTCTCATGTAATACACACTGGTTACTCTTTACCCTCCCTCTAGTCCACCCAGTTCCACCCCAACTTTCCTCCTATCTGTATCCATTCCCTTTCTATCTTATAAGACAAGAATAAGCTACTAAGTGATACCAACAAAACATAGCAAAATAATATATAACAAGATAAAACAAAATTTATCATATCAAAGTTGGACAGGGCATATCAAAGAGTCCAAGAGAAAGCAGAAGAGCCACAGACCCACTCATTTGCATGAACAGGAATCCTACTGAAACACTAAACCAGAAGCCATAATATATACACAGCATATGTAGACCTATGCAGGCCCTGTACATGCTGCTTTAGCCTCTGACTACAGATGCACTTTGTCCATGTTGAATTAGAGGGCTTTGTTTTCTTGGTGTCCTCCATTTCCTCCTCTGGATCCTCTGTCTCCTCTTTTGTGGGGCTCCCTGAGCTTTGAGCAAGGTTTCATAAAAATATCTCATTTAGGGCTGAGTGTTCCAAGGTATCTTTCTGTGTAATAGCTGGCTGTGGGTCTCTGTATTTCTTTTCATCTGCTGCAGGAGGAAGCTTCTCTGATGATGGCTGAATAAGACACTGATCTATCAGTGTATTAAAATACCATTAGGAGTCAATTTAGCCATGATAGACTCTTACCCCTGGAGTCATTAACCCAAGCAAATCTTTCCATAAGTTACTTTTGGTTATATTTTATCACAACAACAGAAAACATATCAATGTACAAGGCTCTAGTCTTCTATCTATTCTTTGAAATTTTTCAACACATTTGGATTTCTCCAGGAAAATCTTAGTCTCTTTAATGGTAGATAAAAATAAAACAGATAGAACAGAGATTGAAGAAATGTCCAACTAATGCCTGGCCCAACCCAAGACCCACCCTATGGAAGAGAGACCCAACACCTGACATTATTACACTGCTATGCTTGGAGGCATGAGCCTGGCAGAGTTGTCTTCTGAGAGGGTCCATGCAGCTGTGGTTTGAAATAGATGTTGAGACTCAGAGACAAACATTGGGTGAAGCACAGGGAGCCTAGTGGAAAAGTAGGAGGGAATATAATAGGAACTAGACATGATAGAGCTCCTCAAGAAGACCAACAGAACCAACTAACCAAGTCCTGGGGTGGGGGGAGGGGCTGTGGAATCTGAAGCATCAACCAAGGACCGTACATGGACTAGACCTAGGCCTTCTCCATGGATGTAGCATTTGGGCAGCTCAGACTTCATGTGAGTCCACTAGTAAGGGGAGTAGGTGCTGTCTCCGACATGGACTCTCTTGCCCGTCTTTCAAGCACTTCCCTGTGACAGGGCTGCCTTGCCAGGCCACAGGGGAAGAGGACAAACTCAGTCCTGATGCGAGTTGGTAATCTGGGGTGGGTGGATAGGGGGCTCCCCTTTTCAGAAGAATAAGGAAGAGGAGATAGGGAAGGAATGTATGAGTGGGAGGAGAGGAGGGAGGAGCTGCGACTGGGGTGTAAAGTGAATAAATAATTTTTAAAAATAACATTTAACAAAGTATTCCTATGGAATTCAAATGCTAGCTTTATAATAGCTTTATCTATTCTTCATACCACTTTAGTACTGTTGTGAAAGGCTCTGCTCAATGCCAGGAAAACACAGACAGTAATACTTTTTGAGGCAGATGATATGTGGGCTCATATGTATCCTTTTGTTTTGCTTTGCTTTGTTTTTGTTTGTTTAGTTTAGGTTTTGTTTTTTGTTTTTGAGATAGGGTTTCTCTATGTAGCCTTGGCTGTAGTTGTACTTGCTTTATAGAGTTGGCTAGCCTCGAACTCATAGAGATTTTGCCTACCTTTGTCTCCTGAGTGATAGAATTAGAAGGCACTACCACCTGGATTGTATCTTCCCATTAATAATAAAAAGAAATAAGTATAGTTACTTACATTGAGCTTGGATCATCAATTAACATTCCCCATAAAGCATCATACCTTCTTTTGCTTACATTAATCCTATAAGGAAAGCATTTATGCCTATTTCACCCAGAAAGGAAACTCACGCATACTTTACTTCAGACTATAAAGTGAGTAAGTTATAGAGCATGAACCAAAATTAAATCAGTGTCTTATAAACATGTTTCAAAATACAACTTCAGGGGAAATCCAAGATGGTGGCGAGCAGTGTGGCCCGTGTTTGGAAGCTCCAGTGAACAATTCAGGGAATTGCACAGATTTCTGAGCTAGGAACACCAAGGTCCTGACACCACGGCAGCAGGAGTGCTCCACGGTTTGGAAGGACCAGGGTGTGGAGGACCTGCGTGCCCCTACACACAGGAAGAGTGCGGATTTTTTCGGATCAGAGCAGCGGTGACAGAAGCGGCATCAGCGGCACCAACGGCAGTGACTGAGGTTTGCAGCTCAGAGCTTTCCAGTGGAGGTGGTTAGTGTGGTGGCTGGTGGGAGTTGCTGCCGGAGAGGGGACACTAGACAGGATTTCGGTCACGTGGTGCCTTGTGACCCAAACTGGACTCAGCAGACAGTTCAGGCCCAGAGTCCTGGGTACAGCTCAGTGCGCAGTGCTGTGGAGACGATAGCTCAGCGCAGCAGGCAATTCTGGCCAAGGCAACAGCTAAGCGCAGCCTCAGCTCCCCTGCTGTGATGCAGGCTGGGTGGAGCGCTCAGGTCCACCCTAGGCGCCAGCTCAGCGCAGCCGCAGCTCCCCTGCTGTGACACAGGCTGGGCAGAGCACTCAGTTCCACCCTAGGCGCCAGCTCAGCGCAGCCGCAGTTCACCTGCTGTCACGCAGGCTGGGTGGAGCGCTCAGGTCCACCGAAGGCGCCATATTAGCACAGCTGAAGCTCACCTAGTATGGCGCAGGCTGGGCTGAGAGCTCAGTCCCACCGGAGGCGCTAGCGCACATCAATGAGCAGTTCTGCTCAAGACACTAACTCTCCTCAGCGGGCAGTTTTGGGGCGCTGACGCAGGCTGAGGTCAGCACGCAGATTCAGCCCAGAAGCCCTAGCTGGACTTGACGGGCAGTTTAGGCCCAGAGATTCTAGCTGAGCAGTGCACACAGGCTCGGCGGCCCCAAGAATCTGGCTGGACTATCCACGGACTATAGGCCCGGAGTCACGGGCTGAATTCAGCGTGCAGTGTGGGTCCATGGTCCCTGGCTGAGATCAGTGCACAATTCCGCCCTGGAGACTCGGGTGGAGCTCGGCGTGCAGTTTAGGGCCAGAGTACCTAACCGTGCTTGGCAGACATATTGGGCCCAGAGACTCTAGTAGAGCTTTTGGCACAGTCCTGGCTCTAAGACTCTGGTTGGACACAGTGTGCAGTTTGAGTCCAGAATTCCTGGCTGAGCTGGGCGGATAGTTCAGGCATGAGTCAATAACTGACCACAGCATGCAGTTTGGCCAAAAGCCCCTAGCTGAGCTTGGCGTGCAGTCCCAGCCCGAAAATTCTGGCTGGACCCTGTGTGCATTTTGAGCCCATAATTCCTAACTGAGCTCAGCAGACGGTTCAGGCCCTGAGATTCTAGCTGAGCTCGGAGGGTGGTTTGGGCCCAGTGTCCCTACTGGACTTGGCAGGGAACCCAGAAGGCTGTGGATAACTTAGCCTGACCCAACACTCATCCAGAGACCCAGAACGATTGCAGGACCCACAGCACAGGGGAGCTGAGGATCACTGGCTGTGAGAGCCCAAAACGACAAGGATAACCTCCTGCCATCCACAACAGTGAAATATCAGAGCTTCCAACCTATGGAAATCCTGAGAAAACAAGTGAATCTATCATCAGACTCCCTCCATCCAACTCGGGAAGCTACTCAACAAAAACAAAGACAGCAAGATGTCTAAAGGACAGCGTAAAAGCATACGCAAAAAACCCAAAACAACATGGCGTCTCCAGTTTCCAGCTATCCCAAAGAAAACAACCCAGAGAGCTCAAATACAACGGAAATACAAGAAAATGACCTCAAATCCTTAATAAGAATCATATAAATGGAGGAAACAAATAAAATTCGTAATCAAATACAAGAAGACGCAGCCAAACAGGTGAGAGACATAAAAGAAGCACATAGAGTGGAACTGGAAAAATTTAAGGAAAATGCAAATAACCAGATGGAAGAAATAAATAAAACGGTTCAAGCTCTGAAGACCTATAAAGAGACAATGGAAGAAACTCAGGAATATACAAAAAATCAGATGAAAGAAATAAAAAAATCAGTTCAAGATCTGAAGACGAAAATGGATTCAATGATAAACACACAGAGAGAAGAAAAACGAGAACGTGAGACCTCAGAGAAGAAGGCGAGCAACACAGAGGTGAGCTTTTCCAAGAGACAGAAGAA
This sequence comes from Acomys percivali, assembly GCA_907169655.1. Classification (NCBI taxonomy): domain Eukaryota; kingdom Metazoa; phylum Chordata; class Mammalia; order Rodentia; family Muridae; genus Acomys; species Acomys percivali. The sequence continues at coordinate 29,312,990 of OU015758.1, read as the reverse complement.
CAAATCTCAAGTCTAGAAGATACAATCACAGATCTTGAAGCAACCATTAAAGAAAATGCCAAATCTGGAAAACTCCTGACACAAAACATCCAAGAAATTCAGGACACCATGAAAAGAAGAAATCTGAGGATAATAGGCATTGAAGAAAGAGAAGATATCAGACTCCAAGGCCCAGAAACTAGTCTCAACAAAATCATAGAAGAAAATTTCCCCAATCTATCAATAACCATTGATGGAGAAAACAAAATATTCCATGACAAAAACAAATTCAAACAGTACCTATCCACAAACTCAGCTTTACAGAAGGTACTAGAAGGAAAACTCCATCCCAAAGGGTCAAGCTACAACCAAAACTACTCAGGAAATAGATAACTATACCATGGCAAAAACACAGCTACACAAACACTCGATTGGAAACAACATCAAAATTAAGACTCTTAACAGTCACTGGTCATTAATATCCCTCAACATCCATGGTCTCAATTCTCCAATAAAAAGACACAGACTAACTGAATGGGTGCATAAACAAGATCCAACATTCTTCTCCATTCAAGAAACACATCTCATCCATAACGATAGGCATTACCTCAGGGTAAAGGGTTGGAAAAAAATTCCAAGCCAATGGAAACAAGAAGCAAGCAGGCGTAGCCATTTTAATATCAAACAAGATAGACTTTCAACCAAAATAAATCAAAAGGGATACAGAAGGACACTTCATACTCATCAAAGGTAAAGTCAACCAAGATGACATCACAATTCTGAACATCTATGCTCCCAATACAAGGGCACCCACATTTGTAAAAGATCTACTAAAAAAACTTAAACTACACATCGATCACCACACAATAATAGTGGGAGACTTCAACACCCCACTCTCACTGAAGGATAAGTCATTGAAACAGAAACTAAGCCATGAAATAACATCATTAACCAATGCCATGGGTTCTAGACAGAGCAATAAAACAACAAAAGGAGATCAAGGGTATCCAAATGGGAAAGGAGGAAGTCAAACTATCCCTATTTGCAGATGATATGATAGTGTACATAAGTGACCCTCAAAATTCCACCAGAGAGCTCCTACAGCTGATAAACACTTTCAGTAATTTGGCTGGATACAAAAGTAACTCAAAAAAGTCTGTAGCCTTCCTATACAAAAATGGCAAGCTTGAAAAGGAAGAAATTGGGAAAGCCATACCTTTCACATTAGCCAGAGCAATATAAAATATGTAGGAGTGACTCTAACTAAGCAAGTGAAGGACTTGTTTGAAAAAAATTTCAAAACTCTGAAGAAGGAGATTGAAGAAGATATGAGAAGATGGAAGGATCTTCCCTGGTCATGGATCGGGAGAATTAACATAGTAAAAATGGCCATCCTACTAAAAGCAATCTACAGATTCAAAGAAATTCCTATCAAAATACCTACACAATTTTTTAAAGACATTGAAAGTTCAATTCTGAACTTCATATAGAAAAACAAAAAAACCAGAATAGCAAAAATGATCTTGTACAATGAAAGGTGCTCCGGAGGAATCTCCATACCTGATCTCAAATTGTACTATAAAGCAATAGTAATTAAAACAGCATGATACTGGCACAGCAACAGGCTGGTTGATCAGTGGAATCGAATTGAAGACCCAGATATGAATCCACACACATAAGGTCACTTGATTTTTGACAAAGAAGCCAAATCCATTCAATGGAAAAAGGATACCATCTTTAACAAATGGTGCTGGTCTAACTGGATGTCTATGTCTAAAAAAATGCAACTGGACCCATATTTGTCACCTTGCACAAAACTCAAATCCAAGTGGATTAAAGACCTCAACATAAAACCAGAGACACTGAGTCAGTTAGAAGAAAAAGTGGGGAAGAGCCTGGAACATATTGGCACAGGAGACAACTTCCTGAACAGAACACCAACAGCCCAGGCCTTAATGTCAACAATTAATAAATGGGACCTCATGAGGCTGAGAAGCTTCTGTAAGGCTGGAGACACTGTCAAGAGAACAAAACGACAGCCTACAGACTGGGAAAAGATCTTCACCAACTCTACATCTGTCAAAGGTTTAATATCCAAAATATATAAAGAAATCAAGAAATTAAACATCACCAAACCATATAACCCAATTGAGAAATGGAGCTTGGAACTAAACAGAGAATTCTCAGCAGAGGAATATCAAATGGCTGAGAAACACTTAAAGAAATGCTCAACCTCCTTTGTCATCAGGGAAATGCAAATCAAAACAACTCTGAGATTCCATTTTACACCCATCAGAATGGCTAAGATCAAAAACTCAAGCGACACCACATGCTGGCGAGGATGTGGGGAGAGAGGAACACTCCTTCATTGCTCGTGGGAATGCAAACTAGTACATCCACTTTGGAAATCTATCTGGCGCTCTCTCAGAAAACTGGGAATAGGGCTTCCTCAAGACCCAGCTATTCAACTCCTTGGAATATACCCAGGAGTTGCACCAGCACACAGCAAGAAAATTTGCTCAACCATGTTCATAGCAGCCTTATTCATAATAGCCAGATCATGGAAACAGCCTAAATGTCCCTCAGTAGAAGAATGGATAAAGAAACTGTGGTACATATACACTATGGAATACTACTCAGCTATTAAAAACAAGGAATTCCCGAAATTTGTGGACAAATGGATTGAGCTAGAGATGTTCATAATGAGTGAGTTAACCCAGAAGCAGAAAGACTCAAAAGGTATATACTCACTTATATCTGCATACTAGCCCAATGGGCATGTCCCACGAAAGCCTTCCCTTACCAGGAAACTGGGACAGAGGGCAGGACATCCTATTGGGACTATAGATGAGAGAACCATGTGAGAATAGCAAAGTAGAAGGATCCAGTGGGTCCTAGAAACCTACAAGTAGAACATTATGATAGGCAGATTTTGGCCAAGGGGTCCCGCTCAAACTAAGGCCCTAGCCAAGGACAATACAGGCGGTAAACTTTAGACCCCTACCCAGATCTAGCCAATGGACAGGACAGTCTCCACACTTGAGTGGAGAGAGGAATATGACTTTCTCATGTACTCTGGTGCCTCAAATTTGACTATGTCCCCTGGAGCGGGAGACCTAGTTGCACTCAGAGGAAGGACAGCAGGTCACTGAGAAGAGAATTGATACCGTATTAGCATATACAGGGGGAGATAATCCCTCTCAGGAACAGTCATAGGGGAGGGGAATAAGGGGAAAATGGGAGGGAGGGGAGAATGGGAGGATACAAGGGATGGGATAACCATAGAGATGTAACAAGAATAAATTAATAAAACAAAACAAAACAAAACAAAATACAACTTCAGTTTTGCCCCTTATCAATTTTTAGATGAAATGGGAGAATTCAAGTTGAAATGTAAATGAACTTCAAGGTACACCCTTTCGAAGCTGTGCAGGTGCATTTAAAACAGACACACAAGCTAAATCCGGGAGCAAGGTAAACTCAATCCTGCCAGCCTACGTTGAGTATGAAGTTATTTTTCTTTTCTTCAGAGAAACAAAAGTAGAAAAGGCTGATTCTGTCATACTTCAGAAGTGATTTAAAAAGCTTAATCACCTTTGGGCACAGGGTAGTGCTTCTCTTAATGTTTTTCAAGAGGAATGTCATGGGCCGGGTCTTCTGTCCTAAGTGCATCCATGGAGGACATAAAATAATTCGCTTGCCATAAAAACCACTGGTTTGTAATTGCAAATGTAATGGATTAACCAAACGCCACACATGTGACTCTTAAGAACTCCATTTAAAATAATAACCTATTTAGGAATAATCACTTAAAGTGTATCCTCTCTAAGCTGCTCCTGGAGGCAAGACACTTAAATTAGTTTAACAAGAATGCTGTAAAAGGAAAATTTACAAACTGCTTGCTCTATCACTTTCTTTTACAGTTGGTTGTTCTTGCGAATGTATCAATGTTATTAGGTTAATTTTATTCTTTATCCTAATGCATTGAATATGAGGAAAGGAAATTGTGTCTTAAAGGGGAAAAATCTGTGTCTGGTGAACTCAGTAGTGACTTTGCAGGGCAGTTGTGTACACATGGACAGGGCTAAGATCTCACTGGATGTCAGGGGAAGCAAAGGGGGAAAATAGAGGAATGCATTGAGCACCTTCAAGAAAACTTGCTTTCTTTCTCTGGGCAATTATACATTTGGTGTTCTTTGTCTTGTGCCTTCACTTTGTTGCCTTATCCTTTGATGCCCTTAGCTGCTACCATATTTGTGCTTTCTCGTCGAATTTAAGAATGTTGACACTGGGCAAGGAAGTGCTATGATGTGTGGGTATATACTATTCAGGGAAGAAGTCAGAGAATTATAAACCAAACCACACAACAGACAGATGATTCTGGGAGTTTAAAGGTTAACTTCTATTATCTTTTATTTATATTATATGTCCCAAATAAAAGCTACATATAAATATCCAGTCACATATGACCTGTCTGCATGTGTTCAACTATTAAATGTGGAAAGAACCCATAGCTGTATAAACAGTTTCTATAATTTTGTTACTATATGAATTACCCATATTTTATAGTGCTTTAGTTATTATGGATATAGTATTATATTAAAGATCACTCTGACATTATTATCCAGGTCACAAGTGCATCACAAACTTTATGCTTATTAAAAAATGGAAATATTGATTATTCTTATGATAAATCATGAAAAATCAACACATACCTGTACACTTTTTATCTAAAAAATAAGTTATGTATGACTAGGGCCTGATATATTATCATTTTAAAGTAAAATAACTCAATAATTGAATTCTAATATATATTTTTTATTTCATGATTGTGTCTCAAAATCCTTTTTTCTAAAAGATTACTATGGGCTTCTCAGGCTTAAAAGGAGTTTCTGAGATGAAAGAAGCTTAAGAATGCTTTTGTTATGAGTTTGGGCTCTTGATTCAGACAAACCTTGAGCAAACTGAATAAGTTAGTTTTGCCTGTTTCTTCAAGAGAAGTGAAGTGGAGAATATACAGTGTCTCCTTTATGGACATAAGATGATCTTTTTTTTAAATTGACTTTAATGAGTTTATAAAAGTTTAACACACACTTTAGATGCCCAATAAAAGTATGCAGAATTCAAGCATGAATGAAGTTCAGAGAGTTAAACCCTATATGCAAATGCAAGACAGCTCCCCCTTTGGGCACCCCTCACACTGTGTATAGCTCAGAAATTCATATCTAAAGTGAGTAGCTGTGTTTGTTAATTCCTTAGTGTTGGCAAAAACACATTCCTGTTTTCTTCCCCTGTAGGCAGTGGAAGATTCCAGCAGCTGAGAAGTACAGAGTACAACCAACAGCTTGGTGGACAGATTTTCTCATATCTCATATTGGGAAACTGACAGAGAAATAATCAATAAAGAGGACAAAATCTAGGCACATGAGAATTTCACCCTAACACACGATAGTTTCTCTGTTGCTAAAGATTATATACATATTGTGCTATAATTTGTAATGCCCATTTTTTCAGCTTGAACAGAAAGAAATTGGCCACATTTTCTTCCTGAGAGTGGAAACAAAGTAAAGAATTTGTTGTAGACATTGAATCAGGTCCTTCCTGCCAGTCTTGCTAATGGTGACAGATTACATGTACTGAATGAAATATTAAATTAATGAATGAAGAATGAATGAATGGACTCTAATGGTATATGATGAAATAGATCAGTCATACATTAAAAAGAAACCCTTCATTACTGACACTATCAAATTAACTTAAATGATATCAGATTCCTTCTATGTATTTTATAGGCTTTCATGGTTTTAAATATTGGCATAAAATCACAACTTATGAATGTCTGTTCATGGGAGTCTTATCTGCTGGTTACTCAACCTTCCAGATGTTTCTAACCATTTGCAAAGGTATATATATATATACATACACACACACACACACACACACACACACACACACACACACACACACACATATATATATATATATATATATATTCTGATTCCAACAAGTGGATTTTTTTTTAGTTTATGCTTTGACTTTATAATGTATACATCTTTTTGTTTATTTTTTACATATACATTTATATTATTACACATATATACAATAGAGTACCTTTAGCAAGAAGGACCATGACACAATCAGGAATTATATAAATGTTGCATTTTTAATGTTTTCACTATTTGTATTTGACATCCATGAGAAAACATCTTTCCTATCTTGGTGTGTCTAAAATTCTGAATGTAAATCAATCTCCATCACATCTTGTCATTATCAACTTAAAACATATATCTAGACCTAAAAACATCTTAACCCCTAAACAACTAAGCTTCATTGTAAAACTAAGCTACCTGGTCTTCAGCTCCATCAGAGACTTGAGAAGGAATAAACTTGATTACCTGAGTATGCCAAGAATACAGGTTAATGGTTTTCCGAATGGGAAGATGACAGAGACAGTTTTCTACCTGGATAGTTACTCAAAACTCTCTGTAATGTTGGAGCATCTTCTTCAGACTTTTGGCCCAATATATCTGACAGAAATATTTGTGAGGCAGGAACTATTGAGGACTTGTTTATCCTGTCTTGGCAGAGTTTGGCTGTTGACTCTGTCTGCATCCAAGCTTGCCCATTTTTAGGCAGAATTCTGTCTGTGGTAGAAATGAGGTCATTTTGCCCAGTGCCTTGTTTGCCACATTTGAAGCCATCTCCATAAGGAGGTTCTCTGATGCTCATCATCCTCTTTGAAGTAGGCTGGGTGTTGCCAGCTTGTCTCATTGTTGGCGAATCTTTAAAATAAAAAAAATTTTAATGCCATATTCTGCATGTCTCTGAGACTTTTAAAGACCTTATCTAATTATCCTACCTTACTTTTCTATAGAATCATATCCATCTCTTGCACCTAAGACGTACATTCTTGTGAGTAAGATGATCCTACATGCAATAAGTACCAAGTGCATATAGCCATTCTCCTGCCTCTCTTCACCAAGTCTGAATCGTGATTTTATTTTATGCCAAAATTCAATAAAGGCATTAAATATTTAAAATGACTTCACAGATTTTACTGGTTGGATTTTATTCAACAAAAAGATACTTGGAAGAACTGTGGACATGGCTTAGAGGGCAAAGCACTTGCTGTGCAAGCCCAAGGACCTGAGTTCAAATACTTAGCACCCATATAAAACTACAGACACAAGTCTATGCCCACAGTGCTGGCCAGGGTAGAGAAACACAGGTCCTGAGAGATTTGTTGGTCATCCAGATTAACCAAATCTGTGAGCGTCAGAAAAAGTAAGAGTCTCTGTCTCAGAATGAAATGGACCTCTGGCGTCCATACACATGTACCATATACATACCTATAGTACACGCAGATATGCTGAAATTTTACTCAGTCCTATCCCTGAGTGTGACCTTATTTGATGGCAAACATATCAAATTATTACCAATATGACTGGTCTCCATACTAAAAGGGGCCATGAGAAGAAAGATAGACATAAATATAGTGACATGTTGAATTGAGAAAAATGGATATGAAAACATTTTTTAAAAAACCTTGGGAAAATAGAGGATTGACAACCAGTGAAAGGATTCCAGTGAATGCTGGCGTGACACGAGGAGCTAGACAAGGTTAAGATTCTCTTGCATGGTTCAGAACATGGCTTTGGTATTACCTTGATTTTGAGCATCTAGACTCAAGACCAGATAATACATTTTTGTAAACATTTAATGTTTTGTTATGGCAACTAGAAACTAATAAAAATCACATTTTAAATAATATAAAATTTCCTTAAATTTTTTATGTACTCTAAAACTTTTAAAATATAATTTGGTTTCTGCTTGTTCATATACTATGTGTGTACACACACACACAATTTGTATATGATTTCTTAGGCCCTCATTTTAACTTTCAAAGTTGAATTAGGAATTAACAACTCATAAATGATTGTGCTTTTCAGAATCATAACAGAAAGGAAATACTTAATGTGTAATAGGAACTGAATTATCTTGATTAATAACCATTAAAAAGGCAATTTGCACCAATGGCATTTAATTCTTCATTGGTTACAGTACTCCATGAGTTGAAAATTTTCAGGGCACACTACACATCAAAAATGAGGTTCAGTATCACTGTCTATACAAAATGATGTCACTGACAGAAGTTGCCTGGAAAAAGCCAATGAGGAGTCAATTTTTCTTAATTCTCTTAGTTGCGCTGTGATAACATTGGCATTTCACCTTATGAAGTGTTGCATCATCTCACTCTTCCAAAGGTCAAAAGGATGGCAGGGAAGTACATTTTCCTCACGGAGATCCTTAAATCAAAGCGTTAAAGGCTGAAAAAAACTTGACAAGCGTTTGTCCAATGAAGGCTTTTAAGAAAACAGCAGTATGTTATGATGTCTAAGGTTTACATCAATCTGTTTTCTCATACTTGGGCATATTTATTGAGTCAAGACACACACAATCAATTACTAATGTCTGACAACCTGGCTATCATTAGAGAAAAAGCCAGTGTTTCTTGGGGGCAGTATGTGAGTGTTTTTAAGTTTAATGGAACAAGTATGCTGTGTAGAGAACAGTGTTTTATGTGGCATTCTTTTGCATTCAAAAGTTATGTCTTTTGCCTCGGATATGATATTCATGTTTATGATACTTGAATGTACATTAGGATATATGTAATATGTGAAAATTACATAATAATGTCTGTATTTGCATCATGTATTCATTTAATTTTCAGTGCAAGTAAAAATAAGGCCCATTCGAACTCCAGTGTTTCCCATGATATGCACTCTAAGGATGATGAGAAATTACAGGAGGAAAAAAAAAAGAGTGTGGGTGTATGGTGTTACTGGTCATTAAGAGCTTAGGAAATGTTCTTTAAAATTCTTCAGGTGCGATATCATCTTCTTTCTCATGAATAAGCGTCCGTGAGAATTGTTCTGTTCACAATAATTATGAATTCAGAAGAAAAAATGGTAATTTTCAAATGCAGTGTTTATCCTCTCTAGGCCTGTGGCTCCTTCCAGAAGTAAGGCTGTGTACCACCTGCCCAAGCCATGGTTTGATAGAGGCTTTCCTGACACAACGTGCAGAGACAAGTGTAGCTTAATGTGTAGAAGAGACAGAATTCCAGAGAGGAGCAGTAGGCTAATGGATGGGGCCTCTGTGGTTAAGTAAAGAAAGAAGAGAACAGCCCAGGGAAGCAGCTCCACTTGCTGGGTAGGCTGACCTAGCCTGGACACAGTGGACCTCTTCAAGGATAGTACCACCAGAAGATAGTAGGACAAAGGCATGCAAAGCCCCACCCCCTTACAGAATAGACTTTGTTTTCAACTGTTAGAAGACACAAAGTGTCAGGACACAAAAGAGTATTCAGATGAGCTGTCAGAAGACTCTTCTTGCTTTAGACTCTAAAGTTTGTATTAAACTCCAAACATTAGAGGATCTTTAAGTGTTGCTCTGAGTTTAGACTTCCAAAGTTTGCCAGAAAGCTTTAAAAGGTCCGCATGGTTCCCCCTATGTTCTTGTACACCAGGGAAGACTCCAACATGGTTTAATTGAATGAAACTAGTCAGGTGGTGGCAGCGCATGCCTTTAATTCCAGCACTTGAGAGGCAGAGGCAGGTTGATCTCTGTGAGTTCGAGACCAGCTTGGTCTAGAAAGCAAGTCCAGGACAGGCCGGGCTATACACAGGGAAACTCTGTAAAAAAAAAATGCAACTAAATATAGCCTTCAGAAAAAAAAAAAAGTCCAGCATTCAGTTAAATAACTCCAGGTTGACAAAGAAGCAGAAGTAATGTACTTAATTATGAAATAAAGATCAAAATCATACATAGAAGTGATAGAAATTATAAAATGATCAAGTTCTTTCAAATGTGATTATATATTAATATCACCTTCATACTGAGGCCTACCTAAGTCATACCATTTAAATATTGTCCCTGTTTTAGGCCTCCGTCTATTTTTGCTATTCTATTTTTCTTGGTCTGTTTCCCCCATAGTCCTTTCTCCCTATTGTTATATACAAGAGTACTTTTTAATTTTTAATATGTGTATAAATTAGGTATGCCGAATTATTTCTTTGTTCCACTTACCATGTATTTCTGCACCATGTTCCATATAAACAGGGGTCTTTATTTGTTTTATTGATCCCAGAGCCAGAAGCAGTAGCTGGCAGACAGTAGGACCCCAAACACTGTTAAGTAAAGAAAAGTGATTGTCTATCTCTCACATTCATGGAATTAAGCTACGAAGGAATTGGCAACAAAGCAATTGGCAAGCCTCAAGCTTGACAGTATGCACTTCAGGACTGGTATAACAAGGCTAAGTAATAGGGTCCCATGACTACACAAATTAAAGTTTCCTTTCTTTTAAAATGTAAGTTGAAGGCTGGAGAGATGACTTAGCTCTGAAAGGCTAGGCTCACAACCGAGAATAAAATGTAAGTTGAAAATCAATGCATGGAGCTGTCCCTTTTTCCTTCTAGCTTACATGAACTGCTTTGGTAATGAGAAATCATGTTGATTTGGAAACCACACTATTATAGAAATACTAATGAAACAAGTGGACTTCAACAAGAATGGGTTTTTAAACATTCCCTTTGCATATTCCTATTTCCTTACAATAATTTAAGTGTACTTGAAATAAAAACAAGAGGGAAGTTGCAATAAAGATTAATGAAAGAGATGCCTAATACCAATTAGAACAAAGGAAGTATTAATATGGCAAAATCATCACACAAGATTTTTTAGTGTGAAATATTCCGAGCTTCCTTTAAGGTGTAACAAGAGAAAGGATGAATACAAAACGATAACTGTAAAAGCAAAAGGTGAATGATATTGTTTAAACAAAATATTTAGATCTCTGGCACTAAATTTAAAGCAAAATTGGTCACTTTAATCTTAATATAGTCCTGTAATATAAGAGACATATCTTCAATCTTAAGCTTATAGAGGTATATTAAAATCTAATGGTTTTCACATTTCTACCACAAAGACAAATTCACTGAGAATTGATCTATACAGCAAAGTAGTAAGGCCATTCCTATGAATTACTAATGAGAGAATTTGGATCAAGGTCAGCAGTTCTTCAGATCTTCAGGCATTCACCTTTCTTCTCTTCTAAATCCAGCCCTCCCGGTCTGGTCTTATCCTCGTCTCTGTAGCAGACCACCGGCTGTGGCCTGCCCATCCTTTCTGCTCCCATCTTGCAGGGCTTCTACTACAGTCTTCCTCACTTCCATCTCTTCCTCTCAGCCTTCAACTCCTGGAGGACTAAGCAGATCTTGGAGATACACCCTGCTTTCCTCCCTCCTTTGGGCACCCCAGGCCTGTCACTCTAGCCTATTCTCATTCCTAAGTGTCAGTTCCCCATACCTAGAAACACATTTTTACATGAAATCCTGAGTGCCCACATATGGCAGGATCTCAAAAGCATTCTCTACCAGGAAACCCACAGCCACCACGCTCTCTTAAACAGTGAGGGCAACAGAAAGAGTGGATGACATCAACATCCCACACTCGCCAACAGGCAGGTCATCCAGAAAGGAGCAAGCAAGCAAACAAAAAAAACTAAACCGAGAAATGCAAGAGCTAACTGATGTCATAAATCAAAATTGAGAGAATAGTTCACCTAAACACAACAGAATATACAACATTTTTAACAGCACATGGAACGTTCCCCTAAATCACATGTTCAGGCATAGAGAAAGTCTCAACAGATATAAGCCAAATTAAAAGGCAATCCTATCTGACTATCACAGACAACAGCAGGATGTCAACAGCAACAGAAACAATAAAGAGCCTACAAATTCATGGAAACTGAACCAGTGACTACTGAATGAAAAATAGGCCAAGAAAACAGTTATGAAAGAAATTAAACACTTTCTAAAATTGAATAAAAAAACACACCAAAATATGCAAATATGCTAAAAAATTATTACCTGAGTTGACCAAAGACATTTGTGGGACACAATGAAGGTGATTTTAAGAGGCAAGTTCATAGCGGCTACATACAAGATTGAAGAGAGCTCATATTAGCAATGTAAGAGTACACCTGAAAACTCTTGACCAAAAAGAAAAAAATAATCATACCCAAAAGGAGTAAATAGCAAGAAATAATCAAACTCAAGGCTGAAGTCAATAAATTAGAAACAAGCAAACAAACAAATGAAAACCAAAGAGTCTTTTCTTTGAGATGAATAAATATTGGCAAACCCTTAGCCAGAGATGAAACCCTTAGATAGAGATGAAGACAAAACCACAGAGAGAGAGAGGAAGTTCAGAGAATCACAAGGACACAATAAATAATCAAGCTCAGGCTCAAACTGATAAAACAGAAACAAACATAAAATCAATACAAAGAATCAATGAATCAAAGAGTTTGTTCTTTGATAAAAATCAATAAGATTGACAAATCTTAGACAAATTAACTAAAAGGCAGAGAAAGAACAGACCCAAATTACCAAAATTAGAGACAAAAATGGGGACATGACAACAGATACCCAGAAAATCCAGAGAATTATAAGGACATGCTTTAAAATCCTGTACTCCAGCAAATTGGAAAATCTAAAAGAAATGGACAGTTTTTTTGATACAAAACACCTACTAAAGTTAAATCAAGATCAGACAAGCAATTTAAACAGACCAAGTGAAATCTAAGCTGTAATTAGATGTCTCCCAACCAAAAATAGCTCAGGCACAGATGGTTTTAGTATAGAATTTTACCAGAGTTTCAAAGAAGTGTTAACTTTAATATTCCTCAAAATATTCCACAAATGAAAACAGTAAGAACATGGCCCCATTCTTTTTATGAGGCCATAGTTACCCTCTTACCTAAACCACATAAAGACCCAACAAAAAATGAGAATTACAAACCAATTTCCTTTATGAACACAGAATTCTCAATAAAATACTTGCAATCCAAATGCAAGAACTCATCAAAAGAAAATCCACCATGACCAAGCATGCATAAGGCTTGAAGTTATAGACTGAGAAATTATATGACTATCTGTCTTCTAAAGATAGAAAAAACTTAAGCTAACATTGTTTCCTGAAAATATAATTATTTCCAATTAAATGAGAAAAAATAAATCACACATAAATGCTTCAATACACATAGGCATTCTTTTCAAAGGCCAGAGTTACCTGATAATAAAAGCAAACTAAAATATTTTTAAATTATAGATCATCATCTTGCATGCAAATATCCTAAAAAATTATTAAGTGAGTTGACCAAAGACTAGAAGATTATAAATTAAGACCAGTAAGGTTTTGTATTTGAAACACAGGGTATCTTAATTAAGATTTCTATTGCTGTGACAAAACACCATGCCATAAAACCAACCAGGCTGGTGGTGGTGGTGGTTATTTGAGTTACACTTCCACATTGTAGTTCATCACTAAAGCAAGTCAGGACAGAAACTCAAGCAGGGCTGAAACCTCGAGGAAGGAGTAGTGATGGAGACCGTGAGGAGTGCTGCTTACAGGCTTGCTCATCATAGCTTACTCAGCCTGCTTTCTTATAGAACCCAGGACCATCAGTCAAGGGATAGCACCACCCACAATAGGCTGGGTCTTCCCCTATCAATAACTAATTAAGAAAATGTCCTACAGCTGGATCTTATGGAAACATTTTCTCAAGTGAAGTTCCCCCCTTTCAGATAACTCTAGCTTGTGTCAAACGGACATAAAACTAGCTACCACAGAAGGCTTATTGAACACTTTAATGTCAGTTAAGACAATTCACTGTATTAAGAGACTAAATTAAATGAAGAAAAACGAAATCATTTTATCATATCCTGAAGTTTCAGTAAACTAAATTCATTATGACACATAACTCTCAAGTATGTTAGCTGTAGATAAACATTAAAACAACCGGAAGACTGTCAAGGAGGGCCTAACACCTGCATGATAGAGGGTGGAAAGCCTGAATGCTGTCTCTCTAACATGAGGTAGATTGTGAGACCTGTGGTCTCTCTGTCTCTCTTATGGAATGCACCTGTGGCTTTATCCAATGCAAAGAAACAAAACAATAACAACAAAAGAAAAACTCGGTACCTGCTTTGGTGGACAATACACATAACTCCCTGTACACATAGACAGGATGATTGTACATGTAAGACTTCCTCCAGAATTTTAGACAGTGCAATTAGAATTTATAAGCTAGTGAAGCTGAAAACTGCATGATCAACAACAACAAAAAAATCATTTGTATTTCTAGCACTAGACATTCAGATAGTTAATTTGGAAACCTAAAGTAGAATTATTAAATACTTTAAGACAGATCTGATAAATATGTATGTCCTCCCGTTTCCTTACAAGCTTTTTGTTCAACGATTCAAAGAAAGCATACATAAATGGAAAGAAATCCACTGTTTATGGGTCAGGGAAAATATGACATTCCTCTCAGTCTGATTTATTGATTCAATATTATCACTGTCAAAATACTAGCAGGTGTTTATATTTAAATTTATAAGTCACTTTGAAAATGTACACAAAAGGGCAAAAGAATCAGGGTAGCCAAATAGTCTTTGTAAAGACTATACAACTTGAGGACTTAAACTAGACAGTATGAAGATTATCACAGTTCTGAGTCATTCCTGTCCTATGTGAGATAACAAAGATTTGAAACGTTTGTCTCATATATTGTTTCTCAGGAAAGTAAGAGATAATTTTCTTCAGCATATTAAGAACCTAAGCTAACACAGAAAAAGAAAATTGCCAAAGACACAGGAGTCATTCAGATGAGAAAGGCAAAAAGTCTGTAGCCAAAGGAAATAGCACAATGCTGAAGGTCTATAAACTCCTGGACTCCAAACAGGGTTCTAGACAAAATATTGTAATGTGAAGATTATTTGACAGAGTCAGGAATGTGGGATATATTAAGAAACAACTGAGTGCTACTAAGGAATCAAAAGGCTAAAGTGAAATCATATGGCATCAACAACATAAAAAAAAGAGAGAATAAAATTGATAAAGAAACAGAATAAACTAATTGCTTCAGTAGAAAACATATTATAATCGTAATGCTGAAAATGTTAAATAACAGTTTACTTAAAACTGCTGTTTACTTTACAGCAGAAAATGTTAAAAGGGAAAAATGCTGAAAATACTGAATAATTGACCAGACTAAATAATTTCTATAAACTTACTTAGCCAATTGAGTTCTACATAACTCAGAAACTCTATTTAATTAGTATATAATCCTCCAGAAAAAAGACCAAGATCAGTGGCATTTAGATGTTACGTAACATCCCCAATTTTTATTTTAAGAACAGAAGTTTATTTCAGTGTAAAGTTTGTGAAGGTATAGTCCGTCCTGGTTGGGAAGAGATACCAACAAAAACATACGGTGGCTGGCCATGTTACACCTACATTCAGGAAGGCGAGCGATGAATGCTGTTGCTAAAGGCAGTTTCTACTTTTCTCCCTTTTATTCCATCTTGGGCCCCAGTCCACATTCATGGGGGAGTCACCATCCATGCTCAAACCTCACTGGAAACATCTGAACAGACACGGTTGGAGTCATAAAGAAGACAGTGTCAGACCAAAACTATGAATGACTACTTTTTCACTGGGTGTCCCTACCTGGCCTGGAACTCTATGTAGAACAGGCTGACCTTGAACTTAGAGAGATTCACCTGCCTCTGTCTCTGAAATGCTGGCATCACAAGTGTGGTCCACCTCATGCAGCTATGTCAGACTTAATTTTACTTATTATGTAAGCCTTTATCAGAAAACAAGTACATAAACAGCCATGTGGTTCAAGAAGTCTTATTTTTGTCCTTTTAAAATGTTCAGATCAAAGCCCAAAGGATTTTAGGTAAACAGAAAAATGTTCTGTAAAATAATCTTATAGTTGACAACTGCTAAGCAGGACCATTTGAAATTATTCATGGAATTTCAGGTATGAGGGCTTTATTCAACTTTAAGAATATAAAATTCAGGCTTATTTAGATGATTTTCTGTAACATGTTATACTGGGTACATAAATTCTCACTTAACACTTGTTGAGGAATTAGTGTGCCTTTATTCTGGCAGACACTGGTAAAAATGAGGAATTTGAACAATATTTCAGCCAGTCTACACATCCTCAATTCTGCTAATTCCATTGTTTAAAATTCTTCCTAATTTCCACTTAATCTTCAGGAGACCTTGCGTTGCCTTCCTTTTTCTCATACCCTGTGATTTTTGTGTTTCAATTTGTTTATCTTTTGATTCAATGTATCAGGGCTGGATAGATGGCTCACGAGGTTAAGAGCACTGTCTGCTCTTCCAAAGGTCCTGAGTTCAATTCCTAGTATCCACATGGTAGCTCACAACCATCTATAATGTTATCTGACGGTCTCTTCTGGAAGGCAGGTGTACATGCAGATAGAGCACTCATATACATAAAAATATAGAGATTGGCTGTGTTTTTTAAAAAGTTAGCTAAACTATTAATTTGCTTATAACAAGCTAGTATTTCTTACATTCATCATATTAATTACTAAGTTCTGGGTGTAGGAGGGAAAACAGAACAGATGTGTTTATGGTGACTCCCAAAGCCTAGGGCCCCTGATTAGCTGACTATGTCTCAGGTGTGAGTAGAGGGGCTTGTTGTACATGGGATATAATGAAATCTACACACATGTATCTCATCTATGCAGAAATGAGATGTTATATATAGATAGCATACGAAGAGCCAGAGGACAAGCATTTAGAGTAAGCTGAAAAACTAGAGATATAAGTAAATTATTTGTAAAGCTGAAAGCAAAAGCTGGGATAAAGCCAAAAGGGTTGGAAGTTATTATGGTTTGAGACAGAGCGGTGGGGTGGGTGGTGTAAAGAACTCCCAGTGGTTTGCAGGTTAGGACTTTTGGTAACATGAAAATAATTAAAAAACAATACACATGTATTTCTTTGCTAAGCATAGCATTAATTTGAATAAATTGAAAGAGGAATCTTCTACGGGGGAATTGAGAGTTGCTTCATATCCCTTAACTGGGAGGAAGAGATAAAAGCTTCTGAATCCCTCGTTTCAGAAAAAACATTCTTATTGTTCCTGGAACCCACTGATGTATGCATACACTTTGCTTCTCTCCTTTGAATAAAAGATAAAAGATAGATAAGATAATAATGAAATTAAAATTGCACACTAAATGGAATGTAGATGAACTACTGAAAGAAATATGCTTCGCTTCAAATCAACAAAACTCCACAAAAGGTTCAGGACCTTGGTTTGAATTAAAATGAAGTAGTTAGACATTTTCCTGTATTACAAATGACACGGCTGAGTGAGGTTCTAGAGGGCTACAAAGTACTTTTCAGTTCACTTCAGGGCGTAGACTCAGAATACAATCCTGTGCCAGGGCGTGTGCCAACTGTTAAAGGAATACACCTCTGGGAGGTACAACTATTGCTCTTGGGACTCACTTCTGTTGGAGATAAACAGACAAGGGCCATCCACTCACAGGCACTGTCCTAGATCTGGAATATGACGGTCATTCCTTCCGTATGGCTGTGGGTATCTCATCCTCCTGTCAATAACCTTCCCCAGAAAGGGAGGAGTAAACTCATTCTGGTTTCACTTGTTCTCTACAACTTTCTTTGACTTCCTCCACTGACATGAATGGATCTCTTCTCATCTCTGTCAGCCACAACATTTTTCTTTTTAATTAAAAAATATATATATTTGAAATATTTATTAATTAATTTTGCTTTCCATTGACAGTTTCATGCTTATTATACACAACACATTTTGACTATTCTGTCACTCCTTTTTTCCTCTCATTCTTTCTTCTACCATTGTCAGACCCCCTTTTCCCCACACATCTCCTTCCCTACTATCATAACTTTTTTTGCTCTTTGTTATTAAATATAGAAAGTATAACGCTTAAAAAATATCTTAAAATCCTATTATGTTGAGTTATGAACATTTAGGTAGCTATTTTATTATACATTGCTTTCCAAACACACACTGCATACAACACATATAAATACATTTTCACACAAATGGATTCAAGTAACATTCTGTTTCTCATGCAAACATTAAAAAAGTTTTTTCTTCTGATTTTAACTTACTTCCCCCTTTTCCTTTCCTCAGTCCCGCATAATGAATCTTAACATGTGGTTACATGCTAATAAGAGTGCATTAATCTTTTTTTTCATTATTTAAAAATGGTATTTTTTATGAACTTAACAGTATATTGTGGAAATTATTTCAGGTCAACTGGGACATAGTCAAATCATTTCAGTTCCTTCATAGGAGCTTACAGTATGCATGCATCTGTATTTTTTTCTTTTTTCCAACCATTTTCCTATTGACCAATGATAGTCAATGTATCAGGTCTTATGCTGAGGTGCTCGATCCATTTGCAACTCTTGCAAGGTGAGAGGTGAGGACTGTGTTTCATACTTCTCTGTGTACCTGTTCAAACACCCAGTAAAGTCCCTTGTGCAGCAACAGAATACCAGCTGCAGCCTTCCCTCACCACTGCTCACGTTTCTCGTAGATCCCAAAATCATCCCACCGAACACCCCATTCATTGTTGTACTTCAGCCCCACAACTCCAGCATGCACTCCCCGCTAAACCAAAGGCTACCTCTGCTAAACCATAGAAAAACTAAGTAAGCTGCAAGTAGTGCTTCTCTTCTATCTGTTCCCCTAGATCCAATCCCACAATCTCTTCCCTAGCACTGCAAAACACACCAGCTGGAGCCTTCCTTCCCCGCTGCCCATCTCCAGTGCATCTCACACTTCTTATCTCCCACCCAGCATTTGTTGCATGGTACCAGACTCCAACTCTCACAGGCAACCCTTGCTATAATTTCTGTCCTCAGCTATGAGACAAGAAACACATAGGGTCTCATTTTCCTCTCTGACCCCATCCCCAATGGATGAAAATGACTTTCTCTTTCAGCCTTCCTCTACCACCTCATTGCAGTAGCTCTCAGCATCAAGGATAGCTGTTACTTCAGGGTAAAGGGTTGGAAAGAGATATTTTAATGAGATGGCTCTAAGTGGTAAACTGACGAAGCCATTTTTTTTTAAAGTGCAAGGATATGGTATTTCTATTATTATTATTAAATTTTTGTTTTTTACTTATATATTTATACTATTATACATATATACAATAAACTACCTACAGCAAGAAGAACCATGAAATAATCAGGAATTATATAAATGTTACATTCATAGTGTTTTAGCTATTTGTATTTGGAAGCCTTGAAGAAAACATATTTCCTATCTTGGTGCATCTAAAATTCTGAATGTAAGTCAGTAGAGATCATATCTTCTCATTATCAACCTAAAACACCTACCTAGACCTAAAATGCTTAACCCCTAAACAACTAAGCTTAATTGTAAAACTAACCTATCTGGTGTGGCAATTTTAATATAAAATAGACTTCAAACCAAACTAAATACTCATCAAACAAGTCCTTCACTTGCTTGGTTGAAGTTACTCCTAGATATTTTAAATTGCTTGCGGCTATTGTGAAGGGTGTAGTTTCTCCTAATTTCTTCCTCTGCATGATTGTCATTTGTATATAGAAAGGCTAATGACTTCTTTGAGTTAATTTTGTATCCAGCCAAAGTGTTGAAGGTGTTTATCAGCTGTAGGAGTTCTCTGGTGGAATTTTGGGGTCATTTATATATTCTGTCATATCATCTGCAAATAGGGATAATTTGACTTCCTCATTTCTCATTTGGATCCCCTTGATGTCCTTTTGTTGCCTTATTGCTCTGGCTAGAACTTCAAGAACTATATTGAAGAGAAATGGAGAAAGTGGGCAGCCCTGTCTGGTCCCCGATTTTAGAGGAATTTCCTTGAGTATCTCTCCATTTAATTTGATGTTGGCTATTGGCTTGCTGTATGAAGCCTTTATTAGGTTTAGGTATGTGTCATGTATCCCCAATCTCTCCATGGTATATACTCACTTATAATTGGGCACTAGCCCAAGAGGCATGCCCCATGAAAGTCTTCAGTTACCAGGAGATTGGGATAGATGCGAGTACATCTAGGTAAGAAAAATATAGAAGAATGTGGAAATAGAAGGAAACAGAGGGTCCTAGAAACTGACAAGAAGAACACTGTGACAGATGGATCGAGGTCCAGGGAGTTCTGCTCAAACTATGGCAGGAACTAAGGACAATACAAGCAGAAAACATCAAACCTCTACTCTGATCTAGCCAATGGACAGGACGTTCTCCACTGGTATGTGGAGAGCTGGGACTGATACTGACATGAATTCTGGTGCCCCATATTTGACCACTTGCCCTTGGTGTGGAGGTATGGTGGCACTCAAAGAAAGAATAAGCAGGATTCCAAGATGAGACTTGATAGCCTATGACCATATTGTGGGGGAGGAGGGGCCCCCTCCGTCATAGACATAGGGGAGGGGAATAGGGTAAAAGTGGGAGGGAGGGAGGGGCGGGAGGATACAAGTGATGGGATAAAAATTGAGATATAGTCTGAATAAATTAATAAAAAATACTCATCAAAGAAAAAAATCGACCAAGATGACATTTCATCCATCTTTTAACATATATACCCCAAAGAAATAGTCACACAAGTTTGTAAAAGAAATACTACTACAGCTTTAATCACATACTAACCCTCACACACTGATGGGCAGAAACTTCAATACCTGTCCCCCACCAAGGGACAGGTTATCAGGACAAGAAATAAACAGAGAAATACTTGACTTAATAATAGGCATAATAAATACATCGGAAAGATGAACTAATTTCATCAAGTAGGTTGCATTCCACAGATGCAGGGATGG
Organism: Acomys percivali; assembly: GCA_907169655.1. Lineage (NCBI taxonomy): Eukaryota > Metazoa > Chordata > Mammalia > Rodentia > Muridae > Acomys > Acomys percivali. The sequence goes on along the minus strand of OU015758.1, from coordinate 29,292,248 downwards.
TTGAATATATGAAAATCAATAGATGTAATCCAGTACATAAGCAATCTAGGGAGAAACATCTTCTCATTAGATGTAAAAAAGGTATTTGACAGCATCTTACTCCCCTTCATGATAAAAGTTCTGGAGACTTGGAATACAAGAGACATATACATGTCTTTAAAGAAAAAAATTGAAGCTATCAGAAGATGGAAAGATCTCTCATGCTCATGGATCAGTAGGATTAACATTGTAAAAATGGTCATCTTACCAAAAACACTTAAAGAAATGTTCAACATCTTTAGTCATCAGGAAAATGCAAATCACAACTTCTTTAAGGTTCCATCTTAACCTGTCAGAATGGCTAAAATCAGTAAAAGAAAAGACAGTCTATGCTGATGAGGATATGGTGCAAGGGGGACATTCTACCATTGCTGCTGGTGGGAGTATAAACTTAATTAATATGGAAGTTACTTAAAAATTTGGCAATCAATCTACGTCAAGACACACCTATACCACTCTTTTGCATGTACCCACATGATGTGCCATCTTACCACAAAGACACTTGTTCAGCCATGTTCATTTCAGCCTAATTCATAATATCTAGAGGCTGGAAATGGCCCAGATGCCCTTCAACAGAAGAATGGATAAACAAAATGTGGTACATTTACACAATGGAGTATTATTCAGCTGTGAAAAATAATGATGTGATGAAATTTGTAGGTAAATAGCTAAAACTAGTAAAAAAAATCCTGAGTGAGGTAACTCAGACTCAGAAAGACAAATACATATGTATTCACTTATAAGTGGATATTAGCATTAAATAAATTACAAGCAAAGTATAATCTGTAGACCCAGAGGAGTTAGGTGAAGAGGAGATGTCTAAGGGATGCATAGCTCTCCCTTGGAGAGGAAATAGAATGGACTGCAGGTGGTTGGGAACTGGAACTTGGGTTGGGGTGGGGGTTGAGGTGGATCAGATTAAGAGGGAGATAGAATGGAGGGAGAGCTAGTGGGGTGTATTTGGGTGGTGTTGTGGAAACCTGGTGCAGTGGAAACTTCTGGAAGCTATGAAGGTGATCCTAATAAGGAGTCTCAATTAGCCATACCATGTTGCCAGGCAAGGGTCCCAGTGCCAGTACTGGATTGTATTCAATTGAGTTTTTGGTCAAGAGGTTTTCATGGAAGTCCCCAAATAAGCCAGGATGTTGCTAATTGACAGCAGGACTTCATTGCGGAGGAGAAAAGTCTCTCAAGTCAGTGAGCTTGAAGAAGTCCTGTTCTCAACCACTCATACTTCCTTAGGTCTGAGTGGAAGTGCCTAAGCCTAACATACACTATGAAAGTGCAGGCATTGCTCAGTTAGGCAACTGGGGCAAACTCTCCTTCTGGCCCAGGTTTTCATGTGGCATCAACAAAAACTTGCACTCCTTTCTAGGTTCTTTGAGAAAACTTACAGAAATGCAACTAAGACTCCAAGCTGTCCTCTAAATATTTGTTCTTACTCCTTGCAGCACTAGAGTTTGAGCCCAGGTCTTCAGACATGCTAGGCAAGCACTTTATTACTGAATTATATTTCCAGTCCTTGTTTTATGAATACTGATTTTTTGAGTTGTTTGCATTTTCAGTAGAGTTCATTTGTGGGATATGTTTTCGTTCATTTATTTCTTTAAAAAGTCGCTCATATTTTTGTATGATGATCTGCTAATAATCAGGGTGTTTGATTCATTAACCATAACATTTAATTTGATATCATATTTTAGATGATCTCCTGGACTAAACACTAATCACTGGTCACAGGATTCTAGATAAATCAGGGCAGTTCTCAGCTTTTTATATTCTCTAAACATTACAACTGCATCAGAAGTTACATTGGATAATGGAAGGCTTTAACTAGAAGCTGTTAACTTGTATTTCTATGTACTGTTAGATAGCTATGACGCCACTCAGAACAGAAAATTCTGAATAGCATAGCATAAATACCAAAGGCATTCAGAAGAAGCAATCTTAAGGTCTTGGAACCTGCCTATATTTGGTGAGCAACATGCTTGGTATTAATGAATTTGTTCAAAAATACTTTGATCTTTAAAAAGAACAGGTTTCCATAAATATTCAAAGACTCTTGAAATTTGGAAATCAGTGTGATAAATATCTGCACAAATCTATGAAAGTAGCCACTTAGTAATATACCATTAATGCCTATTACGGGTTCTGTGTAGATTCTTAAGAGTAAATCTCACTATCTTAATTTCAGACATGATAGATTTCTATTCCTGTCTCATTTTTCCGAAAATATTTTTATAATGTATATTAAGAAGTTAATACATTTCAGTGGAACCCTATTCATTTTAAAATGTTTTCTATTATCCCTTTCTTAATGTCTCTACTCTCTCTATTTAATCATTTTGTTTTGATAATTATTCTATCAGAAAGTTATAATTCTTCTGGTGAGAAAGCATCACGATAATTGTATGTTGTATACAATCAAGATGCTAAGAGCAGAGGAAGCCTTTCCAGCTTGTCTGCACTTGCCTATAACTACTATAGAACATGAAACAGCAGTTACATCTTTCTTGTTGTGTGGTCTGAGTGAGCAGTTTACACTGTGCCTGCACCTGAAGAGTGTCAGAGCCAACTGTATCCATCACAAGAACCATGACAGGACAGCTTGATTAGACTCCATCTGATTTTGCAATGAGATTGTCGTCCTCTTCAGAAATTCATTGATCTAGGACAGTCCTATGAAATCCTTCCTTCACTCGTGTCAAAATACTTTCTTGATACATGGCAGGAATTTAAGGCTCTTTCTCCCCGTGGCCCTCTATCTCGTTTATTTCTTAGCATGAAACTAACTGTAAGATTCACAACTATGATTTATTGTTTTTCTACTTCTCTTTGTTACATGCAAGCATCTGATGAGACAGATGACCAAAATGCGGTCCCTCTCTTATTATTCATGTGATGAAGTGGAGAAAGAATTAACTGGAAGATAGGTGTACACATGTCCAGAACCATGCCTTTTAACTAAAGCCATTGTGCGCTATTGAAGAAAACAAGTTCAGTTGATGGATATAGAAAAGTGATCTATGCAATAGGCCAACTCACTGCCCACAACCCACGGTGACCCCACGAAGCTGATCTTTGTTTTATGCTGAGTGGCACAGGGAAGAATAGCAGAAAACCAGTCGAGCTCTGTTGAGCACATTTATTGTTCAGTGACAAAGCTGAAATCACTTTGCTCTAGCAGTTGACTTTCCACTGAACTCTGAAAAAAAGTAAGCAATTACTTGGTTCATGCTCTTTAGTAGACTAAATGCTTGCTTAGTTTATTTGAAGCTTCCAGATTTGATCTGTCACAGCAGAAATAATAATACCTCTAAGCAATTATGGCATTTGTCATTTGTTGTTCTATTGTATATTTCTCTAAGCTCCAGATGAAAAAAATAAATCTCTCTGAGTGCTTTGTGTATAAACTATTTGGTACCAGCAAAAGCAGAAAGAAGGACCCAACGCTGATGGAGGCTGGTTAACGGGAATAGTTTTGGACTTCTTCCCTTTGCAGGACTCAGCCCGGAGTCCTCTCCCAAATTAAATCCAGGTGGTCCTGCAGGAAGTGAGTGTGTAGCAGATATGTGCATAAATGCTGAAAGACAATTCCATGGGTTGCTCAATGCCATCCATTACCGAAAATCAAAAGATTTACCTAGTTTTGCATCTGAGAACTCCATTTTTTTCTTTTCTTACACTTAAAAAAAAAACAATAAGTTGCTTACTTTGCTACCTAAAAACCACAATTTAAACATTTTCCAAGAAATTGTTTAATCTGCAGATACATAATTCATGAATATTTTTAAATTACATAAGAGAAAGATGAATTGATGAATTAATCACTTTTCACTGTTAGAACTTTTAATTTTATAAATGAGTACATTAGAATATGAGTTGCTGGGAGGGCTAAGAAATCATGGAATACCAAATTAGAAAAAAATAATACAAGGAAAGCCTTTTAAAAAGGGGTCTATTTCTCATGCTTTTTGTCTACTTTTGGGACCCATATCCTCCTACTGGGTTGCCTCATCCAGCCTTAATACAAGGGAAGGTACCTAACCTTATTGGAATTTAATGTGTCAAGTTTGCTTGAGGTCCCTGGGAAGCCCACCCTCTTCTGAAGGGCAGTGATGAAGGAGTGGCTAGGGAGGGAGAAGGTGAGGGTTGGAGGTAAAGAGGGGAAACTGTAGTTGGGATGTAATGTGTGAGAAAATAAATTAATTTAAAAAATTAAAAAGAAAAGAAAGAATGACAGAATTTCAGTTCCTTCTAAAATACTCAACTCCATAAAACTGAAAACTAAGATGGTGGCTTCCAGGTCTGGAAAGTGTTATTAACTAATAGACACAAGGCTTCAGATAAATAAGATGAAAGAGCTGAGCAGAACTGCTGCTATACGGTGTCTACACTCATTTACTTTTTAAAGAAGACTGATCTCTTGTTGCACTGCCCCAATAAATGTTTTATACAGGTAAACTTTCTTTGAGCTGTACACAGAGGTGGCAGTAGTAAGGATGCTTGCCAAGAAAAGTTGTCAGTTACAAAGCAGGGGAAAGACCAGAGGTGTGTCTAAAACCATGGTATTAATTCCGGAATGGCGAATGTAATAGTTCCTATCACTGCTTCTATTAAATAGAAATGCAAATTTTCTGATAATGCTTTCCCTGCCTAAAAGAAAAATGCTATTTGTTTATGAAAAAACAGTGTTTTTCTAATATTTATTGGACATTGGAAGGACAACAAATACTGTTTCCAAACTTAAAGCCAACTTTTCAAGCTATAAATTATAAAGCAGCATCCTATATTTATATTCACAGGGCATATAAATAAAACTCAGGCCCTTGTGCTTGTGTTTGAAACACTGTACCATTCCTTACATGCCAAAATGAAGATCTTAAAGTTCACAACCAAACTGAAAGGAAGATGAGTATTTCCCATGTTCCTTTGCTCCCATGCCTTCCTAGGGTCACCCACTGTCAACATCCATCAGAATGGGGTGTGCATTGCAACTAGTGAATCTACAATGACACATCATGTTATCCAAAGACTATAGCTGACATGCGTATTCATTTTTAACATTAGACTATGTTTAGACATATACATAATGGCATGTGTATATGCATAAAGACTTGTGTATTTTAAATATATAAAATACTCTGATAATACATTAGATGTAATAGTTTTTTATGCTTAATCTTGTCTTCTACAGTTTTCTGACTCACACATCAGTATGTTCATTAAGCCTATGGTCTTCCTTTAAGGAGCTTTGGTTATGAAGATACACAAAGATAAGGAACAAAATATCTGCACATACTAATTTAAAGTAGAAAAATAATAACATTAGCTTTCATTTATTGACCCTGAAAATTGCTAGATTTTATTTATTTTTTCCTGAAAATTGTTAGTTCTTATGTCCCCTGAAATTTGTAAGACATTTTAAATGTAATAAGTAAGTGACTTTGAGATCAAATTTGTTTTGTTTTATATATATACAAAATGAGATATTTAATGGGTCCACTTTCAATGTTGGCTAAAAATTGTGACTATAAACAGTTGCCTAGTACATGAGCATTAGTAAGAATCTGCTTCTCAAAGAGTGTGTATCTTTTTTATTTAATGGTACCAGTGATAATAAAATCAGTATCTTATGTCTGATAAAACTTTTTTTCTGGTCATGGTAAGGATTTATCTCTTTTTATATTTAGTTATTTCTCATTACTTATTGATATTTTGGATGAATTTAAAATACTAGAAGTGATGTTAATAAGTGTCTGGGTTTTTATGTCTATTGATACTCTAATATTTTCTCCATAGGCATTAATTCAAAACAGGGCAGTTGCCCTGCATGCAATTCTGAGCAACCTCAGGAGTGCGTTGCCATCACTGATTTCTACATGTTGACATCACTGACATTTCTACAATCAGGGTTTTTTTACCCAAAACTCATATTTATAGATTTTAATACATTATATAGGAATAAAATCTGTAATTAATTTCTAATAATTTATATTTAAAGTTATTGAAGATATAATTTGAATATGTAAAGGATAGGAGTGTTTATACTATTGTATATTTAACAATATTAATAATATTTATTGTCAATTTTGATGATAATTATATTATTAAAAATGTGTTGTAAAAATGATGAAATAGTTACATCTGTAACAAATTATTCATTTTTGAAATATGGAGAACAGTGAAAATTCATATAAAACAACATCAAGTGAGTCTTGCATATTTGTAACATAGTGTAGCCATATTTTAAAAGTTGATTTGTGCTTCACTGTAATAAGATATACTCTAACTTATAAATTACAAGTTCCACAACCTACTTTGAAATTGGACAGCAGGTCACCGAGAAGAGACTTGATACCCTATGAGCATATACAGAGGGAGGTAATCCCTCTGAGGAACAGACATAGGGGAGGGGAATAAGGGGAAAATGGGGAGGAGGGGAGAATGGGAGGATACAAGGGATGGGATAACCATAGAGATGTAACAAGAATAAATTAATAAAAAACAAAAAATAAAAAAAAAAGAAATTGGTAGTACTGAATACTTGTGTTTTAAACACAAAGACAATAAAACCTTCTATGTGATATTAAAGATGGAAAGTAAGATTCGCTTTCTGAGTAAAATAAAAAGGTTGTACATTTTTCTTATGAACATGGTAGAAACTATAAAAAGTTAAAGAGGGCTTAATCCATTTGTAGAAAGCCACAAATTTTATTTATTTTATGACATCTATGTCTTCCATTTAACCAGAGAACACTTTAATAGTTGTATATTAAGTCTTAAAAGAAATTTCATTATTTAAATTGAGTTTTGTAACTTTTTTCTTTTTTAAAATAAAGATTGAGATTGTATGGGATTCTCTTTTACAGAAAACAAAATAGAAACCACTAAGCAGGAGCAATGCACTGATCTAAATTTTCTACATAACAAATAAACTTGTACAAACCATGGCTATTATAGTTAGTGCTCGGATACCCCCAGTTCTCCATGAGTAGAAATGTGCTACATTCTTCCATGTCCCATGTCCTGGGTGCTTCAGCCAGCACTCCCATAATGGTTGCTCATTAAAATCAGCCATCTATACAGTTTCTCCCACAGAGACTGAAACACAGAATAAAATCTCTTCCAAATGCCTGTGATCAGGGAAGAAAACGCCCAAGGGGGGTTGGCACAATAGAAATACTAACTTTGTGTTAGATGGAACTTTGAGGAAACAAAGCACAAGTCAGGGCTGGACTCGAAAACTGCACAACCAGTCAAGATTAATTGGCTTCCCAGCTTTGTTTCGGCTGATCCTCTATAATAAATAGGATACGGAGAGTACATCCTCCTAAGTTATATCAGAGGTTGTCACTGATTCTTGGATAATGTTCCTAATCATGGCACCAATAAAGAAGTTAAGTCATCTTGTCTCATTTCGGGAAAAGATGTGTAGGGGAAAGATAATAGAAATTTCTAGTTTCATATTAGCTGAGTAGTTGTAAGACAAATTGGGTACTTTAGCTATATAATCAGAAATAGCTGATGAAATTACTCTTGAAAATTGGGAAAATATGATATATTTGCTATTTAATCTGCAGAAGCCCAAACCATTTTCTACTGTATATTCTTTCTCATATTCTACATGTGACTGACAAAAAGAACCACTTGCTTTAAGAAACATGACATAACTTAGTCATGCTTTCCAAACCCACATGAATTAAAATTTCCAGAAAAAAATGGGTATTATGACAAAAACAAGACAGTTCATATTTTGTATAAGTGATATAATAAAATATACATATTTATTTTGGTGCTCTGATTCTATATGTGAGAAACCACTAGGTGACAGTGTAACTTTAGAACAAAATGAACAACCTTTTCTGAATTCATAGTAACTCTCGGTTTGAGAATTTACACCAAAATAGTAATTTGAAAATTAAACATTTGTTTTGAAAGACAACAAAAATCACAACTTACAGAATTGTTTCCAAGTGGTGCAGCTTGTACAATGCCCTACCATGACACCTGCCTGCTTTTTCAAGGTCCAATTCAGAATAGTATAACTTCTTTTTTCTGCCCTTTTTCTTCTTCAGATACTAATGAAAGGTCTCATGGCTTATTTTTCTGTTATCACTTTTCTTTCTTACACTTTCTCGGAATCCTTCCTCCCCTTCTATCACATAGCGGCTAGCCAAGATCCATGTCCAATGTTTAAAAGGCATCATTTTCTCTACTCTTCTCCATCTCTTTCCTTCCCACAGCTGCCAAGATTTATAATTTGCCTGCCCTTTGGTTTTCCTCTCAAACTAATAAAATGGCCCTTTACCTTAAAACATACTACTTCCACATGAATAATCAAAATGATGAAATATTCATTCCTTTCTCAGTAAATTTACTCTCTACACAGGGTAATGAGATGTGCAATGAAACTTTTTCTATCATGCAACAGAAAAATCTTATATGAACAAGTCTACATTGTCTGAGATGACTAATGCTGACTTCTAGATATTTCTAGTTACTATGGACAACCTTCATTTGCCACACATCTAAACAGTAAAAAACAGAGTATTATTTCCCACTCATTTACTTGTATTTAAGAAAAATGAATTAAATAGACAAAACTTTCTTGAATTAAATACACGATGTTCTTTCATAGTTATTGCAGCAGTTTTACTCTATAAGTGAAAGATGTGGACGATTTGGATTAATAGCTTAAAATACTGTTTGTGGAAAATTTGAAGATCTATTAAACCTCTCTGTTGGAATTATTTTGTCTTGTAGAATCTGGGATGTATAACTTATCTCATGGAGATATACACAATACTAAAAATGTGTATGTAATAAGGGAATGAGTTGGCCTGTGACCCTGATTCCTGGAAAGTAATGTGTAAAACCTCAGGGTTCTTTGGCTTCTTGGTCTGCCTTTATCCTTCATGGTGGGCTTTAAGACTGTATCTAACAGTTCTATGCTAGTGTGCGACTCAACGTGCATCCATGCATAGTTGATGCTAACATCAAACATGTCTAGTGTTTGTGGTGGGGAGCTGACCACTACAGACAGACAAATACATGATTAGAAAATCAAAACCTTGAATCATTCAATATCAATTAATGTGTAGGGAAAGGAAGACAACTTGACAAGCTCCAATGGCAGTAATTCAGTCAGTGAATTACTGAATTACACAATGAACTCCCCCACAAAGCTTTGCATACAAAGTGTGGGTTAGCTTCCCTTGCTACACTATTACACACTAAGAGCAACTCTTTCTGAGGAGAAGATGATTTCATAGGTGGAATCTGCCCTGTCCTTACCTTACCCATCTCTTTGTCCAGTTTGTTCAGTATCTTCTTGTAATAGTACAATTGTAGCCATAATGATAGCGTTTTTGAGCCCTATGAATTTAAGATAATTATCAAACCCAAGGGGACAGTGAGGTCTTCTGAATTTTACGTAGCCTGTCATGTATTAGGGCAGCTTAGAGCCTGATAAGTTTATGGCTGGGTATCTGCGGTGAAGTAGTCTTTGGGGGCACTTTGCCCTTAATCTCAAATTTAGCAAGTTTATAAGATAACAGATTAAGAGTCCCACACTTCAAATTGGTATAATATATTTTTATTGGTACTTGTTCTGTTTCTCAAAAAATAACATATCAAATGTTCTTTCTATTTCTATTGTCATCTTGGCATTATATGCACACCTGCCAACTGGTAGTAGACTTAGTGAGAGCACTATGACTATGGAATATAGAGTAGGGTTTTTTTTCTTTTTTCTTTTCATTTTGGTAGGCTGTAATTATCAGCATAAATAACTCTAAAAAATACTATTGATAAGTAAGCATTGTTAAGATGAAAATTCTTTTAAGCAAACTTTGTCTAATGTTGCTATTTACCACATGGCGAATCTGGCACCTTTAGCATCTGGGACCTTAAAGGAATACAGAATATCATCCCTATTTCAGCTTTATTAAGCCAGACCCACACAATATCCCAATGTGGCTTGTATTAGTAGTGTTAGTATAGAACAGAGAGCAAATATTTTATTGAGTCCAAATCTCTTGGATTCTAAGCTACTCTTTATAAGTCAATAAGTCACTTTTGGAACATGAATTAATTGCTTAGTTCACTAGCATTTGTTTAATGTAGTATAGGTCTAGGCTAAAGGAATTAATTAAACTGACAAATTACATTACAGATTGAAGCTATGTGGTCATTTGAATTAATCTTCAGACTCAAATCTAGACAATTAAGGTGCTTTAAGCAAAGTTAATTTTCCTAGATCATGACATACATAGAGAATAAAAAGAATAGAAACTAGAATGCCCTGATTTTAAACATAAGGACTCTATACAGACAGGAGAAGCAAATTCATTGTAATACAAGAGTAGAAACTATTTCTGAACCACAATTTTAACTTGAAAAATTTTAGTCACAGACACACATTTCATTTTCCAGATCTTTTAATATATAATCTTGATAGTTCCCTCCCACACTACACATACAATAAAGTACAGTGGAAAAGACAGGCTTTCAAGCCTTGATTATGTATTTCCAGGCATCTCTGCTATGCTGCCTAGAATTCCATACTTGTAAGAAGCTTAGAACTTCTTGGTAATTATACTCAAGGCGTGCAGTAGAGGGACTGGAAACACAGCTCAGTTATCAGACCATTAGTTGTTCTTGTATAAGATCTAAATTCAATTTCCAGCCTATACATAGGGCTCACAAATATCTGAAACTCTAGTTCCATGGGATTTGGTGCTTTTCACTGGCCTTCATGGACACCAATCATGCATGTGGTACATGTATATATATGTGGGGGAATGTCTTTTAGATAAAGAAGTGGGCTTCACGTGGATAAAAATTCAACCAGTATCAACTAATTTTTTTGGGACTCAAGACATCTCAGCTGTCAGTCTGACTTCAGTCTCATAAAAAAAACCCTAGAACTGTCCAGTAAAGACAATTCTAAAACTTTAGTAACTGAAATACACTTATTATTTTCTTTGAAGCAATTTTGCATGCATTTTCAACTATACCAGGCATAGAGAATTTATTTAGCAGAGACTGGTATTGTACTAAGTCACACAATGCATTCTACAATGTAAACTTGAATGATTATAATACAAAGATATAATTTTTAGAGATATGGTTGGTTAACTGGCTCAAGTAAACTGAAATAATATCCCTGAGTGTTTAGTGTTCTGAAGCTACTATAAATATCTTCACAGAAAAATCAGTTTTGTGGTATGAATATATGGGTTATACAATAGAGAAATAACCACTTTTCAATATAATATCCTAAAGTCTTCAAAACAAAAATATATAGTACAGGCTTAAGATCTCAATTTTTTTCATTTGTTTCATTAGTCTCTTTTTCATTTTCTTTGTGTTGGGGTGCAGGGAATTCAGAGGCACTAAATTCTAGTGTTCTTTGGTCTGAGTTTCTGTCTAGTAGTATTATGGGATGGAATGAGAAGTTGCAAAAAATCCAAGTTTCTTTTGTAAAAAATGTCTTTTGCATTTCACTCTTCATGATGAAAGCTTTTACCAGATAAAAGTCACTTTGCTAAAAGCGAGCAAGGAAAAGCCAAAATGGGTCAAAGTTAACTTGGTTGAATATAATTCTACAGACATTACAAATTGTAGACAGTCTTGTTTGTCATTATGCCAATAGCAAAGATAGGTGGGCAGGCAATCATCCTGTAAACTGTTGAAGTTATTTTTCAATTTCTGTGACAAAATACCATGAGCTATGCAACTTATAAAAGAAATAAGTTTGGGCCTATGAGTTCCAGAGAGTTAGAGTCCATGGCCATCATGTGAAGTAAGGCAACATGGAGCCGACATGACACTGAAAGCTTGTTTTGAGGCATGACCAGGAAGCCGAAAGAGCTAACTTGTAAGGGTGTGGGCTTCTAGACCTCAGTTTCCCCTAGTGGCATATCTCCTCCAACAAGGCCACATCTCCTAATGCTTCTCCTCAGTGTCCCCCAATGGGCCAAGCCTGAGGAAAGTCACCTACTCTGTTCCCAGATTTCCTCAGTTGCCTTTAGATCTTTGTGTTAGGCCTTGTGGGCTTTTCTCCACTGAATTTGTCGTGTTCACTGGTGTCATCCTGGTTCAATATATGTTGGGGATATCATGTTGGTGAAACTTTATGGGGTAGACTAGTAGACACAGTCTCACAGAAAACTCTGATTCTCTGGCTCTTAAAAATCTTCCATCTTTTTTTCTGCAATGTGCCCTGAGCCTTCAATGCAGGGCCATTTCTATGTACTTATGGTTTCTATGTATCATTTGTTTAAGTTAACTAGATGACAGCTGATCAACCACATAAACTCTAAGGTGAACAGCTACTCATACACCAAATACTCTTTATATTGTTGTTAAAATAAGAACTAAATGTCACAGAAACTCTAAATACCTATGGTTATCAGGAGAAGACCCATGTCCATAGAATATTGGACTGCTAATATAGGTACAGTTGCTAGATGCAATGGTCTTAGGCCATGAGTCCATCTCAGCAATAGGTAACCCATTGTGACATGTGTCTTCTTCCTTCCTCAGCTTTGTGACCATCTTTGTGACACAGCTTTTGGTAATGGTGGCTCAGGCCTGATATAAGAGCCCCAGACTGGGCAATTTGTTTCAGAGTATTTTATCCCATGGTGAACACCAAGACTGTGAGCTCTAAAAACCTATTTCTTGTTTGGTGTGGTTTATCCTAACACATATGTTTAATCCAAGAAATTTCTGTTTATTGTGAGCCAGTGATTATGATGTGGCTCAGCCCTAGAACACACCTTTAATCTGAGGGCTTTCTGTGCACAGTATTTAATAAAGTTAACCCAAGTTCAAGAAGTGGCTAAAGAAACCAGCTGACAGGGATTAAGTAGAAAGAAGGGAATTTGAGAGAAGAGTATTTTAGATAATGTGGAAAAGAAGAAAGAGTTTCTTGGTATTTGGTCTTTGGCTTTTTCCTTGTGGGATATGAGCTGACTAGAAAAGTGTGCTGTGTGCTTTCTCTGCCTCTCTGAGTTAGCAGGTTTTCACCTCACCATCAGTTTGACATTGTTAAAATTGAAGGGTTGGAATTTTCATTATTTAAAATGATATTTTTGTGCTCTAGTGACTGTCATGCCCCCACAGACACTGAGATCACTCCAGCTGTGGACAAACTGAGAAGCCATCAAATTTGGTAAGTCACCTGGGAAGTACTCAAGGAGAGAGTTAAGGATGGAACTGCTATAATAGAAGGCTTAGTGCCTTGTCTAGAGTTATTGTACGTGGCTTGACAAAAATCAGAAAATGAAAAGCTTAATAACTTAACTGAAATTGTCCCAATACAAATTATGATTCTTATCACTTTGGTATTTTATACTTTATTCTTAATAGAATAATGGTTCTGTGTACTTGCACAAAGAAAAAGTTGATTGATAAGACATAAACCTTAGAAGGAAAATTAGAGAGACTTATAAACAAATATAAGAAAAATACTCAGACACAGACAATTAGGACAAGCATTAGAAAGACTTACAAAATGAGAATAGGGAAAACTATCAGACTCAGACAGGATTTTAGTCAAAAGCCTACCACACCACCACACAATAAAAATAAAAGGGGCAGCCCAACATTGTTAGAAAACCAAAATTGGTTTATCCAATTACTATAAGAAATACCAGGAGATGATAAGTATTCCCAAGTGTCTAGAGAATTTAAATGGAATCCTATAGACTGTGGAATCCTGCTATTTAGGTGAAAGCCTGACATTTGCAGTTAGCCTCTGAGTTCAGTATAAAATGATGGACTCTTTTTTATCAGGGAGATAACATCTTTACCTGATCTATGGAAGACCAAATCCCCCTAGGAGCATCACATATCCCTCAGGGAAGATGACTGGTAGGACCTTTTCCTGTTAAGAAACCTGCTCAGCAAGCATCTAGAAATTCCTAGAGATAGTCAACTTACACTAATGCCTTCGTGTCTTGGCTTTTAACCAGAGACTTTTAACTGTACCTGGAGATTCTTCCCAACCCATAGGATAATTAGCTACTGCTTTTTCCTCTTATGATAGGGCTGCTTTTTCATGTAGGTTAAATATCCTGGGCTCCCTTAGCACCAGCCAATCAAACACATTTACCCTCGAAACCGCAACAAGTGCCCAAGCTTTATAACATCCCCAGATCATGAAAATAAAGGCTTGCTCACTTACTCTCACTCCATTCTTCCACCACCACTGCCATCTGATAGCGGCAATCTCATTTTAAAAGAGCTAACTCTAACACCCACTACAAAACTGATTTCAACCTCCCCCAGTGAGACTGAGAGCCTCACCTAGCTCATTGACTTTGTCCTGAGTCCTCTAAACTACATGTGAGAGAGAAATGGTACCTTTGATTTTGAGGTCCATCTGCAGAAGCAAACAGCACCTGGACTGGCCCACCAGATGCAGAATTAAGGCTACCGCTGGGATTGGAGGAGATTTAAGGAAGGGGTTGTCTTCTATGATGTGCATTCAATCTTTGTGAAGCAGAGTATAAATTCATGGACAACTCAGAACAGGATTATCCCCCCAAGACTGAGAAGATTTGGAAACAGCAATACTGGAACCCGGTCTTCAGTTACAATGGCAATCGTGGTAAAAAGAGGAAGTGAAGGCTATGAAACAGTGAAATCAAGCCAAAGGTACTGATATTTCCCAGGGTCAGTTCCTAGAGAAAGTCAATATGCTAATTTACAAAGAGTTTGAATTTGATGATCACACCTCGGCAGTATGTTTTCCAGAAGCTTTAAATGCTTAGATAAGGTTGAAGACTCAGAATAAAAGGTCTGAGCGGCTTACTAAAATTACAAAAGGCCCCAAAGCTGCCTACAGTGATTTATTTTTATTTTTATTTTTTTGCAAAAATTTACTTCAGCTGTAAGTAGAATGCTATCCGATCCAGAAGTCATAAAAGGAACAATTGCATCTTTGGCTTTTGAAAATGCTAATTCAGAATGCAAAATGGATTGGATAATTATAATATACTTCTTAAGAGATAGTATATAGCTAATTGATGTTAGAGAAAAGTCCTTTATTTAGACAAAAAGGGGGATATGTTGCAGGATATTTTATCTCATTGTGAATCCCAAGATTGTGAACTATAAAAATCTATCTCTTGTTTGGTGTGGTTCAGCCCTAATACATATCTTTAATCCAAAAACTTCCTGTTTATTGTAAACAGATGATTACAATGTGGCTCAGCCCTAGCACACACCTTTAATCCAAGAGCTTTCTGTACACAAGATTCAATAAAGTTAACCCTAGGTCAAGAGTCAGAGCAAGAGGCCAGGTGACAAGCATTAAAGTAGAAAGGAGGGACTTTGAGAGAAGAGTATTTAAAACAGAATTGCAGAGAAGAAAGAGCTTTTTTGCTTTTAGCTTTTAGCTTTCTCTTCCTGGCCTGTCAGCTGAGCTGGCAGGCCTTTTGCTCCTGAACTGTCAGCTGAGATAGCAAGTTTTTGGCCTTGGACCTTTGGCTTTTTGCTTTTTGGCTTATTCCTATTGGGACATGAGCTGAGTAGGAACATCACTTGGGTGCTTTCTCTGCCTCTCTGAGCCAGCAAGTTTTCATTCCAGCATCTGGCTCCTGAGTCTTTGCTGGTAAAATTGAATGATTGGGATTTTTATTTTTTTAAACAACAGTCATTCACAGTTCTTTCATCCCTCAGCTCTTTTCAGAATCCCAGTGTTTGTCACTGAGGCATTTGACTCATCCTGCATGAGAAGAGTGGCTTGTGGAGATGGGCTTCACTTTCTATGAAGCTCCCTGGTTCATTCTGAACAGTATGCAATCTGTAGATTCAGGAAACATTGACATGGCTTACCTGCAACCCCAGGCATAGTAACATCATACCCACAGCAGATTTCAGACAGACTTGATACAATTCAATTCAGAAATAATGGAAGCTAAATCAGGTTCAAAGAATATAAACATATGGCTATGTATTTCTCAAAAACAAGACACAATATAAGACCAGCAAGACTCAACAAGATTAGGAAGTCTGGAGGATACATTTTTCAGTGCTTAAATAGAACTTGAAGCCAATGAGAATCCAGGGCTTTTGGGAAATCAAGACATCTCTTAACAGTGAGTATGACGTGACAGAAACTGATCAGATGGTGATGTGAATGGGAGAACTCCAAGAAGGAGAATTTAAACAGCTATTTAAAAAAAAAACTCAATCAGTTTGGGAGGAAAAAAAACAGAGAAATATCTCAATATCCTTACAAAGAAATCCAGCAAAGATATAGAACCAATTTTCAAAAGAAACAAAAAAATTATTGAGTTGAAAAGTACTCTAGCAAAATTGAAAATGTGATAGAAGACACCAATATCCAGAAAGGTCGACTAAACAAAAAGTATTGATACAAAAAAAAAAATCAGTGTATTTGCATGGGTGGCATCAAATAAGTAACAGTAGGTATGCATATAAATTCAGAATACAGTGATACTGTTAGCATGTGTGTAACTGTCTTTGCTATAAAGGCTGTGCATGTGTTTCTGGGAAGAACTGCAGCATACATGGGCTCATTCTGCAAGGCTCTAAATGACTAGAACTTGAACAACTGTGGCGGCGTTACAATACTGCTGACCCGCAGTCTAAGTATAATCTACACTCAGCTATCTTTAGCCTCTGTTATTATCGTCTTAGCCCTTCCTTGCCCACTTTTGTGTCGGGCCTAATACCCTTGTGAATAACAGGTAAAACATTTTGAAATGTATTAATTTAACATACAACAAATTCCTACTAATAAAAAGGCTAAGGATGTTGTCAGATATTATATGAAGCCTACAATCTCACTGTAACTGGAACCATTACAAGTTGCTTTCATAGAAGTTGGTGTAGGATGGTGAATAATGGGCTGAGATAAATAAGAGCTTTAGCAATGAAACTAAGTTGGAGTAAGATAGGAACAAAAAAGTTGGTGTACATAGTAAGGTAAGTACTGATAACAATAATGTACCATGTATTTCTAAAACCCAAAAAGAAAGAGTTTTGAATATTTCCATCATAAAGGAATGATAAATACATAAGGAAATACTCTTAACTTTAATTTTTCTATTCAATGTATATTGAAATACCACATGATATTATTTATATATGTAATTTTAATTTTTATATTTTTGGTTTTTCAAGACAGGGCTTCTCTGTGTAGCCTTGGCTGTCCTGAACTTGCTCTGTAGAACAGGCTGGCCTCAAACTTACAGCAATCCACCTGCATCTGCCTCCCCAAGTATTGTATTACGGAATGCATCATTGTGTCTAGCTTATAACTTTTTTATGTGCCAGGTAAAATATATTTAATTAGAAAAAGAGGTTTAAAATTCCAATTTAGATAAGTATATCCCAATGTTACAGTTCTTTATTTTTTTTTAATCAGGAAAGCAATATATTGCAAGATTTGGCTAGTGATAGAGTAGGTAACTATGAGTAGGGTCTACATTTCGTTCTCAATCTACATATATACAATATTACAACTCACAGTGAAAATTCATGGGTCTAATATAATTGTCATCCCTCAGATACACACACACACACACTTGCCCACACTTGCCCACACTCAATTATTTTCCATGTTGTTATATAATTTTATATACAGCATATATTTCTATATTACAATGTGTACAGCCTTTTGTGAAGACATTATCATTAGGAAGGGCTCACATGCAATAGACATATTGTCTTGTAGAGTGGGACACACAATAATTTGCTACTTTTTCCAAACAGAGATTTCCTACTACTCCAGAGAAACAAAACTTTACACAAACAAACAAGACTCTTTTTTGTTGTTGTTTAAAGAAAATCACCTGTGAGGTTTCAAACACGTTTTATCTTTTTCCACAATATTTTTCCTAAAATGCCTATATGAAAACAAACCTTCCTTAGTGACAATTAGTTACAAAATGGATATGTTTTTTACATGACATCTTAAAGTATAATGTGTTCATTAACTAACTCTTTCTATTCATAATATTTACTAAGCTCATGCTATTTGTATGACTTGCCCTCAGAGTTGGGGTTAAAGAACTCTAGAACCCAGTGCTGCTGACTCATTTGGAAAAACTTACAAACCATGAAGACATAGTTATGCAAGTGAGACATGCTGTGAAAATTGCTGGGAAAATTGTTTTTCTTTTTTTTATTAATTTATTCATATTACATCTCAATTGTTAGCCCATCCTTTGTATCC
Organism: Acomys percivali; assembly: GCA_907169655.1. Lineage (NCBI taxonomy): Eukaryota > Metazoa > Chordata > Mammalia > Rodentia > Muridae > Acomys > Acomys percivali. The sequence continues at coordinate 29,273,992 of OU015758.1, read as the reverse complement.
TCCCATTCCTCCCTCCCTCCTGCTTCCCCCCTACTTCCCTCCCCTATGTCTGTTGCAGAGGGGGCCTTCCTCCCCCTGTATATGCTCATAGAGTATCAAGTCTCTTCTTGGTGACCTGTTATCCTTCCTCTGAGTGCAACCAGGTGGCCCTATCAAGGGGATGTAGTCAGAAATGGGGCCCCAAAGTTTGTATGAAAGTCAGACCTCACTCACTACTCAACAGTGGAGAATATCCTGTCCATTGGCTAGGTCTGGGAAGGGGTTCGAAGTTTACTGCCTATATTTTCCTTGGCTGGTGCCGTAGTTTGAGCAGGAAGGACACCAGGGCCCAGATCCACCTGTCATAACATTCTTCTTGTAGGTTTCTAGGAACCTCTGGATCCTTCTATTTCCCCATTCTCCCATGCTTCTCTCACCTAAAGTCCCAATAGGATGTCCTCCCCTCTGACCTACTTTCCTGGTAAGTAAAGCCTTTCATGGGACATACCCCTTGGGCTAGTGTCTTGATATAAGTGCGTATATACCATTTGTCTCTTTTTGCTTCTGGGTGAACTCACTCATTATGATAATTTCTAGTTCCATCCATTTGTCCACCAATTTCTGGAATTCCTTGTTTTTAATAGCTGAGTAGTATTCCATAGTGTAAATGTACCACAGTTTCTTTATCCACTATTCTACTGAGGGACACTTAGGCTGTTTTCATGTTCTGGCTATTATGAATAAGGCAGCTATGAACATGGTTGAGCATATGTCCCTGTTGTGTGATAGAGCATTTTCTGGGTATATTCCAAGGAGTGGGATAGCTGGGTCTTGAGGAAGCCCTATTCCTAGTTTTCTGAGAAAGCACCAGATAGAATTCCAAAGTGGTTGTACTAGTTTTCATTCCCACCAGCAATGAAGGAGTGTTCCTTTCTCTCCACGCCCTCGCCAACATGTGGTGTGACTTGAGTTTTTTATCTTAACCATTCTGATGGGTGTAAGATGGAATCTCAGTGTCGTTTTGATTTGCATTTCTCTGATGACTAAAGAGGCCGAGCATTTCTTTAAGTGTCTCTCAGCCATTTGATATTCCTCTGCTGAGAATTCTCTGTTTAGTTCTGAGCCCCATTTCTCAATTGGGTTATTTGGTTTAGTGGTGTATAATTTCTTGAGTTCTTTATATATTTTGGATGTTAGACCTTTGTCAGATGAAGGGTTGGTGAAGATCCTTTCCCAGTCTGTAGGCTGTCACTTTGTTCTGTTGACAGTGTCTCCTACCTTGCAGAAGCTTCTCAGCCTTATGAGGTGCCATTGTTTGTTTTGCTTTGTTTTTTAAATCAAGTACAACATGATAGGGAATAGCTGAGACAGCTTACAGCAGAAACTCAATTAAAACAAGAGCAATAATAAAGCAATATTGACTACATAGTGCAATGTCATAACACACATTGTGGGCAGCCACAACACACTTCCCAGATAAGAGGGGTCATGGAACTGAGCGCCATTGGGAAGCAGATGCAAGGGTCATCTGGTTCCCTTCTATTTCATTAAACCAAGAATCTGATTTACAAGAAATCATGAATCCTACCTCCACCATTGCTTTTTGCCAGGGAAAACAAAGGCTATTACACAGAGGATGACTCTGTTTCCTGTCACCGTGAGCTGATAACAGAGGACTCAGATGTGTTCAAATCAGCTTTTGTCACACATTTATTTGCCTCCCACAAGTTGGCATTCATGAAAGCTCAAGGTAATTTTGCTCTATTTTCTCACTTAAAAAACGTTAGTATTTGGAATTATATAAATGTTACATTCATAGTGATTTAGCTAGTTGTATTTGGTAAACTTGAAGTAAACATCTTTCCTATCTTACTGGGTCTGAATTTCTGAATTCCTGGTGTGTGTGGTTTACTTTATTCCTGTGTAATAATATAAATGTATATGTTGAAAAGAAACATAATAAAAGAATTAGAAAATAAAGCAGTTTGCATTTGGTGTAAAGTTTTTTTTTTAATTAGCATTTGTTGACAATTCTATATAAACTAGGACTTAAAAATACCTCTATTTGAGCTACTTATATACTGAGTGTTTGATATTTACACACAGACACACACACATGTGTATATGCATGTTATTTAATATGAGAATTGAAGAAATAAAGGATCCTTCTTACTTATAACTTTCTAGTATGTAGTTAAATTCTTTCAAAAATAATTCTTGTCATCACTGTCTGATATAAGAACAACTAACTTAGAACTAAGGTTCTACTGAACAGACTCGTGTTAGTATCCCAGGGTGGAATGAGTTGGAATCAGGCACACAGAAAGAAGACTCCTAAACATTTGATGCCACATCCTGCTGTATTTAGGATCTGGAATATCCTTCCAATGTCTGTGTATTAATGGCATGGTTCTTAGGAGAGGATGCTGTTTGTATGTGGTAGAACTTTTGGAGATAATACTAAATGGCAGACATTTTATTGATTGGAGATATGCCCTTGAAGGGAATTGTGTACCCTAATCTCTTCTGCTGTGACTTCCTACGAACTGAGCAGTTTTCTTTTGCCATGTACCTCTGCTGCAATGTGCCACCATGGCCAACTGATCATGGGTTGAAAGCTCTAAAACTATGAGCAACATAAGCCTTTTTTCTTCATAAGACAGTTACCTCAGATAATGACTGAAAACATGGAAAGGTAATTAATATGCAGAGTAATGTCTTTAACAATATTTTAAACAACATTGATTATTCATCTGAGTATTCGTCACTGAAATTTATCCAATTTTCATACAGATTTTAACAGTCAGGCTGCAGAAAGTTCAGGGGGAATGGATGTCAAATAATAATGCTCAATAAAGACTTGTAGCTATTTAATTGATTAAACAGACTAACATTTGACTGTTTTGTCACTTATACTGTTAACTGCTTTATCTGGGAACACACCTATTGTTTTAGAAGAATGAAAATACCAATTGTTAAATTTTACCAATAAAAAGTCAGGACCCAGATGCTGGGATGATAACCTGCTATCTCAGAGAGGCAGAGAAAGCACACAGCTGAACTTCCTACTCAGTTCATGTCCCAGAGGGGGCGAAAAAAAACAAAAGGCTCATTAGTTCACCTGACAAACCAGGAGGAAAAAGCCAAGAGCTTAAAGCCGAAGAGCCTTGTTAGTTCAAAGCCCAAAAATCTTTTTCTTATTCATGTTGTCTTAATATCCTTCAACTCAAAGTCCCTCCTAGTCTTTAATCCATGTCAGCTCATTTCTTGCTCTGCTTCTTGACGTAAGGCTAACATTATTAAATCCTGTGTACAAAAAGCTCTTGGATTAAAGGTGTGTGCTAGGCCTGGCTGAACCACACCATAATCACCTGTTTACAGTGAACAGAAAGTTCTTGGAGTAAAAGTCTGTGTTAGAGCTCAACCCCACCAAACAAGGAACAGGATTTCACAGTTCACGAACTTGTGGTTCACAATGGGATCAAGTATCCTGCAACACATACTGATTATTACTCCCCCAAAAGAACTAGTTAGATCCCCCACTTTGTCTGGAAATGTAGAAGATAGACGGTACAATTTGACTCTGGAAGAAAACGGAGAAAGACATCCCAGAAAGGGGTAGTGTCTCAATAGAAATGCACAGCACAGGACTTTTATCTCAAGAAACTTTGCTTCCATCTTCTTGCATAATGCTATACAGGTGGATGGGAACGTTTGAATTGAAATAGACTACTACAGATCATAGGAAATTTGTCTTTTCACTCAAACTCTCTTTTGTAGCTTTTGGAAAAGCCACCTGGGTTGTTTGTCTATGTGGTGAAGGTATCTGGAGAATCAATTCTTAATAGCTCTAAATTCGGTAGTCTGTAAGACAGGTCTTTTCAAGCCTCCACCCATGGGATAAAAGGCTTTGATGTTCTCAACTCTAAATATTTAATTTTTGCCTGAAGGTCTTTCTGGCCTTTTATTTGAAGTATGGTTTAGATTCAAGCATGGGATGAGGTGGAATAGGTTTCCTGATCAGAGCTTTGTTTAGAAGATTCAGGGTAGATGTCTCCACACTGATTCCTTGCTGTTATTTGGTCTTGTTTTATTATTCCAAACATTTTGGACAAAGACTCAGTTAACTTTTTTCTTTCTCCTTTGCTCTTGTTTGGTGTCAGGTTGAAACATGGCTGTGTGAACTGAAGGTTCCAGAAAATGCTGCAATGACATTAAGTCATCTATAAGGATGATTAGAATGTCAAATGGTCTTGAACTATCTTAGTCCCGATATAACCATCTGTTCTCTACTTCTTTGTGACTTAACATCCTTGCGTCTCTTAGATAAATCCCTTTGGAATGTTCAGATAGAACTGAAACTTCTACCAATCTAAGTCTTAGAGGATCATCACCTCTGGGGCCTACATAAAGATTTCCCTATTTTGCTGTATTGGCCTACTTGATGTTTCCATCAGTGTACTTGTAAATGTCTTGATTGGTGATTTTATTTACTATATTACTGTAAAACCTTTGTAAAATTGTAGCCACAATTGAACATGGCATTTGGGGTAACCTGAATCTGTTGCTAAGCTATGACCTCTCATGTTTGACATACAAATAAACTTTCTCTTAATCTTTTTGAGGTGAGTGTTGCTTTTTTTTTCACCAACAGCTGTCAGTCACACTCAAGTTATACTTTGTCATAGCAAATCTTTAATACATCCTTAGAGTCTAGACTTAAATTAAAAATAGAACGAAATATATCCTATCCTTTCTGATATATGAAGAGTGGAATGAGATAACTATGCAAGTCTATAAATCATGTTTTATGACTATCTTGGAATTACTGAAAGACAAATCTGCTTGTACAGTCAGATTATATTATGAACAATGCTTTACATATACACAAGGAATTCTGTGTCTCACCATATAGCAGCCAGGACTTCAGTTCATACTGAGATCTACTCTTCAGTGTCACGTTCTTATTATCATAGTTTCTCCAACAAGGGATAGAAAATAAAGTACACAGAATTACTCTTTAAGAATTAATATATTCAAGGACTAAAATGAAAAAAAAGAAAGGCAGTCAGATTATTATAAAACTTTTGGAGTTCTTTTCTAATAAAGATAAAAAGTGCTTAATATTCACCAATTTCTCTCCATGCCCTTTTACATTTGTTTCAAAAACTCCAAATTTCAGTACCTTTATTGAAATTAAATTTAAAATTTAAATTTTGGAGGTGGGGGTGACCTTTTCTTCCTGAGCCTTTCCTTTTATAGACAACGATACTGAGTCCAGAGAGATCCATTAAGTTGCCAGTGCCCGGAGACCAGGCACTTGAGAGGCTAAAGCGCAACAGGTTTGTAATGAGATGCCGTCCTTGACATTTTGTGCCACTTAGCGCCTTTAATGAACCAGTGGAGGTGGTGAATTCACCTCTCCTCGGCCATGCTCTGGACAGCAGCTTTAATTCTGTTTTCCCAATTAATCATCTCAAAAAGCTCCCCCTCCTCTCACCTCCTTTGAAAGTTAAAGTAGAAGAGTAGAAGAGGTCCAGCTAAGAGAGACTTGTTTTACTTTGCAGTGTTTTTTTCCCATTTCTGCCTTCCCACTAATGGCCTAAGGTGTTTGAGCAGGGTTTTGAATCCAGGGATAGTATTGTTTTTCTGTTTTCTCCACATCTCACAGAAATACCATCTTGTAGTTTCCTTCATTCTCCTTTCATGATTCTTCCTTCTCCTTCTTTTCTTTCCTCCAGTCCCTTCCCTTTAATTAGGTTCAGGTTAAGATGGATGTCTTTGTTTCCAGTTCATTGTCCTGAAAACAAATCAGCTCTTAGGTCAGCAGTGCTCTCTTTAAAGCAGGGGACTTGGTGTGGAGCCTGAGGATACTGAGAAATAACCCCTTAAAGTTTTCTGCTTCTCATTAACGTTTAAAGCCTTGCTGACTCCATGTGCTCATTACACTGAGTTGTAAATGATGCTTGAGGACAATGACTCCGGCCTACTCAGTGCACAGAGAGAATACAAACAAGCATTCCGCAGTTGTTTCTCCAGAGTGATGCATGAGATAATACTGAGCTGAGTTACTGCTCGCAATGCTTGAAATCCCCAAAGTCTCAAACCACTGAAAAACAAACATGAGATGGAAATGTATAATTTCTTTCATGTTGACTCTCTCACTCCCACTAACATATTAAATGTGGCAACAGTTCTTTCCCTCAAAGATAAAGAATCACATGAAAAAACCGTTTTCTCCCTTCTGCTAAATTGCTTCTTTCTGCTCTGGCCCCTTTTCATTCAGTATTAAAACTGAGCTTTGTTTTGACTGCTTATTATATTATTAACAGCACACGTGACCTGTGGTCACATGTAAACAAACTAAGCTCCCTGTGTGTTGCCATTTGCAACAAATCCTGTCATATGCTTGATCATTTGTATGCTTGTCCTCTTATCAGAACAACACACGGTTGTTTGGGTGTTTACCAAGAGGACAGACTTCATAGCCACAACTGTAGCTGTCTGTTTCTAGTGGTTTTTCAAAAAAGCAATTGTCCTGTTCAAAAAGCCTTAATTCATTGCCAAATGTTTTCTTCAAAGTAGAAGACTACCTTCTTTAAAAAGATATGTTCCAGAAGAAGGGTGCAATTTTGCTGAGATAAACTAGAGGCCAGCACCACAGAGAGAGCCACTGGAACTGTGAGCCCTGCCATAATCCTTCTGAAGAAAAGCAGAATGACGCTGAGAGCCTGCTCTGACTTGTAATAGCTGAAAATATGTGGCTATGCATATTGCTTAATTATAATGAAATAAATTTCTCATCTTAAGGGAAATTACTCCCATGCCCACTCTCATCCCCTCATCTTTGTGACTGATACTTGTTTCTCAGTTATTATCTTGAGGATAAAAAGGACACGAGAAAGCAATTATGTCTAGCTGACATTCTTTCTACCAGAGAAAGCAAATACATTCACAGGAGCGCCTGACACCAAACCCTTGTGTTGCCCCAGGAAGCACAGTTCTCCCGGGCACTGTTATGTCCTAGGTTTTCACTGATCAGTAATAAGTAGGCTGAGGTATGCAGTGAGATGCATCCTGTGAGGTGTCTTCATCACTAAGATTCCTCTTAGTTCTTTGAGTCCTTTGTTGCATGGTTACTATACTTACATATACCATTGCTTCACAGAACTTTTATAGTTAGTGTGCCTTACCTCTGCTGTCCAAAGATGATGCTGATGAAGACCTGGTCATCAAATTCCTTGAGTGATACCACAACTCTTTTTCTTCCAAGTGCCTCTCTGAGCCACACATGCTGCCATGTTTCAGTATCAGAGGTTCCAACTCCTAGTCTAGTGTCTAATCCCTTAAATTTGCCCAATACCTAGGACTGGTAATCCAACCCACAGAAGTTTGAGTTATTTCCCAAGCCAATTTTATGGTTATGGCTTTTATTTTGTTTTCCTGTATGCATTTTTAATAGGGGCAGGGGGAGTGAAAAACTGAAACATCAGTTTTGTTTTGCCTTTGAGAAGAAAAAGAGCACACATTTTCCTTCTTTTAGTTTGTGCATATTCCTTTATAGTTAGGATTCCAGACCAGGCCACAGTTCCTGTGTGAAAAGGTATAGAGTTTGTCCATTGTTTCTTCATGTCTTCTTTAGCTATCAAAATATACTATAATTGGTTGTGTCCATAATTTCCTAGGTAACTCAACTTTAAACAATCATTACTGATGACGAGGCCATAGAATATATTATGTAAAACTGCCTGCCTTAGAGCCAATGTGTTTCCATCTCCTTCTCAGTCTGCTGGATTTGTCTGAGCATCCCAAAGAGGCAGTGCTATTTTACAAATGTGAAAATTACAATAAATAGAGTCACAGATTTTATTTTGGAGTTATGTAAATTTACATTAAAATCTAGAAAAAAAATTGACCATTTAAGATTAACCATATACTGACTAAATGTAAAAATGCTAAGAATGGGATTAAAGCTTACAGCCATCAAAATATATTATAAATCCTTCATAATTAAAACAGTATAGCACTATCACAAAACTAAGTAGACAAATCAGTATAATAAATTAAAAGCTGCATAAATGTACTAAGTATATACACAGTGTTAGTCTATGATTAAATAATGTCTCCAATAACAGAGACAAAATGACTAAATTTACAGTATTATGTATAAATTTCAACTATTATCCCTTAATATATGAAAAGATTCTCACTCAAATATTATTGGTCTTAAAAACAATAACAAAAAATGTAGTGATAAAATGATTCCTAATGATATTCTACTATACTCAGAGATCAGTGCCTTATTCAGCCATCATCAAAGAAGGTTCCTTCTATAGCAGATGGGAACAAATACAGAGACCTATAGTAGTCAAACATTATACACATGAGAAAGGAGAGAGAGGGAGTGGGAGAGGGAGGGAGGGAGGGAGAGAGAGAGAGAGAGAGAGAGAGAGAGAGAGAGAGAGAGAGAGAGAGAGAGA
>OU015758.1:29227392-29260863 GCA_907169655.1 Acomys percivali | reverse complement strand
ATATATATATATATATATATATATATATATATATATATATATATATATATATACGCATATGCATTTAGAAGCCACTATGGCCAGTTTCCTTCTTGTTGCTTTAAATTTTTCTACCATCATATTCAGGTATGATTGATACATAGCTAGAGTGAAAATGACTGGATGATTCAATTCCAATGTTAAAGCCTGTAGTGAGCATAAATGGATTACAGTGAATCAAAACTGTCTAAATCCTGAGAAATTCCTTCTGTGGTCCTCATGGGATGCACCTAGGCTTATCTGCAGCTACAAACCTTTATTCAGAGAAAAGCATAGTTGCTCTGGGATGGATCTAACCTTTCTTTGGGTTTTATTTGATGTGCTTTCTATGTAGCTTGTAGCTACATAATCAGCATTAAATCAAAGTAATAAAGCCTACTGATTTCATGATAAGGAGAAAGTGCTTTCACTTGTTCAACATTTATTTGTATAACATGTTCCAGAGTACTGTGTATGATAATGTTTGAAATTAAATTTGTTGACATCTTCTAAGGATTAACATATCCCAGACAAATTAGGGAAGGTTCTTTTCAAGATGAAATTATTTTGTGCCCCATTCACTCCTATGTCTGATAAAAGATAAGTGTTCTTAGAGGCTGAAAGTATCAATCAGAGGGTAAGAGGAGGAAAAAAGTCTGTCTTCCTATCTGTATGGGGCTGAAATACAAAGTCCCAAAGGGGAAAAAAATTTTTTTTCTCCCAGGAAACAGCCAAACCAGGATTTGATTTTGATGGCATTAAAAAGGGTAGAAGTTAAAAAGACTCTAAGTATTTGAGGCATACCAAAGAGATAAATAAACACCACAAAGTTATAAAAACAAACAAGGGAGAGATTGGAGGGATGAGGGTCAAGCTTGATTGTGATGACCTGACAACGAACTAGGAAATTCTATCAGGTTGTCAGCGGACTCTCACCCACTCTCACGTAAGGAGAGAAAAGAAGAGCAGGGGTATGAGAGAAGTTGAGGCAGTTTCAGAGCATCAGGAAGAGAACAGATACAGCACACTGCGTTGGTATTGTAAAATCCACATGTCTTCCGGGAGTGAAGAAAAGATATGAATGCTCAAGTTGCAAGGACACTTTGGATATCAAGGAGTGATGAATATATACCATGGACTCCTAACAGTGGTGTTGTAGAATATCAATAAAGAGAACACTACTCAAGTATGGGGAGTGGGAGGGAGGCAGGGAAAGCGGGGAGTAGAACAGATTCCAGCTAAGTGTTTATCAGCAACAACAGATGCTACCACATAACAGAGAGACGGCTTCAATAACTGAAGAAAGATTACTGTCAGTGCAGAATTTTATATCAGCCAAATGACTATTCAAGAGTCTGAGCAAATTAGGATATTTTCTGATGCAAGATGACAAAGCCCGTCAGACGAAAGCATTTATTCAGGAAGATGAAAAACCAGCAGAAGGAGCATCTGCGGCAAATAGAAGCAAGAATTAGCCACAGAAATGCAAGACACAAAGAACAGAAAAGGAAAAATACACAGCGAGTAAATATTTTAAATTCTTTAAAGGAATGTATAGAGATGAACTTTCTAGCATAGTGGCTGCTTGTTACAGGGAGCTATTTATATACAGATTAATCAAAATTAAAAATGATTAGAATCACCAACTTTCTGGCAGTACTCACCGGCCGTGTGTACAGTGATTTCTATGGTGGTGATTCGGGCATAAAGTATGTCTATCTTTGTTCTATTCCAGGACTGGAGAGAAGTTAGGCATACTAAGAAAGCCACATTTTCTTCACTCCTATTCTTTTGTTAAATTTTTTATTTTGATAATTGCACTTATATATGTAGTGTCTTCTGATTACTGTCAACCTCACTCACTGTTATCCCCTCCTATTTCTATAATCTCTCTCAAAGTCCTTTTCCTTCATTCCTGTGTTGTTCTGATATCCACTGTGTTTAACAAGAGTGTTCTGCATGGTTATAGATTGGCGTCTATTTATTGAGGCATGGTTGGTTCATCAATAGATGCACAATGGAAGACGATGTCTGTCATCTCTCAGAGCTGACCAATATCTCATAAATTATGAGTGGAGTTGGAGGGCCCTCTGAGCCTGTCCTCGTGGCTGCTGCTAATTCCAGTCTTGTACAGGTCCATGGTTGTTATAAGATCCAGACTGCATTTGATGTATCATATTGTGCCCAAAAGATAGCCTTCCACAGCTCTTCTCCTGAGTTTTTACATCCTTCCTTTCCCCTGTTCCTTACTGTTTTGTTGAGTCTCAGAATGGGGCAGCATGAATGTCTGGCTGAAGGCTAAGGGCCAAGCATTTCACTTTTTCTTGAGTAGCCACGCCTCTCTGCATCTGCTGCTCTTCGTTGTGAAGAAAAGTTCCTATGACTAAGACTGAGAGTACATGGGTATGTCTATGGGCATAAAAATTAATATTCAGAGGGCAGCTTGGTGCTGTGTTAGTCTTGCTAAATAATGACCTTGAGTTCCCTCTTTTGGCCTATGACTTTTTCATCCAGTGCTTTCTAAGTAGTGTACAGTGCAAGGTGTGGGTTGTCTCTGGTTGTCTCTAGTGAATCAGGTCTCGAGAGCAGTCAGAAGGCGTTTGGTTGTCCCCTTCCCTCCACTGCAGTCATGACACTATGGCACCACTGTTTGTATCTTGCCTGACAGTTTATTAGTGTGGTTTGTAGGGTTCTCAGTTGTGTAAGACTATGGATGCGTTTTCTACCCCAATACGTTGTTTCCCCAGCTTACGCTACGAAAGCTGGCCAAAAGGTCAAGCACATCTGCTCTGATTTCTCTGTGCTATAGACCACTGTGTGAGAAGTCTTCAGCAACTGCTTCTGATCAGCAAGTTTTGCTGGGCAACTTGAGTAGAGATGGTGAGAGCATTATATTTTGAAGGAGCTCTAGTATCTGTGACTGAAACTCATAGGAAGTACTCCATACCTTGCAAGAGATATTGATTTAATAACCTTTAGATGTAAGGTCCAGAATTTTCAGCTATGCATGCTATCCCTCTAACTATTAGACTTTTTTAGTCAGCTTAAAAAGTGATAAACTGTTCGAAATGTATCGTATGGGAAACAATACATTTTCAATAAAAATAAATAAATAAGAAACTTTAATGTCTACAAAATGACTAAATAAAGATAGCCTTGCCTTGTTTTGAACATAATCATCACTAAAGAAAGTAGGAGGCTTTCAGGTTGCTTTTCTTGTGTTCTTCACTTTGGAACATCTTCCTCCCTTCTCTCCCCTCAGGGAAGAGTACAAAAGTACATACAAATGTTATAACCTCTCACTTTAAAAGTAGCACTGCGGCTCAATTTTATAAAATGTTGTTTGATGTATAGCTTAATCGTATGCAAACTGGCCACCTCTGTATTTTGTGTGTCAGTCAGTAGTTAGAATAAACACGTTTTAAACATCATACACAAATAACCTCAACTGGCTGCGGTCTTGTTAAGTTCTGGAAACCTGCTTCAGTTACCAAGACCTTTAAAAGAGTGTCTAAAATGAATAGATTTATAGTGATCTTGGTAAAATTGTAATCATGTTAAAATCAGTCATACCTGTTTGGACTCTGTCTTAGGGACTATTCTATCGCTGTGAAGAGACACCGTCACCAGGGTAACGCTTCTAAAAGGAAGCATGTAATTGGGGACTTGTTTACAGGTTTAGGGTTTATTATCCTTTGGCAGGGGTATGGCAGTACACATGGGGCTGGAGCAGTAGCTGAGAGCTACATCCTGATCTGCAGGTGGCAGAAGAGGGGGGAGGGTAGGAAGTGTGGGGAAGGGAGGGAGAGGTGGGCAGGGAGGGAAGAGCAGAGAAAAGCTGGCACCCGTCTGGTGGCATAGGCTTTTGAAACCACAAAGTCTATCATCATGGGAGAAACTTTCTTCAAAAGGCGAATTCTAATCTAACAAAGCCACTGTCCTGATCCTTCTATCCTTTCAAACAGTTCATCAGCTGGGGCCTAAGCATGCAAATATATGAGCCTTCAGGAGCCAATCTTATTCAAACCACCACAAACCACAAATAACCAAACCCAAAGAAACAAAAAAAAAAAAACCCAAATCTTCTATTGATTTAACATGCATCCATGTTCTATCTTTCACCTGTAAGAGAAAGCTGCACAAGGCAAACAGATTCTTGTTGTTAATTCTCTGTATCTTTCTAGACCAACTATTCAATTATTCAGTTGATTATGTCAGCTTCACCTCCCCGCCTCCCACAATGTATGAAATTTTCCCCAGGTTCATTAGTTGATGCAGAGGCCTGTTGGCACTCAGAGGAAGGATAGCAGGCTACCAAGAAGAGACTTGACACCCTATGAGCATTTACAGGGGGAGGAGGTCCCCCTTAGTCACAGTCATAGGGGAGGGGAATAAGGGGAAAATGGGAGGGAGGGAAGAATGGGAGGATACAAGGGTTGGGATAACAATTTAGATGTAACAAGAATAAATTAATAAAATATATTTTAAAAAATAAGCTCAAATGGTCACTGCGTTTCAGGTACTATGGCAAACCTTTCTCGTTAAAAATTAAGACAAATTCTTGTTTTTACAAAGTGTATTATTCATCATAGGAAACAAACTAGATTAAATCAGGTAATATGACTATAGGTGTAGCTAAACGTGATTGGATATTCGAAACTTCCTATGTTGGATTCAATTATAACAGAACAATATATACACAACAATTATAAGCTTATGCCTTTGCCATATTATAGACAGGACTCTAGAAAATCTAGCAGGACTTCATGGAAAACACGAGTTTAAGCTCTGATGTGTAGAAAGCTATTTAGCTAACAATATATTTGTGTTCCTAGGTAGAAAAGTCAACCTGCTAGTGAGTGCCATATGGTCAAAAACTGATCTGCTTTGATTTGCTTCAACACCAGAGATTTGGAAACTGTTGATTATTAAGGACTTCGGGTAATATTAGTATTCAGAGAGCAGTCTGAAAACGCTTTGAGTTTCAGTTTAGCAAAGGGAAAGCTAACTTGGTGTCAAACACTTCAAAATTTAACTTTCCAAGTTTGTTTTACAAAGCCAGACAAAGGGTTAACAAAAAATAAAATAAAATTATAAACTAGCATGATGAATAGCAGTGTAAAAATTCTCAGTAAAATACCTGCAAGCCAAATCCAAGAAAGCATCAGATTATTCTCCATGATAAAGTTTGTTTCATCCTAGAGATAAGGAAATGATTCAATAAACATAAGTTAATACACCTAATCTCTCACATAAAAGATAATAACTACATTATAATAGCTACTTTTTCTTGTTGCAGTAGAAACCGTGAACAGATTCTCATAGTCTCTGTCTCAACATTTTAAAAGGTCCAAAGTCTCTTCTGAGACTCAAGATAATCGCTTTATTATAAAAGACATGGAGAGCATACTTGCAACATAAATAGACAATGCATTACCATCTCACAAGGAGACAATGGGGGCATAATGCGGAAATACTACACCAAAGCAAGACCAAAACCAAGCAGAGCAGATGCCAAATTCAGTCACTCCATATCAAGTGTTAAAGGGCTTTAACAGCTTTGTCCTTCCAGCTGCTGCCAATAACATACTACTCTCATCCATGGACTGAATTTATTTCTGGTATGAAGTGCTCCTTGATAGATATTTCATGGCTCAGGCATCTCAAACATCTTGGGGTCTCCAACTTCATCCCAGGCTTTACTTCCATAGTTTCATGTAATGGCTTCCTAGCCTGTTCATCACTTACACACAGAGACTCCTCTGGTATGCATTGCCTGGCCTTGATGGCTCTCGGAAAGCATGAAGGAAGAATCAATGACCCTTTAACTCTAGCATCTTTCAAGACTTTTTAGCCAGTACCACAAGGGTGACACTGTCCAGTGTAACTGCCAGTTTGGAATGGACCTTGGCTTCCTTATGTCACATTAATAGCACATTTCATGGTTTCTTTATAGGAACAGAAAAGTCCTTAGTTCTTTTTCTTTCACAGGTTGGAATCTTAGCTGGGTGGGGTCTTTCTCTGAAAGCATCTGTCCTTTATTTAATTGAAAACTCTAAGATTTCTATTTAATGGTTCTAATAGCCTTGATAAGGTAAGATATTTTCCCATCAAAAGCCTTCTCTCTAACACTGATCACCAGTGCCTTTTTAAAATTTCAAACTGCATAATTTGTATTTCTTACTGCCTCATTTGCTCATTTTCACTGTCAACTTGCATAAGACCAATTATTAATTATCATGTTACAGAGTCAATACCAGACTGTCTTAGAATCTAGTTTGCCTTAAGAAAGTTTTGGGGATTGGGGAGAAAGCAACATTATTTTTTAATTTTTAATTTTTTTGCTATACTATTACAGGAATGGGTTTCTAGCCCAACTGCTAATACTGTTGGGTCCCTTCCCATACCTCTTGAGTTGGGCATCCACAGTCTGCATATCAATACTGTTGTCTTCCATACTCCTACTAGGATGGCACATTAAGTTGCACTTGAACTGTTCAATTACTTTTCTAATCCAAAGTTTCAAAATCTTCCATATTGTACCCAAAGCAAAACCCATTATAGTCAAGTTTGTCATAATAGTCAGTTGAGTCTATGGTACCAGTTTCTGTCTTAGTTATTTTTCTATGGATGTGATAAAACACCAGGACCAAAGCAACTTTTTGAAGAAAGCGTTTATTTGGGTTTCCAGCTCTGAGGGATAAAAGTCCATCCATTGTGGCTGGGTAACATGAAAAGCGGCAAGAATAGGGGTGAAGGATTTGGAAGTCGAGTGCTTGCATACTGCAAACACCAAGCAGAGAAATAACTAGTAACAGTGTGACTATTTAAACTCTCAATGCATGCATCAATTGGTATACTTCCTCCAACAAGGCTAAGCATCCTCATCCTCTCCAAGAAATATCACCGGCAGGAACCAAGTACTCAAACGCCAAGGCCTGTAGGCAGCGGTTTTCAACCCCTCAAGGCTGTGACCCTTTAATACAGGTCCTCACGTTGTGGTGTCCGCCTCCATAAAATGATTTTCACTACTACTTCATAACTGTGATTTTGCTACTTCGTAAATTGTAATGTAAATATCTGTCATTTCGTCACATGGTCTTAGGTCATGACCCCTGTGAAAGGGTTGTTCGACTCCCAAAGGGCTCATAAACCACAAGCTGAGAACCACTAGTATAGGGGATGGTCTCATTCGAACTATGACACATATGATGATGCTATTCGTTTCAGAAACTGTTTTTTTTGTTGTTGTTGTTGTTTTTGTTTTTGTTTTTTTACAACATCTAGCACCCATTTATGGCAAAAGTCCTGGAAAGAACAGGAAAACAAGAGATGTATATCAAATAATAAAAGCAGTCTATAACAAACTTATAACTAATATCTTTCTAAATGGACAGAAACTCAAAGCATTTCCGCTGAAATCAGATGAAAGCACGGACATCTGCTTTCTCCATACCTCTCCTGTACAAGACCTAAGTCTTACCTAAAGCAATGAAACAAGTTGTGTGTGACAAAACTTTTCTTGTGGAGATGCAACACATATCTATTCATCCCAAATAGGGTGCTTCAGACAGATCAAAGCATAGATACTATCAAATTTCAGGAATATGGTCGAGGGGTTACTGACAGAACCCGAAAAGAGTGACAGATCACAAACTCTCAGAACCTGGAGCATACTGCAGAGTCTACAGGCAGTGACACAGGCTGGAGAGTGTCCTTTCCACCTGAGTCACTTCTTCTAGACTTAATCCATGCAGTTTAACTGGTTTCTGCTTCTTCTAGGCAGCTGGTCTAGTTTCAGAGTCTTTTTTTGTAGCTTGGTTCTACTAGTTTAAAAGCAACTCTCAGCCTTTATAGCTTAGTCTGGCAGGGAGGGGCCTAGCGAATCTGGTCAGTTTCAGGGACTTCCTACCTTAATTTTGTATTGTTTACTTTGCTGCTTAAGGTACTTCCTTGAAGGGTGAAATGTTTCAGTCAGGGAGAAAACTGTTATACAACAGAAACCAAGGAGATTGTAAACAAAAAGAAGGAAAGAAGATGTCCAAATAGTCTTATTTGCAGATGATATAATTTGGTACATCATCAAAGACTACTAGGAATCTTCTACAACTTTAAAAACAATGAGCAAAGAAGCAGGATACAAAAATTAACACGCAAAAATCAGTAGCTTTCCTGTATATAAGTAGCAAACATACTGAGAGAGAAAATTCACAATAGCCTCAAAACTGATGCAAAATGAAATATCTTGTAACAACTTGTATAATCAAACTTCCAAGACATTGAAGAAAAATCGAAAGCAACATCAGTAAATGTTGGCGAGGAATAGTGTGCTGCAGCCGCCATCACGGTCAAAAAGCCTATAAGGACCTAGTTACAGACCAGATGCTGAAGAGAACTGGGCTTTCCTTGCCACAGTAATGATTAGACAAGACCTTGGTTTGAAATGAAAGGTTTGTAATTTGCATTTAGTCTCTGTTGGGTTTCTCTGTTAGCAGTCCTTGACACATAAAGAGACATAACATGCTTACAGTCCCAAATGGTGTGACTTTGTGCAAATCACTAATTCTAAGATTTGTTTGTAATATTCACTAGTATTTTCAGACTGAAGCATCAAGTTTCAATAGGTAGTCTAACAGGGGTGATGACTCGTAGCAACTCCAGTTAATTATATATCTGTGTATCCCTATTTGAAGCATTCCATCCTGTAGAGAAGCTCCTTATGCCATTAGGTAAACAGCTCAAAATAGTCATCCCTGAACTTGACCAGATTCTCTTGGTTTCTCTTTCTCAGAGTAAATAAACCAAGTTGCAAGACTCTGAGGCTAGGCCAGCTGCCTTCCAGGAGCAGAAACTAGCTGAGCAGACTGGAAGAAAAAGGTAATCATCAACATCACTCAGCTACAAACACTGACTTACAAGGGCTACTCACCTGAAAGATACTACGATGCAAGAGTTTCACAAATCTTATTGGAATAAAGAACACTTTTTTTTTTTATTGGATATAAGACTTGCTCTATCAGATGGGATCCTTAAGTTCACACTGCTAAAGGGACTAAGAATCTGAGACTACATAGGTCGTAAGTACAGAAGAAAACTAATATTGTAATTTTACTAAAGGGACAAAACAATAAAATGGATCCTAGTAATAGATTGCTACACACATGGTCTTTAATACCTTCTTCAGAGATTCAAATATTCTATCCTGCAGGAAAGCACTTTAAACAGGAAGGTAAGCAACTCACAGTAGCGTCAGAATGTTGTCCCTGAAACTGACCAAATTCCCTAGTCTCCTCCTAGTTAGCAGGCCAACCTGTAAAGAAGACCCAGAGACTAGGCTGGAAGAAGCAGAAACCAGCCACACTTCCTGTGAGGTTTAGGCCAACCCAGTCTGTTTTAAAGCATATTCTCCAATCTATGAACCCGCCTACAGCTTGTTCCAAGTTCCTAGCTTATGGGAGCTGTCAGTTGGCTGGAGTGGGTACAGAGCTTTGGTGATATAGCTGTCTGAGTAATTTCTGCTTCTGTACGTAACCCTCTCCCACGTTCCTCTAAGTAATCCCAATAAAACTCATTGGTTCATTTAGTTGGACTCAGGAGGTCTGTTATAGACCTCCTATGTGAGGTAAATGGACATGTGAATAGCATATGTATAGACTGTGTATAGCATCCCCAAGAAAATGTTTTGTCACATGACATGCATATATTCTCTATATTATTTATAAATATCAGAGTGATTTTCCATTGCACGTGTATAACATGATTCAACACTTTGAGGAATATGTTATTGATGATCATTAAGGTTTGAGACCTTCAGATGTGTCACAGTCATATAATTTTTCAGGTCTTTCACTTGTTCTGAAGGAACTTCTATGTTGTCTACACCGTGCTTATCAGTACTTCATATAACTGCCCTGAGGCAGCAGTTCTGAGTGGTTGGGACAGAGACGATACAGTCTGCACACCTAAAACATGTATTATTTGAAAAAAATTAAATTAATTTAATTAAGTTCTACTTGAAAAATATAGGAGCATCATGTGGAAGAGGCTTTGTCTAACTGTAACATGGATCTGTGATGGCTAAGCTTGTGTTGATGGCCAGCTTTATGTTCAAAACTCTAACATTTTGTGCTTAAGAGAACTATAAAGCAAAATTGGACTTCCAAATGTTATGGATTGTTAAGGGTTGATTTCTGTAATTGCCTGGTCTTGTACAACTTTAAGAGAACTGTTGTTAAAACAAGGAATTCCCAAAATTTGTGGATAAATGGATTGAGCTAGAAATGATCATAATGAGTGAGTTAACCCAGAAGCAGAAAGACTCAAATGGTGTATACTCACTTATATCTACATACTAGCCCAAAGGGCATGTCCCATGAAAGCCTTCCCTTACCAGGAAACTGGGACAGAAGGGAGGACATCCTATTGGGACTCTAGATGAGAGAACAATGGGAGAATAACAAAGTAGAAGGATTCAGGGGGTCCTAGAAACCTACAAGTAGAACATTATGATAGGCAGATTTGGGCCCAGGGGTCCCGCTCAAACTAAGGCACCAGCCAAGGACAATACAGGCGGTAAACTTTAAACCCCTATCCAGATCTAGCCAATGGACAGAACATTTTTCACACTTGAGTGGAGAGTGGGATATGACTTTCTCACGTACTCTGGTGTCTCACATTTGACTATGTCCCCTGGAGGGGGAGACCTGGTGGCACTCAGAGGAAGGATAGCAGGTTACCAAGAAGAGACTTGATACCCTATGAGCATATACAGGGGGAGGTAATCCCCCTCAGGAACAGTCATAGGGGAGGGGAATAAGGGGAAAATGGGAGGGAGGATACAAGGGTTGGGATAACCATTGAGATGTAACAAGAATAAATTAAGTAAAAAAATAAAAAATAAAATTAAAAAAAAGAGAGAGAACTGTTGTTTATGCAAGGTAATAATAAGTCGGGAGGTCAAGCTCTGTTTCTGCTTTAGTAAATCAAGGCTTGCTTTGCAGGATAGTATCTTCTGCTTGCAGGAGAACAGAATGCTAACTTTGTGTTCTTTGCCTTTATAAACACATAAATGATGTGGCAGGACACTACATTTGGGAGTCCTGAGTCCCAGGTATAGAGATGGCACCAGTATATGAATAAAAAACCTTTTGTTAAAAATGTACTCGTGGTCAGACTGATTATTCTTTGAATGACCCCAGACCCATAATAGAGACCTCTGTTAAAAATATATTTCACATTTAATTAGAATTGAATTAATTTAGAATAAACATCTGATATTACAGAAAAATTATATTGGCATTTTATTTTGAGACACAATCTCTTCAAGTAACTAGTGTCTGAAGTATTCAGAGTTTTTCAATACATTTATTTGGAGGTTCTTATGCAGTTAGTAATATTGCCCTTGTCCCCATGGTAGATAGTAAATGTCAAGAATGGCTTTGCATATTATATTTTCATTATTTTTTTACTTAACATGTCTCATAGTTTTGTGGTTTATTGTCATGGGAAGAGATTATTGGAAATAATTTTTAATAAGCATTACTATCAGTAATTGTATAGTTTTAGATCTATTGTGTACTAAATGACCAAATTATAAGGTTAAAGCTTTTATATTTTTATTTCCACTCTATAAATGACTGGCTTCTACTTCACACTTGTGTTTTACTTACAACTGCTCTTTAATTTTTCTTCTTTTCTATCTCACAATGGGCAGTTTAGCAAGCTTGCATCTTACAGGTCTCTGTACAAGACTTAGTATAAATTCCTAAATCCCAAGGTGTGGGCAGGACAGCTGCTGGCCGTACTTTCTGGAAGACTGACACCGAAGGGTTCAGATCTCCCTAGTTCCCTAGTTGTGTTTGTCCTTTTGTTCTTTGTTTTATAGTAGGAACTCAACATTCTGTCCTTGAAAGAAACTTGTTACATTGCATGTAGAAAAGCTTGCAAAGAGAGAAATGGATGGTCATATATTAAGGTGAGAAATGTATTCATTAGACAACTGTTAATGCCCAAATCCTCACACCAGTCTCATAGAGCCTATACCATTACCATGGGAATTCCTGACATTATTGGTGATTTTTACTGGTGGCTCTGCAGATACAGTTTTTCAGTTATTTTTTTTTCTGCAGCTAACAACAGCTATCCATGCTTCACCGTGTAATCTATTTACTCATACTTTATTGAGGGTATCCTTTTCTCCAGTCATTAAATCGATATTGACAATTGGAGAAGCAAGAGAGTTGAAAGCAAAGGCTGAAAAAGAATACAGTATTAAAAGCAAGAAAGACTGCTCTTTTGTATGCTAGCAAAAGATATATGCGATACTACTGAACTTAAAACAGAATAGCTTTCATATTTACATTTTTTAAAAATACCCAGATGGAAATATAAAACATCTATATTTGCCAACTTCTACCCAGGGATCCTAATTCCTCAAGCTCTGAACTTAACCTTTCATCCACAGATAATGAAATAGGTACCAAGAAAATTTAAGTGACCTATATGGCTAGTCAGTGGCTATTGTAGGATCAGAAGACACACATTTCTACTAGGTTGCCGAAAAGTAATGCAGATAGCCTTTAGAGGCCATGGGTAGCCATGTCATTGATAAATGTTTCCAAATATGTTTTAATGAATTTGTACTACCTGAATAAAACTTCTTTTGAAGCAATATGTTTTATATATTAATTTTCCCTCATTGTAAAATATTGTATTAATCCCACTATGGCCAACGCTGCAACCCTCCTGAGTAATACAGCTCTCTGAGGCTAAAGAGAAAGGGATTGCTGGTTTTCTCAAACCCATCTTGATCACATTCTTACAAACTTGGCTCTTCTAAATATACCTCAGCAAGGACAGTGTACTGATTATGCAAATGAATTCACTATTTTCTAGGTCACAGCAGGCAGGATTCGACATAGAGTGTGCCAACATGAATATCAGGGGGCTCCTGTTGCCAGAATGTAAATGGATTCTGACAAAGTTTGACTGGAGTGAAAGAGGCTGTGTGACTCTGCCCTCAGTAATCACCTAGAAGAGCTGAGATCTAAGACTCTTCTGCTGTAGAAGAGACTCCATGCCGCTTGGCCGCCCAGATACTTGAGTTAGAAGCTATGAGTGAAAATTGACTCATTCTATTCTATCATCAATTCTGCACAGTTTTGGAAATTGTTTGGATCTTAAATTCATCATCTGAATAAATTTGCTTATTTTAAGTTGGAGCAGAGGGTAAATATTAAACTATAATTGCTAACTCCTTGTTAACATATCCTGGGAAGACTTAACTAAATAATTCTGGATAATTGGTTTCTTCTGATGCAAAATGAATGCCAACATTGTTACTTACTCAAGATTTTCAGGAGGATTTATATGTACTTAAATGTATAGACAGTTCACTAATATTCTAAGTCCAAGCATTTCACTATTCCCCGAGTTCTCTTCTACTATAGGTCACAATGTATTATTTGCTGATACATATTTATAGTGAAAGAGGAATACAGTCTGGAAACCATGGGCTAAATCCCTGGGTTTGCACTACTGATGATTTGGCACTGAATACTCATGGGTGCCTAGAAATGCTCTGAAACCTGCCATAGCTTCAGTTATCTCCATGGGAGATAAAGTAATTATTAGTCCAAAAGGTTTTGCTGCTGTGCTAGATGTTTCAAAACTCAAGACTTCATTGTCCTAGGGACAAGGACTATGATTCTGGAACACTGTAGTCACATTAACATATTTTATTGTTTCTTAAGCCTTTATTGTGCTTAAGCCTTATCTTTATTTGGTAAGTTTTTTTGTTTTTTGTTTTTTTTTTTAAGGAAAGAAAAAATTATTATCTGTCTAGAAAGCTTGCACTTAAGGTATGATAAGCATATATCAAACAAATATACTGGCTTAAATTGAGAAAGGTTTTAGATAACTCATATATAGAATGATATATATAGTTACAATTAGTGTATGATATACTTGAAAATTTCTACTAGAGTATACTCTGAGTACTCTTACCATATATACAAATGTATGGATAACTGTGAGAGGAGGGATATGTGAAATTATGGTAGTTATTTCACATTGTATAAATACGGAAATATATTTTTACCATAAAATATTTTAATAAATATATTTTATTTGTTGTATCTCAATAAAGCTATGAAAGATATACTATTTCTTACAAGTGTCAATAATATTTTTCACTTTGCACAACTGTTTTTAATTTGCTTTGTACTTTCAGAGGCATTTCATTTGGTACTCAGGAATTGTGCTGTCAGTAACTGTTACCCACGTTCCTTATGTATAGGTCAGTGTCTCTAAGTACAAAACCCATCCCTCCTTATTTTTTCCCATAGCTTGTATTTGTCCAGTCATTTGCTGGCAATGCTTCAAATCACTTGCCATCTTGAGTAAACATCAATATATCCTGTTTCAAAAGCTTACAGAAGGCCCTTTCCTCCTGCAGTTGTGTACTTTATGAAATGAACACAGACTGGAGACCACTGATTTCAAACTCTTCCCTAATATTCTGTGTGGTCTCGATCAAGACCTTTGCTCTTTAAGAACTCATTGTACTAACAGTTAGTGGTAATTACACCCATGGGGAGAAAATGAGGTCACAGAATAAACAGCTCTGTACTCAGTAATGCCTTGCATAGGGAAGACACTCAAGAGTTGCTCACTATCCTGTATTTCAATTACTTTTAGAAAGGACTAATTTTGCTTTTTATTACATAAAAATTCGACATTTAGTCACTTGGGGTTTCCCACAGATAGTTATTTAAGGTCTAATAAAAAATGTGAAAACATCATGAGAAACTTAAAATAATGGTACATTGGAAAAGACATAGTTATAATGTTTAGTGTTTTGTTAATATAGTATATATCCTAATAAATTAAGGTAGATATTCCCCTAAAGTTCTATGGGAAACCAAGAGGGCAGCTGTTTGGTCTGCCTTTCAGTTCAATGTTCTAGCATTAAAACTGCTAGCCTTTGTATGTTAGTGGCAGGGGTAATGAGCAACTCCTCTGGGCAGCTTTAGGATTCCCAGGAACTGGAGCATTAATGACTACAGTCTGTTATTCCTTCCTTGACCGGATTTGTCAGATCCCTGCAATAGTAGGGAAGATTATGTGCCTTTTCATAGTTAAAACAGTTTGGAGATAAGTAAATGAGCAGCTATTAGTCAAGTTTGAGTTGGAACTACAGACATGGTGACTTTCCTCACAAGCAAAGTTCCTGATCTCAAATTAAAAGCCAGGAATTCACATCTATGAGAATAGCTGGGAGACCTTAGCCCTCACGCATAGAACTAAATCCCTAGGCTCTCTTAATGACAAAGTTTGACTAGTACTTTAAAAAGGTGGTGTTTGAAAAGAGATGTAGAGGCGAGGTGTGAAAGAAACTGCAGTTCAGACAGGATAAATAATCTTCTATTCAAGGTGAATCACCGACAAGTCGCTACAAGAGGAAAAACTGCCAAGTATTGTCTGTAGCAAAGCTAAGCTCAACTCAGTGAAGATTGCACCTTGGTTTATTTTTCATTTCAAACTGTGCTTGTGTGTGTGTGTTTCCTCCCCCTTCCACCCACTCACTCTTTGTCTCCGAACTCCTTTTTTACCAGAAGGAGTTTTGGCTGAACAAAGGTGTCAAAGAGAAATTCAGGCAGGCTGACTGGATGTTGGCTGAACACACAATGGAGTTTGTAGTGTGACTCAGGAAAAGAGAGCACAGTTATTAAATCCCAGAAAATTTTTTTTTCTGACTGAGGAGAAGGATGAAATAAAGAAAAAGGAAGAAAATCAGGATTACAAAGTTCATAATAAAGAATCCATCCATTTAAAAACTCACATGTCACTTAAAGCTTCTATTGTAAGCAGTCTTTAACCTCATCAAGGTGGAAAATGAGATATAGGAAGTGCACTAGTTTCTGTGAACATTAATGTCACCTTTTTAAAGGATTGAGCTGTTGGCCGAGTGCCTACTGTGTGTTGTGTAGCCTGAAAGAAGAGACTTCAATGAATATTTTCATATTTCTACTAGATTCAAGTCATTAAAGTGGAGCTATTTTCTTAGATAATTTTACCTCTGACTATCATGATTTTTATTTTCTCTTATAATGTTAAAAAAAACCTCTAAGATTTTACAGATGCAGCAGATACTTTGTATGTTGGAGGAAAGCTTTGGATATACTGTGAGTGTGTGGGAACGGGATGAGGAAGACTAGGGCATGATGAACAAGAACTTGTAAAATCAGCTCAAACATACGTATGTTGGCAAGACCGATGCAAATTTTTTGGTAGCCTCAGCTATTTAGCAGGTCACTTTCTTCTCACAATAATATTTACTTGCTTTTTTTTTGTATGTGTTGGAAAGATTAAGTAATAATTAAGACTGTAGAATTTCCAACTTACTGTTGGACTCCAGATGGAGCTTTGAGGGTAGTATGGAAGAATGGAGGGATGGAAGGACCTAGAGGGTTCAGGATGCTCACAAGGAGACCATCAAGGCAGGTGGATCTAGACCCACAGGGAGTCTGCACAAACTGTTGCACCAACCAAGGCCAATGCATGCAGTAAACCTGGATTCAGTTCTGGTCAGCAATTCCCCTGGTGTAGTCAGCAGGATTTCAGCAGACCAGCAACTCAAACGAAGTTGCTGCTGGAACCTGGAACAGCACCCAGAATCCAGAGCAGCAGCTGGAACCAGAGCCTCGAATGTTCACTGGAGCGGTTGTCTCTAGGAGTGTCTAAAATAGAGCGGTGAACAGCCAAATATCAAGACCCCCAAAGCCCCATCTTCCTGTTTTGGTCATATATGAACTCTGGTGCTCTCAATTTGATTTGATCACTTCCCCTTGGTGGAGAGGCCCAGCTGGCACACAGAAGAAGGGGAAGCAAGCTATCTGGATGAGATTTAACAGGCTGTGGTCATATGGTGGGAGGCGGGGAGGGCCCCTTCTGTCAGAGGTCTAGGGGAGGGCAATAGGGTAGAAGAGAATGGGGAGGGTGGGAAAAGGAAGACACAAGTTAGAGGATAACAGTCAGGATGAAATTTGAATAAATTATACTAAATTAAAACAAAAAAGAGTTTCAATTATTTGTGTGATAGCTGGATTAAGAGAGAAATGAAGAGAAACAAACACAGTTATATAAAAATAATCTGTAACAACATACAGCAATTCTTAATAATTCTATAAATTGTCTACTATATGTCAATTATCTTCTCTCAATCTGCATCTATTTTTCTTAGGTACATAATTTAAAATGTCATAAGACATCTAAATATGTTACCATGATGGTTGAGATAAGGTTATTTTCCACAGACAAAGCAAAGGTTACATCAGTCATTTAATTTTTTCCTCCTGTTTTGGTGACATGGAAACACTGAAGATATAACTCTATGTACATTCACATGTAAACTTTTAACTTTATCCCTTTGTTCATTGAAAAGCATGTATTTATATCTCCTGAATGTGGCAAATTCCTTCTATAATAGATGAATAGACTGAGTTTTTGTGGCCCAGGAACACTGAGAGTCCAACATGGAGGACAGGACAAGCACATAAATTCTTTCTCTTAAAAGTTAAAGTAGTGTCAGGGCAATTGGGAACAAAGTAAGCATTTCCAAACAAAGGTTTCTTTTTCTCTGCTATGATCATGGAAATTTCATGGATGTCAATAAGTGGAGCTGTATTTTTAAACATAAGTGCTGTGTAAGGGGTGACTGAACATGCTAAGGAAAGGGCATCTGAGGACATGTGGGAAAGAACTCCGTTGTGACCTGTGGGAGCACTGGATGGGAGTTAGTACAGTTAGTACAGGGCCACTGATTCAGCAGTATGTTCCCCAGAGAGTTGGGGACCCATGAATGTTTCTGTCTTGAAGTATGACAAAGTTACAGCTAGGGAACAAGAAAATTCATGCAGCATCAGGCAACGCCGAAATGCTAGAAAAATCAAGGTGGCCATGGAGACCAGGAGGAGGAGAAATTAAAAAATGGTGCAGACTGAAAGTGACTGCACTCATCAGCCAGGATTTGAGTCCTAAGGAAGAAGCACAAGCGTAATTAGTGCTGGGTCGGCAGGACCTTGATAGACGATGACTGTGGTTTTAGAAATAAAATTTTAATATATGACTTAATGCAGGGCTTTTCAGTGTCTTTGAGAACTTATGTTTAATTATTACTTTGGCCATTACTTCTTTTCCTTGTAAAGAAAATTCAGGTTATCTGCCACTATCCAGCTAATGCTTTTTTCCTACTCTAAGTTCTTACTTCTAAGGTATTTATAACCTGTAATCATTTTCTTCTTTTTTAAAGTACATATGATATTTCCCTCAGGCTGTTCCTCTGAGTCATGCCCTATAATCTTTGCATTGTTTTCCCTGCCCTGGATGATATGGGAAGGATGTCTCACCTTGTAACTATCACCTTGCTAACACTACACTGTCTGTGTCTTCTGGAAGGGCACATGGTTCACCTTTGAGAATCGTGCTTGAAATTCAAGTCCAGGAAAATATTTTCTGTCCTTGGTTTGGGTGAAGAGTGGGCACATTGCAGATTCTTTGAAACTATTTGATTTAGAAATCAAGCCTCAAAATCTGGGCAAGCTGCCATTTTCTCTTGTTATTGAGTGATGGTTCAAGGTTGTGAAAAGCAAATCAGCACACTTGCTCCCTCATACTAAATAACTCCTCACCCCTTACTTGTTTAAAGGGCCTTTCAAAGTGAAAACCTTGTTCTGCAATGCACTGATATTCCAGAACTGAATTATAACTGCCCCATGCCCTGGCCCAGTGTTGACTTAGTGTTGGAAACACAAACTACAAAGTAATTTTATAATAAAGTCATTTCTCTGTTTTGACTCTGGAGCTGCATTTGATATTTGTTCCTTATTCTGCAATATACCTATATACTAAAGGAGTGAGCAGGAATTGTAAAAACTTGTTTTACATGATTATGCAGTCTTGCCTAATTTACACTTAACGTAACGTATTAACAGAGAGTTTTCTTGTTAAGTCATGGAAGCTGTGACAAAAACCACTTTCTCCATTTTCCTTCTCTGAACTTAAACTTTGGCAAACTCAAGTGAATGAGGAGCACAGTGGTACTCCAATGTTCCTGAGCTGCCCCACTGAAGTCTACGCTCTCCATATCCTTTTCCTAAAATGGTTCTGTCTTCAAACCTTTGATGTTCCTAATCATGTGTTCCTGAGTGCACCCCTCCCCTTCACAATGCAATATTTAGCTGCCTGTCTCTGTAATGTCCTACCGTGCCTTCTAACCCATGTACCAGTTTGAGCCAATGGTAGGGCTTTGTATCCCCACCATGGCAAGAGGAAGAGGGATGAATCTTATGCAGTGAGTGAGTCTGCAGCAGAGTAAAGTCCAGACAGCCCTCAACACACCTGTGGGAATTTCTCATCAAGTAACTCTGAAAGATGTAAAGAAACCTTTTGCCTATTACTAGTATCAATAAAACTTTTATCATAGGGAGAAAAAAAAAACAAAGGGGAGAGAAACTACCACTGTTTCCTGGCTGAGGGGGAAAGCAGTTGTTAGGGACACAGATTTGCTTACCATGACTCATTAGAATAAAAAGTTAGTATCCCTTTTGACCATTGCCTGTTGCACTTTTTTTATAGATATTATTTTATTTTTATTTTTATTTTTATTAATTTATTCTTGTTACATCTCTATGGATATCCCATCCCTTGTATCCTCCCATTCTCCCCTCCCTCCCCTTTTCCCCTTATTCCCCTCCCCTATGACTGTTCCTCAGAGGGATTACCTCTCCCCTGTATATGCTCATAGGGTATCAAGTCTCTTCTCCATGACCTGCTGTCCTTCCTCTGTGTGCCACCAGGTCTCCCCCTCCAGGGGACATAGTCAAATGTGAGGCACCAGAGTACGTGAGAAAGTCATATCCCACTCTCCACTCAAGTGTGGAGACTGTCCTGTCCAATGGCTAGATCAGGGTAGGGGTTTAAATTTTACCGCCTGTATTGTCCTTGGCTAGTGCCTTAGTTTGACCCAAATCTGCCTATCATAATGTTCTACTTGTAGGTTTCTAGGACCCACTGGATCCTTCTACATTGCTATTCTCCCATTGTTCTCTCATCTAGAGTCCCAATAGGATGTCCTCCCCTCTGTCCCAGTTTAACACTTTTTATTGTCAGTCTTGATTCACTGATCCAGATTGTCAAGCAGTCTAGGAGCTTTGGACTAGTTTCCTATTCTGCATTGAGGAATTATTCATAAAAGAACATGTTTTCACACAGTTGGGAGGATGAAAGGAGCATTTGGACTATAGTTATTTCTACCACTCCAAAATCCTAGGTGACAAGTACTTTCCTATACCACAGTGTTAAAAAATCTTGGGTTTTGATTGTTGTTTTAAACCAATGAATCACATCACAAGCTATACCTCCTGACATTTCTAGTATCATAGAACTTCTTAATGGTTTGAAGTTGCAAAGCACCTATTTTTAGAGGTCAGAAGGGACATAACACAATTAATCTATGAGCTTAAGTTACCAATTACTTTGAACTCTTAAAAAATCTATTTACAATTACTGACTGAGTATTTGCACCCTATTTGAACATGACTGGCAATCCCCAGTAGTGTAAAACAATGCTAGAGTATCCTCCAAATGAAGAAGTTTGAAGACATGGGTTAAAAAGCTGTGACTTTCACACCACCTCAGAAAACTGTGAAATTCAACACTGACCCTTTTTTACTAACTTCCTGTGACTTAAAAAGAAATATTTTCAAAGTATTCAAATATTCAAGATACGCATTTCCTGCAGTGATGTTACTCAAGATTCATCAGTCTTTTTATTTCTAATATGTATTTGTTCCCTAAAATAATGATCTTGTGTGCTTTGTGATCATTCTCAAAGTGGGAGAAAAATAGATAAAACCTTCAGAAGCTGTATGTTTAGTGCCTTTCAAAAATAAATATTCCATAGTGTGCATTTCAATAATTCAAGCATATTACCTATAATTACATAATTAGCAGAAAACTAGCACTATAAATCTTTTTAGTGATTCACAGTACTGCTATAGAGTGCTAATAAAAGATTTAGACCCTGAGGTACTCTGACGGCACTGGGATTGGATTCTAGTCAAGGCTCAAGATCCAATGGAATTTTCCAAACTTATTAAATCCATAGCCCAAGAGTAAATAAAGTAAGAAAGAAAAATCTGGATGAGAAGGATCCTTCATTGAATTGACTTCCCGGGATATTTCAGACCCTGAGGCAATTGGTGTTTGGTATCAGTGGGTTTCTCATAACAGGTTTAGGTTTTTTTTTAGCTCTTTAGGTGCTCCCTGTATAGTTAGGGGACATTTCCTGATATGGTTAAATTGTACAGTGTTACATTTCAGTGTGAGTGTGTGCCGCCCAAAGTTAACTCATGTCATAACTTATTTAAAATGGAGTTGGGGTATAGGCTGAAATATTTTAATTCAAAATGATAGATGTCCAAAAATTCTCATATAATTTTACAATGTCATGCATTATAAATCTGTGTTCTTCTCTGTGATACTTGTGGGTAGCACAACTTCTCATGAATACTTTTTCAATGTATTACTTACAGCAAATGGCCACAGTTCTCTAGCTTCCCACCTTGAACTCAAACTTATCTCTTCAATTTCTTGAATTTGGACTGGTCTTGCAACTTACTTTGGCTCAGAGAATACAATGGAAGGTAACTTGTGTATTACTGAGCCTGCTATGTCAGAACGCTGCTACACAGTTTTGCCTCTGTATAACCATTACGATTAGAAGTGCAGGGAGCAAAGGGAAGTCATTGTACCTGAAGTAGGCCTTGATCCAGATCTTATGTAATTGCTGACTGTCTGGGGTTCATGAATCATCTCCATCAGCATGAGCCTATCCAGGCACAGATCTGAAGGAAAAAGTCCAGACAAGACCTATGGACTCTAAAGTAGTGAATTGCTAAGTCATTGAATTTGAAAGTGGCCTTTTTATGATATGTAGCTATTCATATTACTTCTACACCTTCTGAAAAACAGCCTGATTTCACTTCATTTATTTGCTGTACAGTGATGATTATGACTTTGACCTATTTAAAACTTACATATAGCTTATGTGAAAGGAAAAGCCTTTAGGACAAATTGAAACACACTGAGTACAACGAATGAATTTTGCGATTTCAGTGTGGCTATAAATTCAAAGGAGAATTTTTCTGGTTTCTCAAAATACATTGTCTAAAAATAGTGGAAAGACTAGGAGCCAATATGTAAATATTCACAAAAAAGCAATTCCATTTCTTGCTTTTATTATTTCATAAGTTTTATCTTGAAGTTTTTTATGTGCTTGACTAAAAATCCCATTTTATTGAGCATTCATGTTCTTAGCTTTATTATTTTTTCACCAGAAAGGGCAAACTATTGGTTTCAGGACCCCTTGGCATTCATCATTTGTCCTGTGTTGGAAGTTGGTCTGATATACTTTGATGCTAATTACTGCTTACTGTCACTGTACACCTACGGAACTTCCTGTTTGACCAATAAAGTGCCATCACACCTGGTCAAGGCAAATAGGGTAGGCGTGGTTAAAGTTCCCAGGCTTTGGGGCATAGAATCTTGGAAAGGAGAAAAGTCCGCAGGAGGGGAGCAGGAAAGAGGGCAGAACCATGGGTTAGGAAGAGAGAATCACATGGCCAGCAACGATGAAGATTTTCCCACATAACGATAATTAGCAAGCATTTGAGATTACTCATGGGTGGTAGCTTGATAGAAATTACTAGAAGCAGATAGCATGGGATTGGGAGAGGTATTCCATATCTACCCCAATATGGGAAGTAGTTTAGAGGATTAATATCTGCCCTACCATAGGTTAACTAAGGCTATTTTAAAATATAATAGGTGTCTGTGTCTTGATTGATTACTAGTGGATTAAAATATACTGCTGAAATAATAATTATAGGTCTGATAATAAACATTATGAGGCTATACTGATAAACTAACCACAATACTCCTCTCTGTGTCATCAGTAGTACCAGAATCATGTCACTGGCTGTCCCTCATGCATATCAACTTTCAATTTTGTCCTTATTTGTTGGAAATTCTGAGGTATATATACATCCCTTAATTCTTGTAATACTGTTGACACCTATTCAATCTTTGTTTCTGAAGAATACTAGAGAACATCAGAGATGGCATGCTTTGTGGATTTAAATACACCATTAAAATAAACATAACTAAGGAGAACACTTTGGTGTTTTACTATTTCTTCAGCCTTTTCTTCTCATTTAGAAAAACATTAAAAATAAGCTTCTGTGGCTCATAAATGGTAAAAACAGCCGGTTCTCCATTATACAACTGATGTGGAGGCTTTATTACAATATTCCACAAACCTCTCTATTCTTTTTCATTTGCAGTGGGTCCCCGTTTCCATGTGCATGTTGCAGAGTACTCCACAAGCACCTACTTTCCAGAATGGCTTTACAGGTTGATTCAGACAAGTTGTCGCCTCAAGGGACTCTTTGAAATGTAGTTAATCTCTAATAGTTGAAATTCATTTGTATAAATTATACTTCCATGTGATTTATGTCACAACCTTGGCAGAATGACATCATTTTGAATAGTGATTTCTTCAGTCATGAGTCTGAAGAAAGGCTAGTCTAGGATGAGTAGTTACGGCATCACATATTTGTGTAGGGACCAGTAAGACCTCTGACATGACTTGTTACCTGGCATCATTTTACATGAGGAAAGAAAAGACATTCTTCACTTGTAATGAGAGACCTGCTACTTCTTTTCCAGTTCTATTTATAGTCAAGTGCAAGGAACTGTGATATTCTACATACTTATGGCATACAGTCTCTTATGAAGTGAAGTTGGTGCTTGCTAGGAAAGGTTTAATACAGAATCAAATGCAGGCATTAGGAGAGGAAGAGAGATACGCCTACAAAGAGGACAGTTATAAAATCTTGAAGGTGTGGCTGAGCTTTTTAAGAAGTGGCTAAGGACAATGAACAGAACAAGAGTTCACACACACACACACAAACACACACAATATATGTATGTATATATATATATATATATATATATATATATATATATATATATAATGTGTACTTCACCTATAGGAGGAGCTTTTCTTTCTATCCTTCTGGCTCTTTGTCTTAACAGGTCATTAGTATCTTACAGCTTTTTCTCCCTGAAATCTCCAAGGAAAAAATAATTCTATCACAATTGTTTGAATCGTTCAAGTCCAACAGGGGTACTTTGTTAATGGTGTCTTCAGTTTGGCACATTTGGTGATCTAGTTTAATTTCTGTTGCTATGATAAAAACACCCTTGTTGGATCATGGTCAAAAGAAAAGAGTGACCCATGGCGAGCAATGCCTTGGGAAACTGTGAGAGAACCTTCAGGAAAAAAGGCAGAACGCCTTTTACCTGAAGAGCATTTTGTTCCCTGCATTCTTGGACGTGATTGCATGCCTCCTGTGACAAAAATTTACATTCAATTTATGACAAGTTTATTTTTGTTGGGTGTCAGAGCACAGCTATAGAACCCAATCTGGTCAGTGTACCCTGAATTTGAATATAGCCTTCTGCCTTGCTTTCATGATTTCCCAGATATAATCTATATAGTACATGTCAGGAAAATTGTGTTTGAATTGGTCTGTCCTAAGAAAGTTCTGGGAAATGGCGGCTCGGTTAATATTTAATATGTGCTTACTGGTGTTTGTTTACATGTTTTTATGATCCTCTTTTTCTGACCCTGTTTTTCTGAACTCAAACAACCTACCTTGGATCATTGCTTTCTTTGTTACATTCATGTTTAAAAGAACACTGAAACACAAGTAAGGTTGTCAACAGCAGCAGACTGGAGTCTGGTCAATTCCCAGGTCCAGAAGGCAAGAGCTACACAGGTTGGCTGAAAAACTGACTCACCCTGACCAAAACGAAGTTGCTTTTGTTTATTTGTTTGTTTGTTTCTTTTTTCTGATTTTTTTCAGGACAGGAGTGTAGTCTTGGCTGTTTGACTGTCCTAGACTCACTTTGTAGACTAGTATGGCTTCAAATTCACAAAGACTCGCCTGCCTCTGCCTTCTTGAGTACCTGGATTACAGACATGCATCCCTGTGCCTGGTGTGAAGGTATTTGTTGTTGTTTTGGTTTGGTTTTGGCTTACAATTGCTACAAATCACCATCATGGAAAGTACCACAAGCAGGAGCTGCTTGTATCACGTCCATAGTAAAAAAAAAAAAGGCACAGAGAGAAATGAATGCTTAGTATTCCTCATCCTTATATAGTTCACAACCCAGCCCATGAAATGTTGCCATGGTGGGCTAGGTTTTCCTACACAATTAACAATCAATTCAGTCACCAACAGACATAACCAGGGGACAGCCCGATCTAGAGAGTGCACTATAGAAACTATCTTCTTAGGTAATTCTGTTGTGTCAAGTTGACAGCCAGAACTAACTAGTGCAATGGGAAGACGCATGCAATTGCAGACATGTTAGCTATGGAAAACTGGGTTAGAGAAAAGCAGCTGACAAGTGGACAGGGCATTCTGTGTGTATAGGAGTTTTAGGTCCCCAAGGCACATGACCCTATCAATGGCAGTACAGTAGCCTAGACAGTCTTTGGATCAAAAGGCAAAGAATCGATAGAAGCTGAGGCCAATACTGAACCCAAGATGAAAGTATCCCTTGAGGAATATTCCAACCACATCCTGACTGTTTTGGAAAAAAAAAAAGGGTAAAAAATGCCAAAATGTTTAACTTTTGGCTGCCAACCAAAAGCGAGGTCAGAAACTTACTCTCAGTATATTATATATTCACAATTAATTTGGACAAAACTGTTTTGAAATGCTAATGGTTGTGGCCAATTCCAACTGATGTAATTTTCTCAAAATGGGTTTTACTTCAAAAAATTTTTTACTGTGATATGAAAGGAAAATCATAATTCTTGATTGATTCGTGGTTGTTCTTGCTGTATGTAGTTTATTGTATATATGTGTAATAAATATAAATGTAAATGTAAAAATAAATGTAAAAAATGCTTTTATAAAAAGGATAATTCTTGCAAAGGCAGATCACAGCCTCTTCTGTAAAAATAAGGAGTTAGGGTTAGTCTGAATGAGGAAACTCCCCCTGTGTGAAAGCAGTAGATGCTGATGGCTAAAGTTTTCCCATCAGGATCTACAAGTACCTGCTTGTACATGGAAACTGTGTCACATGCTGTGCATGGGAAAATTAAGGGTTCGACAAGGAAACTATGCCTCAAAGTTATGACTGTAATTTTATTGTTTGAACAGAAGTTGTGCGAACATGTGACCTTGGAGCTACCCTCAAATGACCTAAAACAAAACAAACAAACAAACAAGAAAAGAAACCGACCCCCAAATCTCATGGAAAACCCAGAAACTAAATTCTAATAATAACCTTTATTTTATGTGTACCTGACACTGGGCCTTAACAAGGCATCAGCAGATTTTAAGAGGCTCTCCTGTTGTACTTCCTGCGATTGTGGATTGGGAGAGGTCTTTGTGTAGCAGCATTGCAAAAGCAGACTGCATCCTTTATGCTGAGTCCTTTGGATCAACATCTGTAGTGGATCGAACCTAGGAAAACATTTTAACAAGCTGCCCTGGTGACTCAGAGGCATGCTGAAGCATGAAACACTCACTCTGCATATCATAAGTGGGGACTCAGCTACCTGTGAGCTTAGAAATATAGCTACTTTAGAGTAATACATATGTTAATAATGGGAATTGAAACAAACAGATAAAATAGGCACTGTTTGAATACAAGTCACCTTCCCTGTTCGATAGCAAAAGAACCTGCATCCACTCTCAGTCACCAACTAGGGTATTTTTGTTGTTGTTGTTGTTTAAGTTACCGAAGAAAGTAATGAGTCAAATTATGGCATTTTCACTCGTATGCATTAAACTTTATTCTCACCCATCTCACTGGATCCCTCTTTGATGGCACTTTCTACAACCAAATATTCTTTCCCTTCTTCCTTCACGCCGCACACATTCCATCCGTATCCCTTTCCCTGTTGTCACTATCCCTTAAGATTGCTTCCTATGCACGCGTCCTGGTCCTCTTTCTACTTACTCGCCCCCCACACCCTGCCCCACACAATTTCAAATAATCTAGAGGCTGAATGTGAGAGAAACCATTACACATTTCTGTTGAGTGACTAAGTATCTCTATTCCATATGTTTTCCTGCATGTGTCATCATTTTATTTTTGTGGATAAAACAATGTTACGTATATGCACCCCACTGTTCTTGTCTGTTGATAGACATCTAAATTGGTTCTGTTTCTTACCTGTTCAGAACAGTGCTGCAATAAACAGGCTGTGCATGGGTAGCTACGGTACGCTACCAAGGAGGGTTATCTGGTAGTTCTGTTTTGAACTTTTGAGAAAGTGCCATATCAACTTTTAGAGTGGCTCCCCCAGTTTATATTCCCATCAGCAGTGTGTAGCAGTTCCTCTTTCCCCAAATACCACCAGTGTTTGTTGTCATTTGCTTGGTTGGTTTTAGCCATTTTCAATGGGGGTCACATTGAATCTCACAGCAGCTTCAATTTGCATTCTCCTGTGGACTAAAGATATTGAGTACTTTTAAAAAGTATTGCTGGCCATTTGCATTTCTTCTTTGGAGATCTATCTACCCAGTCCATCTGCCAGTTTATTTAATTACAATAGATGATTTCATGGTGCTTAAATTATATAATTCTTTATGTATCATATAGATAAACCTTGTCTGGTGGGTCGTTGGCAAAGACTTTTTCCCATTTAATGAGATGTCTTTGCACTCTGGTGATGCTTTCCTAGGCTGTGTGGAAATTTAAAATTTCATGTAATTGCATTTAAAATTCTTGGTATTATTCTTATGATATTTGAGTTCCTTTCATAGTTCTTGCCCAAAGTATTCCTTTATATTTAACTCACATTTTCATTTGACTTTAGGAAATTTTTAGAACCATCCTTTCTGACTTCCCAATTGCTCACTAGTCATCTACAAATATATTGCTCAGTTTCCAAGCATGGAGCTTTTGTATTTTGTCCTCCTATTGATTTTGAGCTTCACTGTAAAGTCTCATAAACTACAAAGAATGAGTTCAATTCTTCTCTATTTTTTGAGACATGCTCTGTGGCTTACAGTATGGTCTATGCCAGAGAAGCGTCTATGGGGTGAAGAAATAATCTCCAGCTCTACAGGCAAATTTCAGTAAGTGCACTTTGGATCTGCGTTCTTCAATACAGGCACTCTGGTGATGGAGCTGCAGTCTTTCATTTAGTTAGTGATTATCATCTTATTACCTAAGGCCAGTAAGATCTCTGAAGCAGCTCTTATTGATGTATTCATCATGTTGAACATGTAGACTAACATTAGTAGAAACAGTAAAAAAAAAAATTATTGAATAGCACTCTCACCTTAAGAATCCCTTACATAGGTTAACAGTAATTTTCTGTGGAAGACTAAAATACAAAGAAACCAGAAGCTCAGATAACATACTGAACTGTAATTACAGACCACATCAACAACAGCATGATCCGGTCATACATGTCCTGCACCTGATCCCACTGAGCATCTCAAAAATTTGAGAAAAAAATTAAACAAAATCTCAAAGAACTGAATTATTTATCAGAAATAATAACTAACAGGCTTTTAAAATTAAAGCATGATTAGAAGTAACTTTGGCCTTACAGCCCCAGAACACAATTATAGTTTTACACTATTGGAAGTGAAAATTTCCGCCACATAAAATCTTGGCATGAGTTTGGAGAAATCTCTCCAAAGCTCTGAAATTATAAGAGACCTCAAATTCCACCACTCTTAACCCCAGTCACTGTGCAATAAGCACAGAGACTGTTTTATGCTGACCTAATGGACCGAAAGCTCCTTTACAATTATAATTGAATTACTTCTAAGTATTCTACCTCTGTGCCAAAGGCACAACCTTGGGACTCCTAAAGAATGACTTTAATGAAATGGCCAGGGTGCTATAACTTCTATTCCAATTCAAACAGCAAGTAAAAGGAATGATTGCCAATGCAGCTTTCTTCTACTGACCTTTATATATATTTCACATATACAGAAAAACTATGGAAGAATTTTAGTGACAGACCAAATGGTTTCACTACTGAGTTATGCTGAACATTGAAAAAACTAATACTAATTGTTCTTGAGTTATTTTAAAGAATTTAAGATGAGAGAATTGTTCTAAATTCAATTCACAAGGTTATAGTATCCTGACACCAAAACAAAAAATAAACAAGACATAAGACTATTACAGAGACAATAGCTCTAAGATAGACATACAGATAGAGAAAAATATATAGATAGATAATAGAGATAAATTGATTGATGACAGACAGAGAGATGGTAGATGAGGGATATATAGAAAATATCTCTGAAAATATATGTATAAATAACATCATTAGACAGAGCAGTTTACATTTAGTAATGTATTTGTATGTAAATATACATAAACATATATGCATGGAACAACGATTAATGACAAAAGAGGCCATGAATTTGAAAAAGAACAAAAAGGGGTAGATGGAGGTTTTAGAGGGAGAAAGGATGGGAGAAATTATGTCATTATATTATAATCTCAAAAATAAAAGGAAAACAAAACACAGCAAAAATGTTCAGTAAATAAGCTGTAAAGGGACAAAACTCAACATGAGCAAGTTCATTTGGAATAAGCCATTGGCTAATGTCATACTTAAGTTAACCAAAAAGTTGAACAGTTAATCCAGTGAAAAT
Source organism: Acomys percivali (assembly GCA_907169655.1). NCBI lineage: Eukaryota > Metazoa > Chordata > Mammalia > Rodentia > Muridae > Acomys > Acomys percivali. The sequence continues at coordinate 29,231,074 of OU015758.1, read as the reverse complement.
TATAAAACATTGATAAAAGAAATTGAAGACAGAAAAATACTAATAAAGAGTCTGTGTTTTCAGAGATCTAAACAACCAATATTCTTGAAATATCAATCCCATTTAATATGACCTACACATTAGATGTACAGTCTATCAAAATGACAATTGTATTCTTCAGTAAATCACAAAATAAATAAGAAATTTACCTTATCCCCCTCCAAAACCTGGATAGCTAAAGTTATCTTAAAGAAAGACAAAACAGGTAAAATCATACTACCTGATTTCTAAATATACTGCACATCTATAGTAATCAAAACAGCATAGGATTGCATAAGAGCAGAATAAAATTGAATGGAACAGAAGGGGGAACCAGAAAATAAGTACACATATGTCTATTGACAAGTGACATTTGAAAAAACTTATAAGTAGATGTTGAAGAAAGTACGGATGTAGTTTTTGTGAGGGAGTAGGGTTGAGAAAATCACAACCACATGCTGAAGAGTGAATGTGGATCCTTATTTCTGACCAATTACAAGAATTAACTGGAATTAAATTAAAGACTTAAATGTGAGACCTGAAAAAGGGTATTCTACTTTTAAAAGACATAGAACAAATAAATCCAGACACTAGAACACACAGAGATTTTTAAATAACACTTTTAAAGGACAAGAAAGAAAGAAAAATATTCAGATAGGATTAAATCAAACTAAAAATCTTCTGCAAATCAAAGAAAACAATTAACAAAGTATAGAGACATTGTAAATAATAGGATAAAGTATTGTGAGCTATGCATTTGACAAAGAGTTGATACCTAGAATACATAAGGAACTCAACAACAAGAATACCAAATAACTCAAATTTTAAAATGGGTGATAAACTTAAATAGAACTTTCTCAAAAGATGTACAGAACTTGTCAAGTTATGTGAATAATGCTCAATTTGGTATTTTTGAATGAAAAATAAATACCACAATGATATCCCCTCACCCCAGAAATAATAGTTATTATAAAATATCCAAAGTACTTTTCTGGATGTGGAGAAACGGAGCCACTGTATATTGCTTTTAAAATTATTTGTATTACCAGTAGGCCTGGCTAGTAATCAATTAAGACACAGACACTTGTTATATTTTAAAATAGCCTTAGTTAACCTAGGGCCAGGCAGATATCAATCCTCTATACTACCTCCCATAGTGGGGCAGGCATGGGATCCCTGTCTCAATCCCATGCCATCTGTTTCTTAATAAATTCTATCAAGCTACCTTCCATCCATAATCCCATATACTTGTTTATGTTCTTTATTTGGGCCATATCCCCATCCATGCCAGCCACATGCTTCTCCTCCATCTAACCCATGGCGGTCTTCCTCTCTTCCCTTCAGGTCTCTCTCTTTTCTCCTTGTGGTTATCTTTCTTCTTCCCAGAATTTTTCTTTCTCTCTCCAAGCCCCACCTATCTCCCCTGCCCTGCCCAGGTGGGATGGCATTTTATTAAACAAAAGGTGGGTCACAGAGACAGCAAACAGTAATTAACATCAAAATACATCAGACCATCCCACAAAAATTGTACAATATTGGTGGGAATATATATTTGTTCATTCACTAGTAAAAAAGTATGGAAATCTTTGAAGAATGAAAAATGTAACCAGCACATGATGGATCAGCCTGACTGATGGCTGGCTCCCTGCCTGTCACAAGAAAAATCATAATCAGTAGGTCAAAGAGACAAGTGCACTCCTGTGTTCACCTCAACACTGTTCACAAAGAATACAACGTGAAATCAACCTAAGTGACCATCTGTCAGTGAACAGTAAAAGAGGTCTGGTCACTCACTCTCCAGCTACAAGTGAGAGTGATGTCTGCCATCTGCCACAGTGTTCACAGAGTTAGAGATTGCTATGCTTCATGTATTCAGTCAGGCCAAGGAGGACAAGCTAGGAGCAAGATCCTGTGTGGCTGTAGCAATTGTCAATAAAGAGCTGTTTGGCCAATCAGCTGAGTAAGACAGAAAGTGGAAGGCGGGACTTCCTGGTAGAAGGGAAGGAACTCTGGGAAAAAAGAGAGAAAAGGGGTTTTTTACTAGGAGACACAGAGGATAAGAGGTGTGTTCCTGAAGGCTGGGAGGATAGCTGAAGACGTGGCTGTAGAAACAGATTGGTGGAGTAGAAGCCTCCCTGGGAGTCATAAGATTAGTACGTTATCGGTTTTTATGTGAGTTTTAAAGGTATTAGGATTAGAGTAGCTCAGCTTCTGCCCAGCATAGTGCTTACAGCTTAAAAGTAAGTCATAGTCTCTCTGTGTCTGTCATTGGGGAACTAGCTGGTTAAAGAAAATGACTGCCTTTACTGATTAATTAATATAGAATAATTTATCTTTCAATGGACAAGCACAGCACATACTCAAACACTTAATTTTAGTTGTTGCTTTTATACAAGTTGGGTAAAACGGCGGTTACCTGGAGTTGGAAACTGCAGAAGCTAAGTACTACATCACAGCACAAAGGGAGAAATAAGTACTATATTCCATTTCAGCACACGGTATCTACTAAAACAGTATCTATTCAAAAAGCTGTAAGAAAGGGTGTGAGTCATTTGGCCATAAAGAAAGAATAGAAGTCTGAGCAAAGAATATGATGAGGAGAGATGGTTCTTCGGGTAAAAGAACTTCCAGGAACAAGCCTGGTGACCTGAACTCAACCCCTAGGATCCATTTTAAGCGGAAGGGGAGAACCAACTCCACAAAGGTATCTCTGACCAACACACACACACACACACACACACACACACACACACACACACACACGTACACACACACACACATACACACACTGTGGTATGCCCTTACATGTGCACATGTGCTCGCACCCTCCACACACAAATTTCATAGTCTTTAAAAACATGTTAAATATAACTTAGTGTTGCATGTAAAGGTAATCTACGTAAATATATACATGTATTTAAATATCACAACTACCCTAAAAAATAGACATCTTTTCATTTATTATCTAAGAAAAATAATATATAAATATAAACATATATTTTAAAATTCTTTCTTACATAATATATAGCAACAATAACAAATGATTATAAAACTTCTAAAAAAGTAGAGTCTTACTGAGGAGAAACTGAAAAATTTAGCTTGCTAGAAGCTGGCTAGTTTTTGTGCCCAGATGATATACTTTTAAGCTCACCACACACATTTTATCCTAGCCTTCCAAAGTCATTGTCATAGAAAGAAGTAGAAATGATATGCCTAGGAATTACTGTAGAGAATTCTTACATATTCAGGAAAAGAAATGAAAGTGAGAAAAAGATGGGGAAAGTATCATTACTGATATTTTGGGGCAACCAAACAGTTTTACCACATGGCTTTAAATAGTCAACTGTAGCATTCATCTACTTTTTGTGTTGGAGAATCAATACCCTGATACAAATCAATGGGGGACCTATGGTCTCAGTCCTGATGCTATGACCTTGTTCTCTGTTAAGCTTGCATTTTCTTTTCTTATTTCAAGGCAGGCACCAAGCTCCTGTGCAGTATGATCTGTGTCAATAAGCACTTCCTCAAATGCCAGAGTCTGTCATTTTAATTTCTTAAGAGGCTGAAGACTCTTTTGTGACTGCCTCAAAGCCAAACAGATAACAGTTTGGGGTGTGTGTGTGTGTGTGTGTGTGTGTGTGTGTGTGTGTGTGTGTGTGTGTGT
>OU015758.1:29195960-29227382 GCA_907169655.1 Acomys percivali | reverse complement strand
TGTGTGTGTGTGTGTGTGTGTGTGTGTGTGTGTGTGTGTGTGTGTGTAAATACACAGATACTTCGAGTTGAGTTTCTGAAACCAAACACCTCTGAACTTCCACTGGAGTATATTGGTTGAGTTAGTTACCAAATTTGGTTCCAGCTTCTTCCTTAGTGACGTTTAGGCTGAACAGAGGTGGGAACTTAATAAGCCTAGGACTTCTCTCTGAGCTTTAAAGACCGCTAGCTCTCCAATGCATAGTAAAACTAAAGCACCTTGTCAAATAACTCGAGACCTTATTCCAATCTCTAAGATTAACTTGACATTCAGAACCTCTGTGGAGTCACAAAGTGCATCTCATCTCACTCTGCGGTTACCGCGCTCAGCAGTTTCGGTTTAGAAGCTACATTTAATTATAAAGGCTAGTAGTGCTCTTTTTTAAAACAATTTTTTTTAAGTTTTGGGATTATACTATAATTGCAATACTTTTTGTTTTGCTTTCTTATCTCCAAAGCCTCCCATATGTCCCTTCTCACTCTCCTTAAAACTCATGATTCTCTACTCATTGTTATCCCATGGGTATATGTATATACACATATACTGTTACGGATTCCTCACTTTTTCTATTCTATCACACTTGTATGTCATTGAGAATTTTCTCAAAGGGAGTCTGATGTATATGGTGAGCTTTTAAATAACTCCAAAGAAACAAACCCTATGGGAGGGCAATTTGTTACATTATCATAACCACAAACGTTTAACCGATTACCTATAATTTGTAGGTCTGAACTAGCATTTATAAGAAATTAGAAAGCATTTTTATTGTCTATAAACTAAAAAAAAATGGAAGTCAACATAAATGTCTAGCATTTGTGGAGTGAGTTAATCATAATGCATCCATACAATAAAATGTACTGCATCTGAAAAAGAGGAAACTGCTTACATATGGATATATATTGTATATCCAAAATATATGTTATAAAACAAAGTCATAGGACTGTGCTTATTTAAGGCATTTCATTGTAAGAAAGATGGCTCAGGTTAAGGCAGTGCACTTGTAGTTTTCATAGATACAAGAAGAATGTAAATAAACAATGTCTCTCTGGAAATGTCTTGAGTGACTTGAAATTGGAAAATCATAGGTAGGAGGCAGGAGGAAACTTCTCACCATTAAATAATTTTACATACTTTGCTATTTATATCAAGTACTTAAATAATATAGAAATAGAAATATGGCCTAAAATAAATAATTTCTCTGTAGCAGAACATACAAGGGGAATTGAACACTTTCTTGATCTTATACTTCATCATTCAGGCTATACATGTCAAGGAAGTATTAGTATTAGCTCAATTTAATCTCTCTGTAATATAAGCATAGCAAGATATCTCATATATATCAAATTATATAAATAGAATTATCTATTGAAATTTATCAACTAAAAGAATGTATTGAATACATTGACCCACATACATCTAGTGCTTGATATACTTATGAAAAGGTTCACATGATATTTTAGACAAAAGACACAGAAAACTTGTCTACAAATAGAGATTGCTATTTCTGAAGGGTTTTCCTCTACCATGGCCAGGGACTTTTCTGACATTTCTTAATCTACTTCACGTATCACCTTCTTTGATGTTGACATGCTTTTTCTCTGCCTTTCTTCAGACTGTTACCATTAAAGCATTGCTAGTTGGCTTCCTGTGGTGTCATAGCCGTTTACGTACTTTTTCAGATTTCAGTTTTCTAAGAAATAGGTGGGAGGCAAACACAACAGATTCAATACTGTGCTGTGAAGTAAGGAAGTAAAGAGGGTGTGGATGAGCGCTTGCCACACTAAGGTCCTAGTCACCCATATGCCCTGTATCTTTGAGCCAAGATGTTCTTCTTTAACAAACAAATAGTATCTGAGACCCTGCTCAGTTCCATAGACAGACTTTTCAATTCTGTCTTTTTAGCAGCAAAGTCTTTCCTTCTCTGTAAGTTCTGCTCCTTGACAGTAGTACCTGCTATCTCTGTTGATTGTCTTTGTAACTAATCTTACAGCTTTATTCCTCTGTAAATATAAAAAGTGCAAGTTACATTAATCATAAATATAACTTTATATTTTCTATGACTGAATTTCTATTTCAAAACTCATCTCACTGGTAACACAGATAGAATCCTGATTTCTAGATGAACAAAGTCTAGTCAAGATTTCTTCAACCCACTTTTCAACACCTTTTTGATATTGGGGGGTGACAAAATATTTTTCCCTCTGACAGGTCCCATCTGGATTGGCATGTTCTCAGCTCTGTGTTGTCTCATCTGGGCACAATGATACAAACACTTTCACACTGAAGTTTCTCACTGCTATTTTTTCTGTGGTGCTTGCCTTTACACCAACCTCAATGATTGCAGTAGCTGCTAAATCTAGTCCTTCCAGTACCCTGCCAGTTCCAATGATGCTCTCATAATCTTCAGCTACACTCCTGTGCCACATATAGTGAGGTTGTCAGTCTCATTATCCTGTGTCTAAGCATATTTAACCCTCTCTATTCTGCTACTACGAGACCATGGTGCTGCTTCTTATAATCAGAGGTTTAGATGAAACAGTATTATTCTCTGATGGACTGGACAGCCTGTGACTATTCCTCTTAAATAGTCCTAGATGGTCTTTCTTTTTCAAATATGTGTGCCCACCTTCCACTCATGCACCCCTCTCCTCCTGTCCCCAGTGTATGCTTTGGCTTTTGTGATGTAAAACATTGACATAGTAGAAATGCCACTGTATCTCTTTCCCCTAGCTGGGCTGCCTTTTCAGGCCCCAGTAGGAAAGGAAGTGCTTAGTCCTCTGTGACTTGATGTACCAGGGTGGGTTGGTACCACTTGCATAGAGGCTTCCCCTTCTCTGAGAAAAAGGAGAGTGGGGTGTGGGGGAGGGGGATGTGAGGGTGGGACTGAGAGGAGAAGAGGGAGAGGGCTGGAATCAGCCTGTAAAGAGATTAAATCAATAAATAAATGAAAAAATGCCTGCAAAATTATTTGGTATTGAGTGGTGAGAATTAGTTGTTTTTGGCTTTGACGTTATGACTGATTCTTGCTGAAAAGAAAAACACAACAGCTAATACACCAGCAAAGCGTCCCAGATACTCACTGTAGCCTTACCACACAGGTATAATGGGCTCTTTATGAAAGCTGTGGCTGGATTTCTCAAGGTCATAAGCCTAGAAGTGAGCAGCTTTGGAATTGGACCCAGATCCTTCTGTTCACAGACCTTCAGCTCTTAATCATCATTGTCTCAACAATTTATGTCTCCCTACCAAAGCTTAGGAAATTTACATTTTTCTTACTTAAGTGATTCTTTTGTGTCTTGGGGTTATATTTACAGATTTCATAACTTGACATTTTAGTCAGCTCCTAATCCATGCTGTTAGTTTTCAAATGTGTTGTTTCTTTTGTACACTATGTTTAATCTACAGATTTTATTTTGTTTAGCCTAGAAACTTTTTAAAGGAACAGCTTTTATAAGAATAACATCTTACTTTCCTCTGTCACCATGTGCCTCTACATTCATTTTTCTCTACCTTGAAGTGTTCATGTAAATTTTATTAATTCTCTTTCTCAACAGTGTCCATAACTAAAGTTGCTACTGGCCAATGTACGAATATGGGAGAGAACCCATTCATTGTGGTTTTCCAACTTTGAGCAAATCCCTTGCTTCAGATGAGTATGAAAGAAAAATAACAGGCAATGACTTCGTATATCCTTACCTCATGGGCTAGATGGTTTTTTTAATGCCTTTGCTCTTTTTAAATGGAAATAGGTGGAAAACTGAAGGCAGAATGCCTTCTTCTCTCTACTGTGTTTCCAACTATGTTTTTTGAAGTATAGGAAGAGGAAAACAGGAGGAAGCAAACTTGATACCCTATGAGCATATACAGAGGGAGGTAATCCCTCTGAGGAAAAGTTATAAGGGAGGGGAATAAGGGGAAAATGGGAGGGAGGGGAGAATGGGAGGATACAAGGGATGGGATAACCATAGAGATGTAACAAGAATAAATTAATAAAAAAGAAAAAAAAGAAAAAAAAAGAAAACTCTAGTGGAAGGGGAATAAAGAAGGGAAAGGATAGAATGAAAGAGAGAAAAGGGAGAGAAGGCCAGAAACTGTGGGTAGGTGGACATAAAAACAAATAGAATATTTATGTATCAGAAAATCAGAGTAGACTTTCAAAGCCATAAAGTCCATACTCTGAGTGGATAGACAAACAAACAAACAAAGAAAAACAAAGCAAAAAAGAACAGTGTTAAGTCTTCAGACAGTTGTTATAATTCCCTATAAAGGAACTGCTACACATGAAATCACAGCAGGCAAATATATTTGTATACTAAGTTGTGAATAAGTGCTTTCAGAGATGTGTGTCAGCTGTCAACTTCACAGGATGCTAATCACCTAATAGTCAGGTCTTCAGGCACACCAGTGAGAGGTGAAAAGAGTCACATTAAAAGTGGACAGCACCATTCCCTGGTCTTGGATCCTGGGCCCAAGCATTCACTCATTATAGATGATGCAGTGGGGCCTTCGGAGTCAAACTTCTGCTCCCTTGACTTCTTTGCAAACTGAATTCTGTAGCTAAAGCAGAAGCAAACCCTTTTTGTCTTGCGTTCGTTTCTGTCAGAGCATTTTATAAGGACAAAAACATGAGAAGAAACTATGACAAGATGTTTTTCTGAAGAGGAATGTGGCTCTGATTTCAGAATTGCCTTCTAAGAGAATAATATTAATGTCCGGGAACTAGAAGTTATACTCAACGGTCTGTGTTGAAGACAACCTGATATTAAGGTATTTCAGATGATGCATTTCTCAATTACTTCTTTAGATAAACTAGTTAGAGTGCCTTTTAAAAATATGCTGCAATGCATTAAAGTCAACAGAAAGTTATATGTACCTAATGTTAGGATTCTGCCCCAGTCTAACTGGTATGTCATTGCCTATCTGCCACTGTGTGCCCCTGCCCAGTTATATAAAAGGACACACCCACCTTACCCTTCTCTCTTATTCTCTTCCTCCTTCTTCCTCTCTTCTACTCTTGCTGTCTCTATCTCCTTATCTCTCTGTCTCTCTATTTTCTCTGGGGAACCCGTCCCTTCCCCTCTTTCCTTCTCTCCTGATGGTCATATAATAAACCTCTCAATATTATATCTGTTGTGTGGCACATATTTCATATTTCACATCTCATTAAAATTTTAAACCTGCCCTGAGCCACTTGATACTCTGAGTGCTAGGGACAAAACAGTTTTAAATACTCAGCCTCAGTTTTCAATGCCTTATATGCTGGCTATGGAGAAAGTCCGTTTCTGACCGTTAGTCTGGATCACACTGTCAAGTACAGAAAATATGTCTAAGATTCTGAAGTTAAGCAATGCATTCTATTTATGAGTAAATAAATGACAATAATTACATGAAATGTTTGTTTATTCATTCTTCACTTTCATTTAGGCACCAGCTAAATATGTCTAACTGCATTAAAACACTATATAATTCTACATTAGAATTTTTATCTGTGAGGAAAAAATATAGATTCTTTTGAAGGTTTTTACTTAAGAAGGAAAGAGTTCATCCTAGAAATACGAATTTGATGCTGCATACAATTGCTTATAAATGTAGGATTTTGGAAATGGTGCTATAGAAGAGATGGTGATAAAGTAGATCTGGCTCATATTTCTAAGGATTTTTACAACTTCTAAAAATTCTGATTAGATTTTCTTCTAACATTTGAAGAGACTATTGAGATCACGTGACGTCTCAGTTGAATGGTACTATAAAGTAATGTCACTGATTTTCAGGTTATGCTGAACGTGGCTGCAGGATACGCCAAAAACAGGTTCCCTAATGGAGTCAGTTCGTTGTATTTTCAAGGCAAGTAAGTAAAATTAGGGAAGTTGTATTGTTAGTATTAGAAAACTATATTGTTTTAAAGGCTCAAGATTTATAGTTTTAAGTATATACCTTTCAAACTGGCAAGGACTTTGAATATAGTTTCCCCATCCTAGCATTCACAAAGTCTTTTGATTTTACTGTTCTTACTTAACGTTAGACAAAGTCCTATTATGTAATCCTCGCTAGCCAGAAACTTACTATGCTGACCAGGCTGGCTTTGAACTCACAGAGATACTCTGACTTGGCTTTCCAAGCACTGGCATTAAAGGTGGGGTTCATCATGTCTGGGAAACCTCTGAGATTGATCTCCAGAAATTCGTACAATTGGATAAAAGTCAGGTAAACAAGTGGATGAAATATCAAGCTACCTTGTCTATTTATCCACTGTGCTTCAATGGACAATCAATTTACTTGTCTCTATCTTCCTCTCCCCATCCCTATGCAGTCTAGATAAATATATGTTCATGCCTACTGGGTCCCATTGAACCCTCCTGAGGAATAGCTATGAGTTCCCCATGTCAGCAACACCAGCTTCATCCAGGAGCTTGTTAAGTGTACACTTTCTGGACAGCCCAGTCCTATTGAATCTAAATCTACATTTAACAAGATCCCAGGGTGATTGATAGGCACATTAAAGCCTGAGAAGCACCCATCCATGTATACATGGGCAACCATTATACTTCCTGTAAAAATGAAAGAAAAGGGGGAATACTGTGTTTTAGGAGAGAAATAGATGATTACTGATTTCGTTGGGACTGCTAAAAAACATGTTGAGGCCATGATTACATTATTGAATAACAACTTTACCATTGGGAATAGTTCATGTTTGGCCCTGCATATAATTTATTTAATAATAATAATAATAATAATAATAATAATAATAATAATAATTACTACACATATTTATTTACACATTATATTGTAACTTTAAACTAGTATGGTTTCAACAGAAATGATTGAAGTACAGGGCATTTCTTGAGGATTAATGATGTTAGAAGAAATAGCTGGCTTGAGACTGAAAGGCAGAAAGCAATTAATCCATCAAATTATTAATTCTTAACACATGCCTTATGTTGAAGTTGCTTTTGCTTCGTCCACAGAGCACAAGGGAAAGAAAACTGGAGCTGCAGTTCGGCGGATATTTTCCCCTGTGCCAGGCAGCTTCACTTTGTTGTTCGCTAATATTTTCTGGAGGCTCTCATAGGGACTCACTGCTTTGTTCATTAACCTTTCAAATCGCTTAAGGCTTGCAGCACACAGAGCACAGGAGGATCTATTGCTGTTACCTCAGCATTTCATTTACTTCACTGTGCTGCACCTTCTCCATGCTAGAAATGTACTGTCAATTCTAAACTCATTATGCAAATACTACACCTAGGCACTATTATTCTGACTTCCATTAGCTCTACTCCCCCATTAGCTTGGCCTCCTGTGAATAAGAAGTGTCAAATTACGAATGTAGATTTGTGGGACAGGGGTGGGTGGGCTACACTGAATGGTCTCCTGCGGAATCAGCAGAAACTAATTGTATTTGAATCAAACTCTACATCCTTTATGTTCTAATATGACAGTTCTAAAACCCTCTCTCAAGAAAAATTGTTCCGCCTGCGAGCCTTTGAAATCAGCTGAGGAAATAATGTTGTGTTTACAAAGCCGGCAGACATCTCTCAGCAACGCACCCTTTCCTTTGTCTGCTGAATTGTTTAGAAGTAGAAGCGTGTCTTAAATAAAGCTGTGTGCCCTTGTGTGCAATAAAACAGGTTGGATGTACTCAAGACCATCTGAATTTCTCATCCTTTGTCCTCAAAATGGGCGTATGCTGTGTCCACATGTCATGTCGTGTGCTAACTCTCTCTATTCCTCTATTCGAGACATATATTCAAGACCTTCAAATATAAACCACCATCATAAGGGTGCTGCTGTTTGTCTTCTGTGCCTTCCAAATGAGTGGATTTAGGCACACGAGTGAGAATTGCAGGGCTGATTCTGAGTGTTTGGATGTCATATTTCCCCCTCTGCCCAGTGCATATTGCTAAATTTCCATTCTTCCAGTCACCCCTACTACTGTAGGGTAAAATCTAAAGATTTTCCATCAATGAGCACTCATGAGCAGAGAGCAACTAAATCTTCTGAGCACCTCCTTATCAATGAAGATGTTTCAGTAGTCACTGCCCTTTCACTAAGTGATGCACAATATATAAAATACCTTTTAAATGGAACGATGGCGGACTTTAAATATTTTTAAATTGATATGTCATTTTTTTAAAATATTGTATTAATTTATTCATATTACATTTCAATTGTTAGCCCATCCCTTGTATCCTCCCATTCCTCCCTCCCTCCCACTTTCCCCCTTACTCCCCTCCCCTATGTCTGTGACTGAGGGGGACCTCCTCCCCTCTGTATATGCTCATAGGGAATCAAGTCTCTTCTTGGTAGCCTGCTATCCTTCCTCTGAGTGCCACCAGGCCTCCCCATCAAGGAGACATGGTCAAATATGGGGCACCAGAGTTCGCATGAAAGTCAGACCCCACTCTCCTCTCAACAGTGGAGAATGTCCTGTCCATCGGCTAGATCTGGGTAGGGGTTTGAAGTTTACCACCTATATTGTCCTTGGCTGGTGCCATAGTTTGAGCAGGACTCCTGGACCCAGATCCAAGTGTCATAATGTTCTTCTTGTAAGTTTCTAGGACCCTCTGGATCCTTCTATTTCCCCATTCTCCCAGGCTTCTCTCACCTAAAGTCCCAATAGGATGTCCTCCCCTCTGTCCCACTTTCCTGGTGTGTGAAGACTTTCATGGGACATGCCCCTTGGGCTAGTGTCTCAGGATCATGAGAATTAACATAGTAAAAATGGCCATCTTGTCATTGTTTTTAATCCGAGTTGATAGAAATGGTTGACATCTTAGGAAAGAAATCAGTCATTGAAAGTTGCAATTTAAAAACTGAGTTCATGATCAAATATGATTTCTTTGCAAGACAAGGAAAAATACAATACTTCAGTTTCTACATGACACTTGCTGCACAGCTACCCATCCCCCACATATATATTACTGAGTACCTATTTTGTGATACATACACATAAGCACACCAGTTTCCATATGAGCAGTTCTTTTGACTTGAACTATGAAATAATGGTTTTGTACTTGTGAAGTGGGAATGGATTTAAATTGTTATATCTGTATATAATTTCATTTCAAGGGCAACAATAAGGTTTTGTGCTATATGTAAAGTCAAAATCATCATGGATTGCACTCATATTATATGTTCCTGGAGAGTATATGAATTGTCCATGTATGAAATTTGAGGAAGGGAAAATTAGTGAAAACAGAAAAATACCATCTGAGAACAGCAGGTCACATGTGTCATTTGGTACACATGGGCATTTAGTACATTTTAAAGCACTATCTTCAACAACCTTAAGAAGTCTTTGGCTTGTGTGTACTTTTCTCCCCAGTTCAATAGGTTTCTTCAACATTTTTTATGCACTGACATCCGGAGATATTGATTGAAACATATTTTATCACTAAAAGCAGCCAATGTATTTAAACACCCAATGATTTTGTTTTTAATGTGATTTTATCTATGAGTCATTTCCTCACAGTGCGTGCTTGTTAGTGCTGCATGAAGCAATGATTTCTTGGCAGTCAATGAAAGCTCAATGTTAGAAATGTTAGAGTCTGACTTAAGTGACCCTTTATTTCATAGCCACAAACTTGGAGACTTCTGCAAATACTGAACTTTAAATTAGCCTGCAATTGAGAGAATTTTGCAGTAAATATTTTAGTTAATGAGTATTTTTTAGCCCATCTCTCTAAATATATTATCTAATCAAATTACATTTTTTATTAATAAAAACACAGATTAGGTCAAATAAGTAGTATCTTTATATAGTTAGGATTTACTTAGTTAAATAAGTACTGAATTTGTATATGTAAATATTAGTTTATCTTATGACCATTTTCAGATTTCATATTAAACTCTCAAGTACTTTCTTATTCTTGCTCTTTCTCTAATTTATGACTTGTTTTTTAATTGTTTATACACAAGAATACATGTAGACACACATATACACACACATGCACATGTATACACACACACACACACATTAAATATAACCTTCTCAGTCTGTATAATGTTACTTATGTTTCAGGACCAACCACTTACTATTGATGACCAACAGCAGTTCTTTCCTGGGTAAGGCTGTTTGTCCTGTTCTCAGCATCCCCCGTTGCTCATAGTTCTTTGTCTATGCTTAAGCCCCACAAGCTTTCTCTCTTTCATGTTGTCATTTCCATTGGTGAAGGTATACATGTCTTGTTTATGCAGCTATGCTAATGAGACTTCCTGGGTGCTGCCTATGTGACACAACCTCACAGTGATCTTCCTGTTTCTCAGGTTCTTACAATCATTCTGCCCTATATTCCACAATGATCACTAAGCCTTGAGTGCGGGAGTTGTGTTGTAAATCTATCAGTTGGAAATGGGTTCCACAGGATATACTGCTGTCTGGGTTTTGGATAATTTGTTGTTTTCTGAAATAGGCCCCACCTGTTGAAATGTTTGATGAGGGCTGAGAACTACAATTATCTGTGGGTGTAAATATAAATATTTGGAATGTAGTTAGGAATTATTCTGGCTTAGTAAAGTGGTAATGGCAGTTTTTCCTCCAAGATCCATAACCTCACTATTTCTGGTAGTTGGTTGTGTTCACAGTACCAAACATGATTTCCCTCTTGTGGAGTGGGTCTTGAGTCCAATTACAGATGTTTACCAATGTATGTGTGACACAAGTATATTATTAAAGTTGTTATATAATAAGGGTTGTTGCTATGGTTCCTAGACATAATAGCTCAGTAGGGTAAATGTTTGCTTTGCTCCTTTGGAAGCTTGTATGGTATCTTCTAGTACCATAAAATTTAGTATTCAAGGACAAGGCCTTCAGGTCAGATCCAGATCCTCTGAGCCCTGTGCCTGAAGAACATGGAGCTTTAATTGTGGAGAGCAGAGAGAGATAAGTATAGAAGAAAAAAAAAGAACAGAAGCAGAAGCTGATGATGATTAGGGAGGACATAGATAAATGTAGAAGAAGAATGAGGAGGAGGAGGAAGAAGAGGAGAAGAGGAGAAGAAGAGGGAGAAAGAGCACAAAATAACAGTAAAGGTGTCTATGAGGAATCATATTATTTATCGGCATAAATTATACATAATATATTTAAGTGTGTATAATATATAGTTTAAATGGAAATTTCCATATAAGCTGACAGTGGCCTTTCATGAGCCATAAACTAACAAACAAGACCCCCCAACATCAGGCATGAAATGTCCCTTTGCATTGTTGGCAGGTGTTGCCTGAGAGACTCCCAAAATACTGTAGGCTATTGGTTTTGTCATTTGTTGCCTTCCAGAGGTGAGAGGTAAGTTCCTATTAGTGTAGAAATTGGTGTTTTAAGATGTAATTTGCAAGTGACTAAAGATAGAAGAGTTAATGTTGAATGAAAAATGTTGTAATCTAGTTTTCTGAAATTTTGTATTAACTAACTGTATAACATATTCATTTCTAGAATGTGGGTGATATTGCTTATCATTTGAGAGCCCACTAATGATTATTGAATATAAATGGACAGAATGTAAACAACAGTGAATAAAAATAATTTCTGAAAGTTGTAAAGTTAAAAAAATTAATCAGTTGTTTTATTCATACAATTTCAAATTACAATGTGATACATGATATATTTTGTATCCTCAATATAATTTATTTAAGTTGCAGCACAGAAGACAGAATAGCAGCAACTAAGATGGGGAGGTAAGTGAGATGGCGACATATGTGGATCTGAAATCATCTATAAAGTATTTATGCAATATTTTGATATATCAAAAAGAGACTTTCTTCAGAAAAAATTACTTTACTGATCACTGATAAATATGAAAATCTGTGATGGGACATCTCTGAAGCCAATATCCTCTGATTGCTCTTCATTAATTTGTTTATTGTGATATTTACTAGCAATTATCAACTTGACAGGTCTAAAACTATAAGGGAAACAAACCTTGGGTCACACTTGTGAGGAAGTTTCTAGATTAGGATGTTTTGAAAGAAATACCCTAAATAAGGAAGGACCTATTTCATTGTCTGGATTGGTAGACTGAATACACACACACACACACACACACACACACACACACACACACACACACACGTATATATATATGAAGATAGAGAGGAATGGGGGGGTTGGACATAAGCAGAATGACATTCTTTTTTCTTGTTTTTTTTTAAACATATTTTAATTTTTACATAAACATTTATATTATTACACATATATACAATAAACTACCTGTAGCAAGAAGAACCATGACACAATCAAGCATTATATAAGAGTTATATTCTTAGTGTTTTGGCTATTTGTATTTGACAGCCTTGAATAAAATATCTTTCCTATCTTGGTGCATCTAAAATTCTGAATGTAAACCCTCATTCCCTCAAACCCTCAAACCAAAAATGAAATCTTGTAGTATTCAATGAAACTGAAGACACAACATACCCAAACTTATGGGACACAGTGAAAACAGTGCTAAGAGGAAAAGTTCATTGCACTAAGTGGCTTTATAAAGAAACTGGAGAAATCCCATACTAGCAACTTAACAGCACATGTGAACGTTCTAGAACAAAAACAAACAGACACACCCAAGAGGAATAGACGGCTGGAAATCAACAAACTCTGGGCTGAAATAAATAAATTGGAAACAAAGAAAATAACCCAAAGAATCAATGAAAGGAGAAGCTGGTTCTTTGAGAAAATCAACAAAATTGACAAACCTTTAGCCAAACTAACTATAAGGCAGATGGAAAGTATTCAAAGCAACAAAATCAGAAATGAAAAGTGGGACATAGTAACAGACACTGAGGAAATCCAAAGAATCATCAGGTCTTACTTCAAAAGCTGATATGCCACAATGTTTGAAAACCTAAATAAAATGGACAGTTTTCTTTATAACTACCAAAATTGAATGAAGATCAGGTAAACAAATTGAATAGTCCTACCACACCTAAAGAAGTAGAGGCAGTCATCAAAAGTTTCCCAACAAGAACAACAACAACAAAAAGCCCAGGACCAGATGGACTCAGCACAGAACTCTACCAGACCTTCAGAGAAGAGCTAGTACCATAAGCCATTCTTGATGGATTTTGGAATACCACAATGTTGAAGGACTTAGCTTATGAGAACAAGCACACTATTAAGAACTAGGGTAGAAGCCTCTAAATCCCAGCACTTGGAGAAGGAGAGGCAGGCAAATCTCTATGAGTTTGAGGCCAGCCTGGTTTACAGAGTGAGTCCATGACAGCCAAGGTTACACAGAGAAACCCTGTCTCATAAAACAAAAGAAAGCAAAATAACCAACCAATTAAAAAAAAGGAACTAGGCTAGAGGTCATTTTTGTACATTCGGGGAAGAGAAAAAAATGGTAACATTCTGGCCTTGATTTAAGAACTTAAATGAGGTTTAATTAATAACTTATGGATTAATTTGTTTGGCAGAAGAAATTCCAAAGCAAGACGTCACTGAGAATAGGTCATGACTAGTTTTCATAGCTATTATCAAGGTCTAATAGGAGAAAGAACAGAAAACGGGAAATAGTGTTTATTTTTTCCTATGGAAAGGTATGGACTTAAAGATACAAGCAAGGAGGCTGAGGAAATAGTTGTATTTGTAGAAGAGATTGCCACCATTAAAAATAATCTGAAACTATACTGGGGTAATAGAAAGGGTGCATTAAAGGCAAAACCTAGCACATAAAGATTCCATCTTGTGAAAGTGAAATTCATTTGAAGAAAGAGATGCTAAGTGAAAATTCTGCTGAAGAGGTTATCCCTTTGAAAGCAACTGCTTCAGTATATAGAGTCCTCTATAGCTTTGGTTTAAGAGAGTCAGACTACATCTCAAGTTGGCAACAGAACTCTGCAGCAGCAGCAACCTGCTATTTATTTTGCAGGCATGAAAGGCCCAAGTTGAGATGGTTATGGTGTCTCATCTCAAGGAGCCAAAGAGAAGCTGAAGAAAGGAAATGTGAGGTGGGGGGTGGGGGTGCAGTGTACTTACAAAGATACCTTAAGAAATCATTGTATAAGGGGAAGCCTAGATCATAGTGGATACCTCAGGGTATTAGATATGACAGAACCATGGTACATGCACTGAAAAATGATGTGGACAAGAGTAGAGCTGGCCCAAGGGAGAGGTTAGACCCAGAGGGCTAGAGTTTCCCAAGCCTTTATTCATTCATTCATTCATTCATTCATTCATGGCTGTTTTCATTCCTCTCATTTGAACTGAGGATGTTGGGTTTATTCCACTGTCTATTGAAGTACACATGTAATTTATTTTTCTATGTTACAGGGGCTCACAGTTAGGAGATTTCCCAGGCCTTCCCCTATGTTTTTAAATGGTGCTTGATTGTGAAAAAAAAATCTCTGGGTTCTTTTGGGGTTGGATTGAATAAACTTTGAATTATGAAATAACCCTGGGCCTGTGAAGCAAAAGGGTGGAAAGTGATGCCTTGAGAAAAGTATGCTTGGATGTTTTCAAAGTAGATTGAAAATGGTTAATTAAACATCAATTAGACAGGATCTAGTATCACAGAGGAAACAAAGCCCTGAGCAGGTATGTGAATAAGGAAGTTTCTACAATTGGTAAATGAGGTGGAATGACCCATTCTAAATTCTATGGAGTTAAGTTTCTGATAATTAAAAGGATATAGCAAGCAGAGTATTTGCTTTCATCTTTCTATGACTTGTAACTGCTGACCTAGTGTGAAGAGCTGCCGTGTGCTCTTGTTGTTGTGTAGAAGGAATCTCCTGTGTATACTATGGATGCAACACCTGTCAATTAAAAAACAAAAAAACCTATGGCCTATGCTTGAGGCCAGATATAGGTGGGACATCCAGCAAGCAGAAGGGATACAGGGCTAGAGCCAGGAGCGGCAAGATTTAGCTTGCAAGACCTGAGGAAGATGGATGCGTTGTGCCTGAGCCCAGGTAACAAGCCACATGACAGAAGGTAAATTTGTATAAATGTGCTATTTTAAGTTATGAGCTAGTCAGAGAAGAGCCTAGCTATATGGCCTAGGTATTTGTAAATATATTACCTTGAGTCTCATGAGTCGTTATTCTGGGAGCTGAGTGATGGGAAGAAAAATCACGGGCATCATAATGGTGTACTATTACACTGTCGTGCCTTGCTTGCTATGAGGGACTGTATTCTAAAACTGTGAGACCAAATAAAAACCATCGTAAGTTATTTTTTGTTGTGTATTTTGTCATGGCAGTAGTGAAAGTGGCTTATCCAATGCAATTTAGTAATCAAAATATGTACACACACACACACACACACACACACACACACACATACACACACACAAAATGGGTATTTGACTATATTCTACAGAAATACCTCAAATAATATAATTAGCTAATATATATATACATACATTCTTAAGCAAGTTCTATCAGTTCTAAAACAATATGTTTTGGTTTATTATGCAATAGAAAAATACTAAGAATATTCAGTTTTAAAAAGGCCATGGAAAGCTGGGCATAGTGGCAGCCTTTAATCCCAGCCAGCCAGGTCTACAAAGTGAGCCCAGGACAGTCAAGGCTACACAGAGAAACCCTATCTCAAATAACAAAACAAAATGAAAATAAATAAAAGGCTGTGGGTATTGAATATGGTATACTTACTTAGTTTATTATATGTTGGGCATTCTAAGTATTTTTTTTCCTACATAAAGATGCTTAGATATGCTCTCAATTTCCAAATCAATGATATTTTTAAATATAAAAATCCATGAAATGGTGGCTAGAGAAATGTCTCGGCAGTAAGAGTGCCTATTGCTTTTCCAAAGGACCCAAGGTCAGTTCCCAGCACATGCACTGTGTGGCTCACTGTTTCCTACAGCCTCAGCTCCAGGGACATCCATTTTTCTCCTCTGTGGTCATCGATGTTCATGTGCATATACTCATTCACACACCACACACATAAAACAAAAGGCTTATTTAATTGGTAAAATAATCATGAGTAAATATCTAAGTCATAATTTATTACTTTGTTGTTGGACTGTTCTGTGTGTATGCTTTTGTTGATTAGTTCACTGAGCAGCTCTTAGGTCTGACTGTGTGATGGGCACTTAGTTTCTGACTGTTCAAGTAGATACTTGACTCCTGGTAGATAGGAGGAGACTTACTCCTATGTAATTTTTACTTAGTTAAGTGTAAAGGACATAAACCAAGGAATGAACATATTAATATGTCATACTTATAAATTTTTAAATTAATGTTATGAAGTAAAGAAACAAAGTATGTAATGGGAAGTGAACACAGAATCACCAGGGTTGGCACCAGGCACGCTTCATTGGAAATCTGTGACCTACTTAACAAAGAAAACACTACGTATAATGAGTTTGAACTTTCTAACAAGGAATGTGCAAGCTAAGGAGTCACAGAATTACTTTTGACACATGAAGGAAATCTATAAACACAAATGTAGATGATAAAACTTAATGGCTCTGTAGAGGATATTGCAGGGGTCAACACTCTTCTTTAATGAACCATTAACACTTAAAGGTATGTATTAAAATGATGCTAAGATTAGGACATAGCACTAGGAGTAAGAAAATTTAATGACCAAGTAACTATTCTTGCTACAGGGTTCACTAATTCATAAAACTCTGGCCCATAAGTGAGGAATCATATCATAGGTCAAGTCATATCAGATCAAGCTTCAGGGGGGAAATTATGATGGCCAAACTCACAATGGGGCAAGTTAGAATGAAGCCTGATCGTGTTTTCCCTTTCAAAGAAATGCACGTCCCATGTTTGTAATGAGGAAGATTTAGTCTGGTAACACGTCACTTCAATAACTGGATTTTAAAGAGATAAAGGATTATTTATTCCAAACAAAATAAAAAGATGGTTTTTTTGTATATGTGTCTCTCTACATCCATAGATATTTATTAGATGATTAGAATTATGCTTTCTATCTCTTTTTATCTAGTTTTTAATTTTTATTTTAGTTTTAATTTTTAATGTGTTCATTTTACATTCCTGATTGTAGACTTCTCTCTTGTCACCTCTCAATCCCATTCCCCTCCCTCACATCCTCTCTCTCCCTACCCCAGTCCTCAGAAACAGGAGCCCTCCTCCACAATATATGACGTCAGCCTACTGTCTCATCTGGAGTGCCTGTATCCTCTTCCTCTGTGGCTGGTTATCAACCATTTACTTTCTGAGTAAATATTTAACGATAATCTATTATTGCTTATCCTTATCTAAATTTCATCATTTTAAAAATAAACTGTACATTACCTTAGGTCTGATTAGTCTAAATAATTATAAATTAGATAAATTGACTGTGTGTTATCCTTGGCAGTTCACTTGGCTGCTATGGGCTACTAAAATACATTTAGCTGCTTCAGGGTTTGAGGCTACCTATGAGAACTTCTCAGAGCACCACTAGTTTTGCTGGTTAGTTGGCTACATTTTTACACAATGTACACTGCCTAAGACTACTTTCTTAACTCTGAAAAATACCTATGATAGAAATTGCAAGTTAGGAGTGTGTGATCTGCATTCATTTGGTTTGAAGTCATTGTGTTCATTATATTTTTAACATTGAATGATTTTAAAAAATAAAGAAACAAGTAGGGTAAAATATCATATAGAGGAACCAAAAGATAATGTTCTTATTGTCAGCAGTTATTGGAATACTATCTCAAAGTCATGTCCAGGCTGTTCTTGCAAAAACTAAGAAGACTCTGAGTTTAGGAAAAGAATCAGCACAAAAATATTTTAATGGAAAGGCTCCGAGTTTAGGAAAAGAATTAGCATACATTGAAAAAGTCAATTTCAGTAGTTATATATGCATGGAGCTCTCAATATAGATAGCTTATGTAGCATTGACATCAGAGGTATAGTAAGAACTAAGTAGGTAGGTAGGAACAAACAGGCAAAAAACATAATTTTTCATTTTTTCTTTGTGATATTATAATGTAATTACATATCTTCCTTCCCTTTCATCCAAAGCTTTTTATATACCCTTCCTTGCTCTGTTTCAAATTCATGAGTCTTTTTTGTTACTAAAAACATATATGCAGATGTGTTTACATACATTTTTAAAAATATAATCTGCTTAGTCTGTCTAATATTACTTATGTGCATATCTTCCAGGCTGATCCTTTAGTACTACATAACTGACAGTGTGCTATTCCCTGGGGAAGAATCTTTTCCCCACTCTCAGCACTCCTAAATTGTCTGTAGTTCTTTCTTTACATGAGGTAAAAGCCCTTTTAGTTAGTGGTATGTGATTTAGAGTGTTCTCCTCCTAAAGAACCAGCAGGAAAGACACCAACACCGGGAACTCTTCTTGTGGCAGTTTACTCAGGATTCTTGAATAACGGTTGACCCCGAGGACCACACCCAGAAAGCCTTTATAGTGTGACTGCTCCAATCAGAGCCTGCCACATTGTCACTCACAATTGGTGCAGAAGGATCGCGCCACTGAGGGTCATACCATTGCACATGCACATAAGGGGCTCATTCAAGAGCGCATTGCGCATGCGCATTGCTCTGGGGAAGCAGCAGGGGGCGCTGCTATCTGTGGCGCTCCACAATGAAAATGTAAGGACCTTGTAAAATGTTATTCTTAAAGTCCTTTGTGAGCATTTACTTTTCTCCTGGGACTATATTACTATTGTTTTTATTCACTTTATATCTTTCTCATAGCCCCATACCCCCTCTCCTCCAATCTCTTTCCCCCTTCTCCCCTCCCCTATTCCTCAGAAGAGGGGAGCTCCCCTTCTCATCTTCTCCAGATCATCAAGTCACACCAGGTGACACAAGTCTGCTTGTCGTCTTCCCCTGTGGAATGGCAAGACATCCTGCCAGGAGGAAGTGATTTTAAAAAAAGCAGGCATCAGATTAAATTTCAGAGACAACGGGGATCCAAGATGGCGGCGAGCAGTGTGGACCGTGTTTGGAGGCTCCAGTGAACAATTCGGGGAATTGCGCAGATTTCTGAGCCAGGAGCACCGGGGTCCTGACACCACGATGGCAGGAGTGCTCCACAGTTCGGGGGAACCAGGGTGCGGAGGACCTGCGTGCCCCTGCGCACGGGAGGAGTGCAGATTTTCTCGGCTCAGAGCAGCAGCGGCAACAGCAGCGGCACCAGTAGCAGTGGCTGAGGTTTGCAGCTCAGAGCCTTCCGGTGGAGGCAGTTAGTGTGGTGGCTGGTAGGAGTTGCTGAGGGAGAGGGGACTCCAGATGGGATTTGGGTAGCGTGGTGCAGTGTGACACAAACTGGACTCGGCGGACAGTTTGGCCCCAGAGTCTTGGGTACAGCTCAGTGCGCAGTGCCGTGGAGACGCTGGCTCAGCACAGCAAGCAATTCTGCCCAGGGCAACAGCTCAGCATAGCTACATGATGCAGACTGGGTGGAGGGCTCAGGTCCACCAAAGGCGCCAACTCAGCGCAGCCACAGTTCGCCAGCTGTGACACAGGCTGGGCGGAGTGCTCAGGTCCACCGAGGGCGCCAACTCCGTGCAGCCGCAGTTCCCCTGCTGTGTCACAGGCTGGGCGTAGGGCTCAGGTCCACCCAGGGCACCAACTCAGTGCAGCCGCAGTTCACCTGCTGTGACGCAGGCTGGGCAGAGCACTCAGGTCCACTGAAGGCGACAGATCAGCGCAGCCGCAGTTCACCTGCTGTGACGCAGACTGGGTGGAGTGCTCAGGTCCACCAAAGGCACCAGCACAGCAAAGCCACAGTTCACCTGCTGTGACACGGGCTGGGTGGAGTGCTCAGGTCCACCAAAGGCACCAGCACAGCAAAGCCACAGTTCACCTGCTGTGACGCGGGCTGGGCGGAGCGCTCAGGTCCACCGGAGGCGCTAACTCACATCAACGATCAGTTCTGCCCAAGACACTAACTCAGCTTTGTGGGTAGTTTGGGGGCACTGACGCAGGCTGAGGTCAGCACACAGATTCAGCCCAGAGGCCCTAGCTGGACTTGACGGGCAGTTTAGGCCCAGAGATTCTAGCTGAGCAGTGTACACAGGCTCGGCGGTCCCAAGACTCTGGCTGGACTATCCACGCAGTATAGGCCCGGAGTCCTGGGCTGAATTCAGCGTGCAGTGTGGGTCCATAGTCCCTGGCTGAGCTCAGTGCACAATTCTGCCCCGGAGACTTGGGTGGAGCTCGGCGTGCAGTTTAGGGCCAGAGTCCCTAACCGTGCTCAGCAGGCCGATTGGGCCCACAGATTCTAGTAGAGCTTTTGGCACAGTCCTGGCTCTAAGACTCTGGTTGGACACAGTGTGCAGTTTGAATCCAGAATTCCTGGCTGAACTGGGTGGACTGTTTGGGCCTGAGTCAATAACTGACTACAGCTCGCACTTTGGCCAAAGCCCCTAGCTGAGCTTGGTGTGCAGTCCCAGCCCAAAAATTCTGGCTAGACCCTGTGTGCATTTTGAGCCCAGAATTCCTAGCTGAGTTCGACAGACGGTTGAGGCCCTGAGATTCTCGCTGAGCTTTGCGGGTGGTTCGGGCCCAGTGTCCCTGGCTGGACTTGGCAGGGAATCCAGAAGACTGTGGATATCTTGGCCTGACCCAACGCTCATCCAGAGACCCAGAACGATTGCAGGACCCACAGCACAGGGGAGCTGAATATAACTGGCTGTGAGAGCCCAAAATGCCAGGGCTAACTTCCTGCCATCCACACCAGTGAAGCATCAGAGCTTCCAGCCTACAGAAATCGTGAGAAAACAAGTGAATCTATCATCAGACACCCTACATCCAACTCGGGAAGCTACACAACAAAATCAAAGAAGGCAAGATGTCTAAAGAACAGCGTAAAAGCATACGCAAAAAACCCCAAAACAACATGGCGTCTCCAGTTTCCAGCTATCCCAAATAAAACAACCCAGAGAGCTTAAATACAACGGAAATACAAGAAAATGACCTCAAATCCTTAATAATGAGCATATTAATGGAGGAAACAAATAAAATTCATAATCAAATACAGGAAGACGCAGTCAAACAGGTGAGAGACATAAAAGAAGCACATAGAGTGGAACTGTAAAATTTCAGGAAAATGCAAACAAACAGATGAAAGAAAGAAATAAAACGGTTCAAGCTCTGAAGACCTATAAAGAGGCAATGGAAGAAACTCAGGAATATACAAAAAATCATATGAAAGAAATAAAATAACCAGTTCAAGATCTGAAGACGAAAATGGATTCAATGATAAACACACAGACAAAAAAAAAACGAGAACTTGAGACCTCAGAGAAGATGGCGAGCAACACAGAGGTGAGCTTTTCTGACAGAATCCAAGAGACAGAAGAACAAATCTCAGGTCTAGAAGATACAATCACAGATCTTGAAGCAACAATTAAAGAAAATGCCAAATCTGGAAAACTCCTGACACAAAACATCCAAGAAATTAAGGACACCATGAAAAGAAGAAATCTGAGGATAATAGGCATTGAAGAAAGAGAAGATATCAGACTCCAAGGCCCAGAAACTATTCTCAACAAAATCATAGAAGAAAATTTCCCCAATCTAAAGAAAGAGATGCCTATAAATGTACAAGAGGCCTACAGAACACCAAATAGAATTGACCAGAAAAGGAAAACTGCCCATCACATAATAATCAAAACACAAAACATACAGAACAAAGAAAAAATAAAAAAGCAGCAAGGGAAAAAGGACAAATAACATTCAATGGCAAACCTATCAGAATTATACCCGACTTCTCAACAGAGATTATAAAAGCCAGAAGAGCCTGGACAGAGATCCTGCAAACCCTAAGAGAGCATAGATGCCAGGCCAGACTACTTTACCCAACAAAACTATCAATAACCATTGATGGAGAAAACAAAATATTCCATGACAAAAACAAATTCAAACAGTACCTATCCACAAATCCAGCTTTACAGAAGGTACTAGAAGGAAAACTCCATCCCAAAGGGTCAAGCTACAACCAAAACTACTCAGGAAATAGGTAACTATACCATGGCAAAAACACAACTACACAAACACTCGATTGGAAACAACATCAAAATTAAGACACTTAACAGTAACTGGTCGTTAATATCTCTCAACGTCAATGGTCTCAATTCTCCAATAAAAAGACACAGACTAACTGAATGGGTGAATAAACAAGATCCAACATTCTTCTGCATTCAAGAAACACATCTCACCTATAACGATAGGCATTACTTCAGGGTAAAAAGTTGGAAAAAATATTCCAAGCAAATGGTCACAAGAAGCAAGCAGGCATAGTCATTTTAATATCAAACAAAATAGACTTTCAACCAAAATTAATCAAAAGGGATGCAGAGGGACACTTCATACTCATCAAATGTAAAGTCAACCAAGATGACATCACAATTCTGAACATCTATGCTCCCAATACAAGGGCACCCACATTTGTAAAAAATCTGCTAAAAAAACTTAAACCTCACATCGATCCCCACACAATAATAGTGGGAGACTTCAACACCCCACTGTCACTGTGGGATAAGTCATTGAAACAGAAACTAAGCCGAGTAATAACATCATTAACCAATGCCATGGGTCAAATGGATCTAACAGATATCTATAGAACCTTTCACCCAAACAAGAAAGAATATACCTTCTTCTGTGCACCCTATGGAACCTTCTCCAAAACTGATCACATCATAGGTCACAAATCAGGCCTCAACAGATACAAGAGGATTGAAATAATACCTTGTATCCTATGAGATCACCATGCTCTTAGGCTGCAATTCAACAACAACAGAAACAACAAAAAGCCTACATGTACCGGGAAACTAAACAACTCTCTGCTAAATAACACATGGGTCATGGAAGAAATAAAGAAAGAAATCAAGGAGTTTCTGAAATTCAATGAAAATGAGGGAACAACATACCCAAATTTGTGGGATACATTGAAAGCAGTGTTAAGAGGAAAATTCATAGCACTAAGTGCCTTTAAAAAGAAATTGGAAACATCGCACATAAGCAACTTAACAAAACAGCTGGAACCCTAGAAAAAAAAGAAGCAGAAACACCCAAAAGGAGTAGACGTCTGGAAATAATCAAACTCAGGGCTGAAATTAACAAATTAGAAACTAAGAAAACAGTCCAAAAAATCAACAAAACCAAGAGCTGGTTCTTTGAGAAAATCAACAAGATAGACAGACCATTAGCCAAACTAACTAAAAGGAAGAGAGACAGTATCAAAATCAACAAAATCAGAAATGAAAATGGAGACATAACAACAGACACTGAAGAAATACAAAGAATCATAAGATCCTATTTTGAAGGCATATGTGCCACAAAATTTGAAAATCTAAGGGAAATGGATGATTTTCTTGATCAATTTCACTTGCCAAAGTTGAGTGAAGAACAGATAAACAAGCTAAATAGTCCCATTTCCCCTACAGAAATAGAAGCAATCATTGATAGTCTCCCAACCAAAAAAAGCCCAGGGCCAGATGGTTTCAGTGCAGAATTCTATAAGACCTTCAAAGCCCAGCTAATACCGATATTCTTCAAGCTACTCCAAAACATAGAATTGGATGGAACACTACCAAATTCATTCTATGAGGCTATAGTCATGTTGATACCTAAACCTCACAAAGACTCAACAAAGAAAGAGAATTTCAGACCAATTTCTCTTATGAACATCGATGCAAAAATACTAATTAAATTCTTGCAAAACGAATACAAGAACACATAAAGGATATCATTCATCATGACCAAGTAGGCTTCATTCCAGGCATGCAGGGATGGTTTAATATACGGAAATCCATCAATGTAATCCACCATATAAACAAACTGAAAATAAAAAACCACATGATCATCTCTTTAGATGCAGAGAAAGCATTTGATAAAATCCAACACCCATTTATGTTTAAAGTTTTAGAGAGATCGGGTATACAAGGTACTTTCCTCAACATAATAAAGGCTATATACAGCAAGCCAATAGCCAAAATCAAAGTAAATGGTGAGATACTCAAGGAAATTCCTCTAAAATTGGGAACAAGGCAAGGCTGCCCACTCTCTCCATATCTCTTCTTTATAGTACTCGAAGTTCTAGCCAGAGCAATAAGACAACAAAAGGAGATCAAGGGTATCCAAATGGGAAAGGAGGAAGTCAAACTATCCCTATTTGCAGATGATATGATAGTGTACATAAGTGACCCTCAAAATTCCATCAGAGAACTCCTACAGCTGATAAACACTTTCAGCAATTTGGCTGGATACAAAATTAACTCAAAAAAGTCTGTAGCCTTCCTATACACAAATGACAAGCTTGCAGAGGAAGAAATTAGGAAACTCATACCCTTCACATTAGCCACAAGCAATATAAAATATCTAGGAGTTACTCTAACTAAGCAAGTGAAGGACTTGTTTGAAAAAACCTTCAAAACTCTGAAGAAGGAGATTGAAGATGGCATGAGAAGATGGAAGGATCTTCCTTGCTCATGGATGGGGAGAATTAACATAGTAAAAATGGCCATCCTACCAAAAGCAATCTACAGGTTCTATGCAATCCCTATCAAAATACCCACACAATTTTTTAAAGACATTGAAAGTTCAATTCTGAATTTCATATGGAAAAACAAAAAACCCAGAATAGCAAAAACGATCTTGTACAGTAAAAGGTGCTCCGGAGGAATCTCCATACCTGATCTCAAATTGTACTATACAGCAATAGTAATTAAAACAGCATGGTACTGGCACAGCAACAGGCTGGTTGATCAGTGGAATCGAATTGAAGACACAGATATGAATCCACACACATATGGTCACTTGATTTTTGACAAAGAAGCCAAATCCATTCAATGGAAAAAGGATAGCATCTTCAACAAATGGTGCTGGTCTAACTGGATGTCTATGTGTAAAGAAATGCAACTGGACCCATATTTGTCACCTTGCACAAAACTCAAATCCAAGTGGATTAAAGACCTCAACATAAAACCAGAGACACTAAGTCAGTTAGAAAAAAAAGTGGGGAAGAGCCTGGAACATATGGGCACAGGAAACAACTTCCTGAACAGAATACCAACAGCCCAGGCCTTAATGTCAACAATTAGTAAATGGGACCTCATGAGGCTGAGAAGCTTCTGTAAGACTCAAATGGTATATACTCACTTTTATCTGCATACTTGCCCAAGGGGCATGTCCCATGAAAGCCTTCACTTACCAGGAAACTGGGACAGAGGGGAGGACATCCTATTGGGACTCTAGATGAGAGAAGCATGTGAGAATAGCAAAGTATAAGGATCCAGAGGGTCCTAGAAACCTACAAGTAGAACATTATGATAGGCAGATATGGGCCAAGGGGTCCCACTCAAACTAAGGCAGCAGCTAAGGACAATACAGGCGGTATAATTTAAACCCCTACCCAGATCTAGCCAATGGTCAGAACAGTCTCCACACTTTAGTGGAGAGTGGGGTATGACTTTCTCACGTACTCTGGTGCCTCACATTTGACTATGTCCCCTGGAGGAGGAGACCTGGTGGCACTCAGAGGAATGACAGCAGGTCACCGAGAAGAGATTTGATACCCTATGAGCATATACAGAGGGAGGTAATCCCTCTGAGCAATAGTCATAGGGGAGGGGAATAAGGGGAAAAGGGGAGGGAGGGAAGAATGGGAGGATACAAGGGATGGGATAACCTTTGAGATGTAACAAGAATAAATTAATAAAATTAAAAAAAAAAGAAAAAAATTTCAGAGACAGCCCCTGCTCCCTTACTAGAGGACCCACATGAAGCATGAAGCTTGAACTGCCCATTGGTTACATCTTTGTAAAGGGGCCTTGGTACAGCCCATGCATGGCCCTTTGTTGGTGCTTCATTCTCAGCCAACCCCTCTGGGTCCTGGCTAGTTGGTCCTCTTGTTCTTCTTATGGAGGTCCTTTCACCTCCAGGTCCTTTCTTCCTTCCCCTCACTTTTCCACAGGACTCCCTAAGTATTGCTCAGTGTTCGGCTGTGAATCTCAGCATTTGTTTAGAGCCGCGTTGAGCTGAGCCTCTCAAAGGAGAACAATGCTAGGTTCCTTTCTGCAAGCATAGCAAAGTATCATTAATAATGTCAGGGCTTAGCTCTCTCCCACGGAGTAGGTCTTGGGTTGGGCCAGGAATTGGTTGGACATTCCATCAATCTCTCCACTATGTACTCTATCTCTATCCCTGCACATCTTGTAGACAGGGTAAATTTTGGGTCAAAATTTTGTGGGTGGGTTGGTGTTCCCCTCTCTCTTCTAGGATTCTTGTTTAGTTAGAGGGTGTCCTCTTTAGACACTATGGCTCCTGCTACTAGGAGTCTCTGCTAGAGTCCCCGTCATATTTTCCCAGGAGCTACCCTGACTTAGAACTACAGCTTGTCACAAAGATGCCCCCTGTACAGTTTCTTCTTTCTCTGCAGGTCCTCTCTCCTCCAGCCCCTCCTCTGTCGAGGTCATATGTCCACCCTTACATCTATCTGAACTCCCTCTCTTACTATGTTTTCTCTCTCCTACCATTACATCTGCCTTTTGTATTTCTCCTTCTGAATGATACTTGAGCACCCTCCTTTGGGTCCTCCTTGCTACTTAACTTCTCTGGGTCTGTGCGTTATAGCTTTTTTATCCTGTACTATACAGATAAAATCCACACACCAAGTTTATCTTTCTGGGTCTGGGTTTTTTTCACAAAGGATGATCTTTTGTAATTCCATCTGTTAGCCTGCAAATTTCATGACTTCTTTGTTTTTATAGCTGCGTAGTATTCCATTGTGGACAACAGTTTCTTTATCCATTCTTAGGTTGATGAACATCTAGGCTGTTTCCAGATTCTGCATATTAGGAATAAGGCTGCTATGAATATAGTTGAAAAAGTGTCCTAGTTGTATGGTAGTACATCTTTGGGTATATGCTCAGGAGTGGTATAACTGGGTCTTGAGGTAGAACTATTCCCAATTTTCTGAATAAGAGCCTGATTGGTTCCCAAAGTGGTTATACAAGCTTGCACTCCCTCCAGCAAAGTGTGTTTTCCTTTCTCTATATCCTTGCCAACATGTGCTGTCACTTGAGTTTTTGACTTTAGGATTCTGATGGGTGTAAAAGTGGAGTCTTAGATTCATTTTGATTTGCCTTTTCCTAATGACTAAGGATATTGAGCATTTCTTTAAGTGCTTGTTGGACATTTGAGATTTTTTTGTTGTGAATTATCTGTTTAGCTCTGTTCCCCATTTTTAATTGGCTATTTTGTTTGTTGGTGTTTAATGTTTGAATTCATTATAGATTTTGGATATTAGCCCTTTGTCAAATAATATAAAGTATCTTGGTGTAACTCTAACCAAGCAAATTAAAGATCTGTATGACACGAACATTAAGTCTCTGAAGAAAGAAGCTGAAGAAGAAATCAGAAGATAGATGTCTCAGGATTATGAGTCAGTAGGATCAACATAGGAAAAATGTCCATCTTACCAAAAGCAATCTACAGATTCAATGCAATCCCCATCCAAATATAAACAGAGTTCTTTATAGATCTTTTTTTTTTTTAAATTAATTTATTCTTGTTACATCTCTGGTTATCCCATTCCTTGTATCCTCCCATTCTCCCCTCCCGCCCATTTTCCCCTTATTACCCTCCCCTATGACTGTTCCTGAGGGGGATTACCTCCACCTGTATATGCTCATAGGGTATCAAGTCTCTTCTTGGTGACCTGCTGTCCTTCCTCTGAGTGCCACCAGGTCTCCCCCGCCAGGGGACATCGTCAAATGTGAGGCACCAGAGTACTTGAGAAAGTCAAATCCCTCTCTCCACTCAAGTGTGGAGACTGTCCTGTCCATGGGCTAGATCAGGGTAGGGGTTTAAATTTTACCGCCTGTATTGTCCTTGGCTAGGGCCTTAGTTTGAGCGGGACCCCGTGACTAGAACAATTCTAAACTTCATAGGGAAAAACAAAAACCCAGAACTAAAACAATCCTATACAGTAAAAAAATTTCTGTAGGTATCTCTATTCCTGACTTCAGGCTGTGCTACAGAGCAATAGTGATAAATACTGCATGGCTCTGGAATAGAAATAGGCTGATCAATGGAAGTTCAAGAAACAAACCCATACACCTATGGACATTTGATTTTTTTTTTACAAAGGAGCCAAAATCATACAATAGAAAAAAGAAAGCAGCTTCAAGAAATGGTCCTGGTCTAACTGGATGTGTATATGTAGAAAAATGCAAATAAATCCGTATTTATCACCCTGCACTAAACTCAAGTTCAACTGGATAAAAGAGAGCAACATAAGACTAGATACACTAAATCTGTTAGAAGAGAAAATGAGGAAGAGCCTTGAACTCATTAACACAGAAGCCAACTTCCTGAACAGAACACCAACAGCTTAGGCTCTAAGATCAACAATTAATAAATGGACCTCATTAAACTGAAAATCTTCTGTAAGGCAAAGGATACTTATTGTCAATAGAAAGAAACTGCAGTGTACAGATTGGGAAAAGATTTTCACCAACCCTACGTCTGATAAAGGGCTAATCTCTTAGGACTATTTTCTAAAACTTTCTACGTAAAACCTTGAGTTCTTGCTTTATATCCTTAAAAACTCATCGGGCTTTTCTTTTATTAATTTTGAAAATTTTGGAGGAACTATTTTCTTCTTAAAGCTTTACATTCTAAAATTAATTTCACCATAATTTATTGAGGTACCATTAAACCTACTTACTGATGAACCGACACAGGTTTCAGCATATCTAAGCATCATCCAGATCACTGCAGGCTGAAGAGGCCACACTGAAAGCGCTGTCCATTATCACTCCGCAAGCCTGTGCTTTACACGGAACTTGTGGCATCTACACAAGTCTTTCTTGACTTCAGCAAGAAGGCGGGGAGTATAAAGAATTGCCCCATTACACACACATAATTTTAGGAGGGAATTCATTGGAAAATTTCAAAAGTAAAGTTTCACTGACAGATTTTGGTTGCAGAGGTTCTTGGTCAATATTTAAATTCTAGCAATAAATTTATCAAAGATATGGGTTTTATTTAGGATGACTAGGCAGTGAAATATTTATGTGGATAAAGTTGCTTGCAAAAGCTGAGACACTAAACACAGAGAATTTCAATGACTCTGACCCAATAGGAGCCAACCACAGTTGAATCATTAAGAAAGGGTTTATGTACCTGCAAGTAATAAAATATTGTTTTCTGAGATTGAGGTCTCTAAGGCGCTTTCCCACTCAGCTATATAGAACAAATGAGGTAAATAAAACAGAACTTAGTAAAAGTAAGTCTATAGCTCTAAATATTAGAGAACTTGAAATATCTGTGAAGAACATTTGAGAGTAATGGTGCATACAGATGTAACTTTTAAATGTCAATCTGGTAAGAAAGTGAGTGGGATGAAATAATGGAAGTTTATTCATCTTTAGGAAAGTGCTAGCTCAAAGTGGTTTTGTCCTTCTAAAGAAACACTTATTTTCAAGGAAACTACATTTACTCAATAGTCTACTTTAAAAACTCTCTTTCTCTCTCTCTCTCTCTCTCTCTCTCTCTCTCTCTCTCTCTCTCTCTCTCTCTCTCTCTGTGTGTGTGTGTGTGTGTTGTATGTTAACTACTAGAATAAAATATTAACAGATTAGTTACAGAAAATATTTCTTTACTATTTATGAGGCTAGACGTAGTTTTATTCTAATCTGTGTCCTTCAAATACTTTTCAACACATTTAACAGAGTTCTTCCTTGCATTTTCTTGTTTTATTAATATATTATCATATAACATACACAAAAGTGTTCCAGAGGAGAGAGCACTTGTAACCCACACAAATGTTAATGTTAATAGCCTTGTAGACTTGAAACCCAAATTGAATTCTAAGCATATCTTAGTGAAAGCTGCTATATGTCTCTTGCAAAAAAGACTTCACCTTATGATAAACTCAGGCTTGTAGGGTCTTATAGAATTCTGCAAGGTTCTTGAATATGTGCTTTCACTTTTCATTGGTTTCTTATATTAAGCAAATTATGCTTTCTTTGCTGGTGCCACTCTCAAACTACTCAACAGGAGATATGGTGATGGGTTATAGGAGATAGTTTGCCATCATGTATTATAACCATGCTCACGCAATGATAACATTGCCGTAGAATTCAAGCTTTGATAGAATTTTGAAACTTGGAAAATGAGAACTGGAATTCAGGATATTTGCTTTCTCTTACTCTTGTGTCTAGAAACTTATCTGTATATTAGCACACTCTTGGCACTGTAGCTCATGCAGGCACATTCAGTTAAGGTAATAATAGTTAAAGAAATTTGTTCACATTCTTTCTCTGCTGCTCTCAGGCTGAGGCATCCAACAAATATTCACTTTGCATTATGGTGAAACAAAGCATTAACTTCAATTTTCCACCTTGTGTTCACACAGTTCAGTTTTACAGTACTGTAACACTACAGTGCTGCAATTAAAAGGAAAAATGCACATCCTTGCACACACCACAGCACCACAACCTTCCTCCTATAGGTCAAGACCCTTTGAAATGAGATGATTTCTCATGTGTCTTTCTCCCTTAATATAAAATGTCATTTCTTTTCAGTATTTTTCTTAAGTCAAGGACAACAAGAACAAAAATGAAGTGAAAATTTCCTCAGGTACTAAGGATTTAACTGATTTTGATGGCATATTAATATATTAAAAGTAACTTTTTTATAACTAAGCTGTATTTTGAGGAGTGATTTTTTTTGGCTAGCAGAGTTTGAAGCAAAGATACACATTATGAAGGAGACAATTGGACACAGAACCTTCTTACCCTACAGTATCTTCCAATGCCATGAATTAAAATGGTGGTTTTATAGATGCATAATAAATTTTGCTTAGATTGTATGGCCCAGGGATTGTGAAGTTGAAAGCATATGGCACGATGGACAAATCTTCTGGATCTTATAGTATGAAGAGTACTGGAATCTATGTTTAGTTTTAACAAGAAACCAATCTTTCTAACACAACTTTGCCTCAATTTCAATGTCTCCTTGTAGGAATTGTTTGACGTTAAACTTATGATATTCATATGGAGTTCACCTGATATTTGTTTTATGAAACAAAAGCATACAACTAAAAAATACATGCTGTGGTGTGATTTCTGTAATAAACAGAAATTAAACTTTTTTAGAGAAATAAAAGAAAAATCAAATTGCATGCAGTTTCATAGAATATGTGTAGCTTTTTTACTTTCTCAAATAAGTTATATGAAAGAAAAGCCAAAGAGGTACTCCATTTTTTAAATAGGAACATTAAGGTTGAAATCTGATTGAAATCCAATTCCTACTGTTTTCAAATCATATTTATCACAAATCAGTCATTTTCTTAAACTAGCCTATTAAACTTAAAGTATAAATTACTCAGCAAGTTTCTTAAATCTTTTAGCACCAGCACTTTACAATGTGTTAGGATCACTGTGCTGCATCCCCAGCCATGGTTCCCAATACTTAAATGAAATC
>OU015758.1:29175393-29195950 GCA_907169655.1 Acomys percivali | reverse complement strand
AAAATTAAGTTTCTAGAGCCACCAAATGACAGCTTCTCACAGAGAATTCAATTCAAGTGATGAGGTTTTTGCCTTAAATGAAGGAAGACCTTGAGATAAGAAGGAATTGTCAACACCTGTTTCCATGGGCTGCTCTAGACCAGAGCAAAAATCAGTTTCCTCTGAATCTCTCTTCATCTTCTCCTCCAAGGCTTTTTAATAGGATTATCTGTCTTGTGTAGTCTACAGTCTACCTCTAAAATAGACTGAGTAACATTAGTCTACCAAAAAACAAAATCAATCATTCTAGAAAATCTTGAAATTATGAGACTGAGAGAAATGTTTTAAAAAGAGATTAATTTTTTATAAAAGATGCATTTATTTATTGTATTTTTAATTCTAGATAACTCCTCCAAACCTATTTTATTTGGATTTCTTTAATGCTTATACTTCCCTTCCAACCCACCTATCCTAGACAGGAGAGGAAGGAGGTTTATAGGAACAGAAGAAGTAGACATTTTTGGATTCAGTTCTGCAGAGAGTCTGCCACTGACTACTTTCCTTTAGAAAAGAATTTAATTGAAAAGAGGTGCAGAGAGTTATCACTTCTACTACAGCATAGGTTTATATAATGAGCACAAACTTATGGGCAAAAACCTCTGATCTCTTGATAGAATTCTCTTGACATTATGAATTCACTTCAACTAAGGGCAGTCTGACTGCTAGAACCTTCAAGCCAAGGCCGGTCCTTTCCTCTCTTTCAACTGGTTTTGTGCCTGTTCTATCTAGATACAGAAGAAGCCTATACAAATAGGTCCTCTAAAGTCAAAGACAGCTGACTTAGACAATTTCCTAATGTCTCTGTCTTATTTTGCTTTATATTGTGATAAAATACTGCCCAAAACCAACTTGGGAAGGAAAGAGATTTTTTTTTTGCCTTATACATCTTTATTATAGCCTAAAACCGTAGGAAGCCATGGCAGGATCCTGGCAGCAGAGACTCAAGTGTAGACCACAGATGAACCCAGGCTATTAGATTTATTTCCATGACTTGCTCATCCTACATTCTTATACAGTGCAGGAGCACCTGTTCAAGGGTAGTAATGCCCACAGTAGCCTGGCCCCTATCAGATCAATTTTTAAATAAAGAAAATGACCCACAGGCTTACCTACAGGCCATTTTGACTGGAGAACCTTCTCAACTGATTTTCCTTATCTCTAGATGTCCCTAGATAGTGTTGAGTTGACAAAAATTTTACCATCTCTTTGCAGTACTCTTACCCATAAGGGAGATAAAGAATAGAGCATTATTCTGGGCTTTACAACTTTAGTCTTCTTTTATCATTTTGCCTAGAGATCTCTAGTAGTCCCTCTCATTTCTACTAAGGAAAAGTCATTGTGCTTCAAATGTTATGTCAGAATGACTGGATCTGGCAGGGAGTAGGTAGTAATTTAAGCAGTAGAACATAAATGGATTTAAAGTTCAATTGGATCTCCTCAATGAGCATATCTCTTCATTGATTATAATTTTTCCCAGTGTATAATAAATGTACATCCATTTGTAAATAGTTTTTGATAAGAAAATTACAAAATGGCTTCCATAGCCATCTAATGTATGCCTTTCAGTGCTTTATTCTTTGGATTGTAATGTTTCTTTACATTTTAGTAGTTTGGAAGATTCAGTACATTTCATAACATAATAATCACACATTCACAGTTAAGTAAAGGTTGTTTCTCACAATCATTCTTTCATGAAGGTTAATTGTAAATACCTTTTTCAACAAACTATCCTCAGTCAAAAATCATTGATGAACAACATCAGTATAATATTTAGAATCCCATTATTGCTTCCTTTAATTCTATTTTTAAACTATAGATGCTTCATTTTTTCTTCCAAACCAAAACATAATATTTCCTATTATAAAGGAAAGAAAAAAGATGAAGTGGAAGGAATTCTCTGTAGGAATATCTTTACTTTTAAACTTCT
Source organism: Acomys percivali (assembly GCA_907169655.1). Taxonomy (NCBI): domain Eukaryota; kingdom Metazoa; phylum Chordata; class Mammalia; order Rodentia; family Muridae; genus Acomys; species Acomys percivali. Next base: position 29,193,984 of record OU015758.1, on the reverse strand, counting down.
CCAATGGCCTTAAAATTAAAGTAGATATGACTATGACATGGTGTATTATGTAAAAGACTCCAAAGTCCAACTGTCATTGGTAACTTCAGGGCACCTGACTGTGAATGGGCCTATAGAGTATGTTAAGACTGTGCCAGCTGCTGTTCTATACTTTTCACTTTCTCCTTGAACCAGATGAGATATTCTACTCTCTCCTTTCTCCACAGAGAATAGAAACAACCACGATTCATTGAGAAAATCTTCACTCTAACAAAGGCCTACTGGAAAGTATGTGTTAAAGTGAAGTTGGTAATTGTATGCCTTTCTTCTTGCTTTCAAGTTCTGTAATGCATAAATCACAAACTATTTCTGCCCATAACAATGACTCAACTTCATTTTTAACCCAGTCTGTCTGTCTCAGGCTCAACACCTAGCATCTGAGTGGCTTTCAAATTGCAAAGAATATCCAGAGGAGAGAATTAAAGTACCTGACTTGACTATCATAGGATCTAAAAAGCAGATAAAAGACAGCTTTCAAGATTACAAGGTTTATTTTAAGAATTGCATTTAATACTCACTACAACCCTTATGTGCTGCAATCAAAAGAGAATCAAAGGACAGAGGCATGGCACATGCAGCCTTGCCCTTTGATGATTCTTTAGTGAGTTACTAGGAGTCACCTTTTAGAAGTACAGGTGGAAGACAACGTAGTCCTGAGAAAATGTTCACTGGACATTTGAATATCATGTGGAATATCTTGTGCACACAGGACAAACCTTTTAATGTCGATTTTATTGAGTTACTGTGACATCTTTTGCTAAAACTAATTGACAATGGAAGTTATGCGGTCTTTTCTAGAATTTGCAAAGCCATAATTATCACTTTTCCCAGTCAAAAGTCCTCTCTAATAAGCAATCTAACAGGTGAATAAGTCTTCTCATTTCCTTCAAATATCAGAATTTCAGATTTTTTTATGACCACATGATTCCATTGTATATATGTAATATTAAAAGGTCATCTATGCATGAGTACCTAGGCTAGTTCTTGTTCCTGATTAGTGTGAACAGTGCAGTTATAACCCTGCATGAACAAGTATGTTTATGATACATTGACTTATCAAATAGTCCAGGTATAGATCTACGAACGCTAAAGAGTGCTTACAGTAGTCTTTTTTCAGTATTTCTGAGGCACCACCACATCGATTTCCACTGTGACTATACAGAAAATAGAGACCTTGATGGAATGTACGTAAAAGAAAATCACAAGAAGGGGCTGAGGGAAGAAAGGGAACCAACTGGGGAAGTGAAGAGGTGAAAGAAGTATTGTGGCAGATTAATGATGCATAGAGATCAAATCCAGTATTTTGTATGTTAATGTAAAACATGGATAAAATAGTTAAGAACTTCACATTTCTAATGCTACTAAATGTGCCCTTCATTTCCTTGGTATTTAAAAAGGAAAGTCATTTACACATTTTACTCTTCTTTTAAGGACAGGAGTCACAGGAATATTAAATTTGAAGAGGTGTGATGTGACCAATTTTATTTTCAAGCACCCACGAAGCAGAACATCTTAAATTAGACTTTAAGTGTCTTTTATGAAGAAGTAAATTTCTTCTCTTCCTTCCCATAATTAAGGTACATAAATGCTTTTTACTAGTACATTTCAATAGCTCTAAGTGAGTGTGGCCAGTCTTTGTGCTTCTCCTTGTTAAATTACGGCTATTATTAAAAGAAGATTTTAATCCTTATGGCTTTATTACTTATGTGTCCACACAAAAAGATTGATAGGAAGGTCATATACTGTTTTCATTGTCTTCATAAAATCCTTCCTGAAGACATTTTTTACTGAATTCCCAGACGTTATAACATCAGAAAAAAAAATCAGTTAAGTAAAAACGTATTGCTGTAAGAAATTTTTTTGTATTAGCTCACACACACAAAAAAATCAAAGCAATTCATTGTTATCCATTTTATTCCAAAATAATACAAATAAGTGAAAGTGACAAGCAAAAATATTTTAAAAAGTAACCAACACTAAATGACCCATTAGAGACATACTCTTGTGCAATATAGAATATAATACTGAGTCTTTTAAAATAATTTATTCATATTACATCCTGATTATTATCCCTTCAAAAATACTGAGTCTTTATCTTTTAGTTTTAATGTTTTATCCAATTTGTGCCATTTGTGTTCTTTTAAATTAATCAAATTTGTTTCAACAGATTCTAGAAATATGTAGAAATGAGTAGTTGTCATTGCATTACAGGGGTCATGTTAAAATTACACACATGTTTTTCCATGATATGTCAATGCTATTGTAAATGTTTTGACTGTGCATGACCTTCAGCTGGAATACCCCAATAAAGCTATTCATGAACAAGAGAGGACAAAGCTATTAAATTTTACTAAAGATACCAATAAGCAACCACTTCTAATTGAAGTCAATCACATGTCACTTTGTGACTAAGAATACATGACTTTATATTCAAACATTGGATAGAAAGCAAATTTGATTTTGCTTCCATTGAGATACGACAGAAAATCTGTCTAGAATGGACAAATATTGGAATGCTCTGTGTGCTTGAGTAGGGCAGGGAAACCTTTTTAGGGCCTTTCATAAGGTCAGTGTGAAAACGAAAACTGGACTAGTGGTCTTTAACAACACGTTTAATATTTCATTTTCATCGACACTTTTAGTGTTTAAGTATTGACTCCTCCCTTTAAGGCAGAACCAATAAAGTCTCATATCTCCAGTGGATACTTTTCAGTAACCTAATGTGTCGCTTTTTACTTTAGACATCTAAATAGATATGTTTATTGTAATAAAAACATAAATCTCAAGGAAAAACAATCTCTTCCTCTGTTCCTGATAATCATAGTCACCTCTTTCCTTCACACTCTCAAGTGTACAACTGTAGGCCCAGCTTGATGAGCGTGCCCTAATGTAAGCACAGCATAAGACATATGATGACTCTTACCTTAAGCGTGTTATTTTACACCTTAATGTCAAGACTGACCTTTGATAGGAGATATAATTCTGTAATGAAGTCATTACAGATATGTAGGCAAAGCAGGTGCATCTGGGAAAGCAAATTACATTACCCTAAATTCATGCACTGGTGAAAAAAAAAAAAGAGCAGTGAGATGATATTTTCAGAGGCAAGTTTTCAACCAGAGTTCTAGAAGGTAAGGACCTGAGGAAGAAGAGCAGTGGTCACTTGAAATAAGAGAGGCAACACCAAAAAAAAATGGATATGAAGAATATCAAATTAGTCGCATGCACCAACAGGCTTCTACAGAGCATATAACAAAGCTTATTCGCAGAGATTTTTGCTTTCCCAAGACTAGGAAGACTCTGTGTTCTCAGAACAGTGTATAAGCACTATTCTCACTTAATTATATATACCTTCTTGAATTAGGCACTGTCGAAGACGTTCTACAAAGCACGGTCCCTGGCCTTGAGAATTTTAAAGACTTGTTGAGGGTGACCCGAATGACTCGCAGTTCCGAAACAGTAACAATAGAAGGTAATATTAAGCCAGTCTGTTCTGTACAGAGAACAACATTTTTAGCTTTCTGACTCCAATACTTCCCACTCAGCTGCCTCTGAATCAGTAGTGTTCAAACACAGTGGTGTAGAGCTGGGAAGGACTTAAAATGCATTTGGCTAGATCTGGGTAGGGGTTTAAAGTTTAGTGCCTGTATTGTCTTTGGCTGGTGCCTTAGTTTGAGCGGGACCCCTGGGCCCAGATCTGCCTGTCATAATGTTCTACTTGTAGGATTCTAGGACCCTTTGGATCCTTCTACTTTGCTATTCTCCCATGTTTCTCTCGTCTAGAGTCCCAATAGGATGTCCTCCCTCTGTCCCAGTTTCCTGGTGAGCGAAGGCCAATGGTCAGAACAGTCTCCACACTTGAGTGGAGAGTGGGATATGACTTTCTCACATACTCTGGTGCCTCATATTTGACCATGTCCCCTGGAGGGGGAGACCTGGTGGCACTCAGAGGAAGGATAGCAGGTTACCAAGAAGAGACTGATACCCTATGCGCATATACAGGGGGAGGAAGTCCCCCTCAGAAACAGTCATAGGGGAGGGGAATAAGGGGAAAATGGGAGGGAGGGAAGAATGGGAGGATATAAGGGATGGGATAACCATTGCGATGTAACAAGAATAAATTAATAAAAAATTTTTAAAAATGTATTTGACTGGAAGTAACGTGTGGATGTTTTAAAAATAGGCCTTCAGAAGTCCACTTTTCCAAACGAACACGTATAGATTGTTTTTTTACCATGGTACCTAAAAACAAATTATGGGCTAAGCAAGACAAAAACAACAGAAACTTTATGACTTTTGATCACTTTCATTATCAATACTGGATAAAAAAACAAAACAAAACAAAAGTTATCAGTTCTTTGAAAACTCTAAACCTTTATTCATTGTTCACTTTATCTACTTGAATCCAAGTTCATTGTGATCATTAAACATATTCAGGTTAATAGAGATGCCAGTAGAGATGAAGTATAAAATACATTGTACTACTTCAGTCCCTTTTGTGTGGAAATAGTTTTCATCTTGCTTGCTTTCAAAGGCTCTGAAGTGGTGACTCACATTTTTCTTCAGATTACTTAGGAGACTGAGGCAGAAAGAATGCTAGTGCAGAGTAAGCTTGGGCTGTACAGTAAGATCCCATCTCAAAACCACTGAAAACCAAAACTGAGACCAGGGAATAAATAGTACCACTTCGATTTTAAGATAACTTTCTGCCGGGTGTGGTGGTGCACACCTTTAATCCCAGTACTCAGTGAGGCAGAGACAGAGGCAGGTAGATCAATGTGAGTTTGAGGCCAGCCTGGTCTACAATGCAAATCCAAGACAGCCAAGGATACACAGAGAAATCCTGTCTTGAAAAAAAAAAAAAAGGAGAATTTTCTATCTCATAAATCGAACAATACAGGCATGTGTTTTTACAAATAACCCTCATTAGATAACAGTAGCATGTTTGCTCTCCATCTCTAAGGTTTAGGTGGGATTTCTTCTCACTTCTTAAATTTACAAACACACACACACACACACACACACACACACACACACACACACACACACACACACCATTCGGAACTACTTGATAATTTATTTTTCCTCACTCAGATTAACCAATAACATCCAGAACCACTGTAAATTATTTTTATGGGTTAATGTGTGTCCTAGTTACTGTTGCTGCTGCTGTGATGAAACACCATGTCAAAAAGCAAGTTGGAGAGGAGGAGATTTATTTTATTTCTACTTCCACATTGTAGCAGTTCATCATTGAATCAAGTTGAGACAGGAATGCAAGCACGGCAGGATTTGGGAAGCAGGAGCTGATGCAGAGGCCTTGGATGAATGCAGCCTACTGGCTTGCTCCTTTCAGCTTGCTCAGCCTGCTTTCTTATAGAACCCAAGATCACTAGCCTAGGGATGGCCCCATTGATGATGGGCTGGGTCCATTCCATCAGTCACTAATTAACCTCCTTAGTCTTATCTACACCATCCTCTTATGGAGGCATTTTTTTGGTTGATGTTCCTTCCTCTCATATGACTATAACCTGTGTTAAGTTGACATAAAATTAACCAGCACAATACGTTAGCAACACAATATGTTGATCAAAATTGTGTTTTTCACGGAATTTGAGGTGTATACTACTATGCTATTATTAAATAAGTGAACATCATTGTAATTCTGTTTAAGAGCTAACTAATAGCCTATGTGCTAATGTGAGCAGTCTTGAATTCCCAGACATCAGGTCCTTGATTACTGCTATTCATTATCTCTCTTTATGCTACTAGGGATTTTTATATATGTTCACTGGAAGCTACTATTTTATCTTCTCTATGATGTTTATAATACTTCCTAATGTCCTCCTAGATTGCCGGCTTGCCCCAATTTCTTTAGTTACTTTTCTTGGGCAGTGATCTACCAGTTTCATATTTCCAGTTGTTTTCCTGACATCCCTAACAGCCTCTTTGTCCTATCAGATACAAGAAAATATAGAAAACTTCACTAAATGGAGCTGAGCTCAAAGTAGATCTTGTCATTCCTAGTTCTGTATTTGTTCTCATCATCTTGAATGTGCCACTCTAAAGATGCATTTGCCTATTCACTTTCTATTCTCTTCAGTCCTTACTCTATACACAGACGTTCTGTGGGTCTATGGATTGTACCTTGAATATCATTGAGTTAAATGTCCACAAGGTATATTGTAGTACATATGTGTATATGTATGTTGTGTGTGTATGTATGTATGTATGTAGCTATGTAGATATGGTTTTGGAGAACAGCCTTGAACACCTAGTCTTCCTGCCTCTACCCCTGATGTATGTGGATTATTGGGCTATTCAAATACATGCAGTTTAAAGATAATATATTTTAGAAATAACTGAGTATTTATTAATCAAAATAATTCAGGAGTATTCATTTGTGAGGAAAATTAGTTATCTCAGTTTTAAAATGAATATTGACACTGCTCAGTTTTTCAGTGTTTTCTTACATCACTACTTGTAATTTTCTTTTGATTTTGGTTTTTCCTTTCTTTACTCACTCTTCTGTTTAAAAAATAAGAACTAATTTATCGTAATATTTTATCATGATGTAACTGAAAGCTTCTATATAATAATGGATGATATGATTATGAAAAAGAAAGTGTTTACATGTTTTGGTAATTGTAATTAAGTTTATAGTTTAACATAAAAATACATATATTTCTATTTCTTTCCAATAGTCTAATTATTTAACATGATTTTTTTTTCTAATTTATGCTTCTGAGTTTTTGTGTCAAGTTCAATACCTTTCTACTAGAAATGTAATTTTTGACTAAGTCATTGACATTTCTCCTTACTTCTGTTGCTTCTTGGACCTGGGCTCCTCCCATGTTCTTGGTTAAAAGCTGAAGAGAAGCCTCAATCATTAAAGGTATATGCCTAACCAACCAAAAGACAAGAAGTGTAAAGTTTAGTGTTTTTCTATTGACATGCATGTGCTTTCTTACATAGCATAAAGTCACAATTTCTCAGTCACAATATCTAATGCTGAGACAAAGAAACAAAAATTTACAAATGGGTCCTTTTGAGACAACCTCTAGTGAAATTTAAGCCACATTATAATCTAATTGTACCAGTAAGGTTCGTATGTATGAAATATGGACTCCCAGCTTTTTAGGGCCAATCAGCATGCTCCTATGAAAGTCTCATTACAAAGTCTCATTTCCTTATAGAGTTTGAGATGCCATGAAGGAGATTATCCTTACCAAGACTAGGATTTTTCTTTTCACAGTAGATTCGGAGGTATTTACTCTGATAAGTTTAGCCTTATCAGCAGGCTTGAGTCCATTGAGTCTATGTGACTGGAATGATTATTCACAGAGTTTGAAAGGTTACCAAAACTAGAAAAGACAAAAAAAAAAAAATCCCATGTTTACGTCTTCCAAATATTCATTTAATTGAAGCACAAATGCTGCAACCCATTTGACCCTACCATTGGGAGAAGAGTTGCTAAAGAAAAAAATTAGAACTATGTCCTAAAAAGATTTGATTGAGACTAAACATAGAAACAGCTTTGTTTGCTTGTTTGTTTGTTTGCATGTTTTTGTTTGTTTAAGCTTAAGTTGTTAACAGGTATTTGAGGAACAAAGAAAATATATTTATTTGTTCACATGACTTAAATTTCTTGGTACAAAGCTTACAAATTTCTGATCACATTCAGTTACCATTTAATTGAATGAAATTCTGTGCCTGAATGCTGCAATATTACCTAGTAACCAAGGAACAACTTTTCTGGGCATTATTATATTACTGCCATACAGCACTCATTTCATGCTTGCCTACTCTTGCATATGGCTATAGAGAATGAGAAAAAGAGAGACGAGTTAGAATCAGATCAGAAGCCTGTAGAAAGAGAGGAAGATCAATTAATTGTAAGCGCTTAGCAAATTAACTAGATATTTCCTCTTTTAGCATTGTGTAGCTGGGTAGTACCTGTGGAGAAAGAAGTGTTAAGGCCTATTCCATATGTACTAGACATTTTTAAAATGACAGAAGAATAGCCAGTTGTGACGTTTTAATTTATGTTAAAGTAAATTTATCTTTGATCATGTTAATTCTCCAACCTAAGCTGTTAAAATGTTTCTAGCTTTGAATCTGTTAAAATTGAAAAATGAAAAACTGTTAAACAGGATATAAATTCATAAGAGTTTTGAGCTTCAATTTAAATTCCATTGGATTTCTCATTTTGTTTTTTTCTCTCTCCCAATTCCATTATGATGTTTCCTAACTTTTCTTGTAGACTCACCGATATAGTGAGCACAGTAGTAAAGTCAGGAAGGTTTATGCTCTAAGTGCCAGCATTCTTAGCTTGGTGTCTGCACGCTCTCCAGGGTACTGTCATTTGTGCTGAAGTTTCGTGTGTCAAGAAAGAAGTTGGTAGAATGGCATCACATACAGGTGTTCTGATGCTCTTATCTTGCTTCTGCCACTGATTTGTTTGTAAATGGCTTTCAATGTGTCCTTTATTCTCTACTCAATTGGCCTTGCTCTCCTGTTCTTCTGGAATATAAATAAATAAACAAATCCCCAAACCAAAGAAACCCAACCAAACAAAAAACCAAAAACTATTTTTTTATGTGTCTTTATCCTTACAGAAGCTCTTGAGACATATGGATCTGAATACAAAAACATTAATAAGTTGTGTTTGTCTGTGTGAGCACATTTAGTCTTCACAATCTTTTATCTATTCCTCACATTTTCTTCAACTGATTATTTAAAGGGGCAGATGTGGATTTGGCCACATTCTTCGAATTGAACATGGAAAACCAACTCAGATTTCTCAACAATGTATGCCTATTTGAAACAATGAGATCAATTATTATCATCAAATGCTGTCTGTGTGCATGTATGTATATCTATATTATTTTTGTAAAAAGCAAACTAGACTAGATAGTGAAGTGTAGAAGCTAGTGAGAAATGAGTTGAAGAGCTGGAAAGCACTGTGGTCCAATGATAGAGGTTTATCATATGCCTGATATTAAACTTGGCTACTGGTGCAGATCTGTAGTGTTTCAGAAACTTAATAATGGATATGTCCCCAAAATAATAACTTTTAAAATGACAAAATTAATAAAATCCCACAGTACCAGTAGTATAAACTTTATCAATATATTTTTCTATACAATTTTGGAAAATCTGTACCCATCAAACAATTTGTAGAAACAGTTTAGATTAGCAACTCTATCAGCACTCATAAAGTGACTTACATGAAGTTCTTTATTCCTTTATTCATTAAAATGACATAAGAGATGAAAATGTAGAGTCCATTTAAGACAGGAGATAGAGAAGAGAGTGAGAAAAGATGTCTGCCGAGAGAAGAGAAGGCTTGGAGGATACTGACTGACCTCCAGGTTAGCATATCAGGAGTAGTGGCTGGTAAGGAGGAGGGGTGGATCTGAGTTAAAAGTGAAATCACCACAGTAAGGTGTCCTTGAAAGGTGAATGGAAGACTGGAAAGAGATGAAACTACCAGGAATGCATGGGATCTCAACTTCTTAGATTTAGTTTGATAGTTTTGTCTCAAACAAAACTCTTCTTCACCAACTAGGCTTTACTGGTCAATGAGTCAAAGCACAATCCCCTTTTCCATCTCTAAGAACTTCCAATTAGCTCTCCTGAGGTATCTCAATTACCATCTTCCACAAAGAACTGACCTTAGGAAAATTCTAAGAATTTATAGAATTCTTTAACACTTGGAGCTAGCCCTCTGCAAAGACTGTTCTTTGGAGTTTATTGTATAAAACGAGAATATTTTCAGACTTACCTTTCAAAAGCTAAGGCTTAAAATAAGTTTCTAAATATATTTGTCACCACATATCTAAAATACATGTAACATTACCTCATAAATCCCATTTTAATATTTGTACTAGTCATCATGGTGTCCAAAAATAACTCCATTTCTGAAAGCATGCTAATTACCAAAGTCTTGATTGGTAATTAAAATTTTGTAAACAAGAGCACTTCTAGTAGGTACCTCTAGAGTAAGAGCTCTCTAATTAAAATTCCAATAACCCTTTTTATTCTTCAGTCTAAATCCGTATCTTACCTCGCATATGCTGAAGCATTTTAATGTATATGTACATACACACATAATAAATTAGATCAAATCATAGGTTTGTCTTTTCTTTATAAACTATGCTTATCTTTTTGTTATAAATACTTATCAATTGAAAACATACATTATTATTTAATACTATATTGAGGTAACTTTTCTTCACTTTGTGTGAAGAAATACCTCTATATTTTCAATTGTTAATTCTGAAGTGACAGAAAGGTAAGTGCTGGCAGGATATTGGTATTGCAATATCTATGGCCCATCACCAGGTTTTTGTTTTGTAAATGTAGATCCCTCTTCACTTGCCTAAAGGGAAATCTAAAAGATGTTCAAGTGTTGTCTTACTGAGGATTGGTTATAATGAAGGTCTGATGGCAAAAAGCTGGAACAGGAAGTGGAGGATGCATCTTCCAGGAGACAGAGGGACCCAGGGAGAAGATGGCAAATGCAAGAGATTCAGAAGAGACATGAACAGGAACGAAAGGCAGCCATGTGGTGGGTTGTAGGTAAGAGTACTTGACTAAAAAAAAAAAATAGTTGGGTCAAGTCTAGACAGTATCTGGAAATCTGCCTCAGCTAAAGCCCTAAGCTTTAAACTATATAAAAGTCTCTGTGCCATTATTCATACCACTGGCAGTTCTGAGAAAGTAACACTATAATAGTGCTATATAATGTTATAGAGAAAAATTGTAAAGATTTCTATAAACATTCCTATTTTCATTTTTTAATTGTTTAACTTTGAAAAAATTCTCCTTAACTATCCAAAATGGAAACCTTTAATAATTTTTGAAGTAGAAATGTCTATACACTGAGAAATTATTTTAAATATATTTCCATGTTCAAGTTCCAAAAATGTAAAAATCCAGGCATTAAACTACTCTTACTGTTTTCCTCTTCTCTCTTTTCCATCTTATCTGGTCTCCATGTGAACTATACTCTGGAATCACGGTAAAGAAACCAATGATGTTGATGTTGTTTAGAAAAACTTTAAGACAGTAAAGAAAGAAATTGAAGAAGATATCAGAAGATGGAAAGATCTCCTATGCTCATGGATCAGCAGGATTTCCATAGTGAAAATGACCATCCTACCAAAAGAAGTCTACAGGTTCAGTAAAATTCCCAACAAGATTATACCACAGATTCATAGAATTTGAAAGGAAAAATTTCAGTTTCATATGGAAATGTACACACACACACACACACACACACACACACACACTAAAACAAAATGGATAACTAAAACAGTCTTGAATATTAGAGCTGTTGTAGGTAGCACCTTCTGTGATTTTTAAGTTGTACTACAAATCTATATTACTACTACTAATAATGATGATGATGATGATGATGATGATAAACAGCATGTTATTGTCACAAAACAGACATGTTGATTAATAGAATTGAAGACCCAGACCTAATTCTATACAGTTCATCTTATTATAGAAACACTTAGTCAACCATGTTCATTGCTACTCTATTAATAATAGCCAGAAACTGGAAATAACCCAGATTTCCACCAACTGGTAAATAGACTTTAAAAAATGTATTATCTTTACACAATGGTATACTACTTAGGTGTTAAAATAATGATATGAAAATCTCATGTAAATAGATGGAACTAGAAAAAAATCTTTCTAGGTAAGGTAATCACAACATAAAAGTACAAATACAGTATTTACTCACTAACCACTTTCAAATGGAAAGAAAATAGTTTTCTACAATGGAGTTTCAATGAAGAATCAAACTACTCTTAAGGGTAGACTGCATGGCCAGCAGTAGATGACCAACAGAGAATAAACTCAACGGCAGCTTTGGAGATTCTTGGTCTTATAATGCTGTGTCATGGCTGTTTATTGTGACGACTATGACTACTACCACACTACTACTATTGTGACTATTTTACCATAGAGGTCGTTGTCATATAGATTATGGCTTCTGGTTGTGTTTTATGGGATTTCTGTGGGTATGTTTCCTGTGTTTTTCTTTGTCCCTTTTCCTTCTTGTTTTTTTTGTTGTTGTTGTTTTTGTTTTGTTTTTCTACTCCTACTGTTTTTAGCTTTTTCTTACTATATTATATTTTATTATTACCTCTTATTTGCCTGTTTGTTTCCTAATGAGAGACAGAAATGAGATCCAAATGAGAGAGGAGAAGAGTCAGGGGAGGGAAAGCCTTAATCTAGAACATAATACATGAAAAAAGTCTATTTTCAATAAAATTAAAAAGAATGCGTTAAATGTAGGAATGCTTTCTATGTTTTCAAATTTTAGTGGATAAATTAATAGTAGGCTTTTTAATAAAAATTTAATGGCAGTCATAGACCTAGGGGAGGGGCATAGGGTGAAAGTGGGAGGGAGGGAAGAATGGGAGGATACAAGTGATGGGATAACAATTGAGTTGTAATCTGAATAAATTAATACAGTTAAAATTAAAAATTAAAAAAATTAATGAGCTTATTTAATAGTAAGCTTTTGATATAATTTAAGTTTCTCAGTCACAGCCACAAACATTCTTAGTAATTAAGTCTCAAATACCTCTAGAGAACTAGGATTTTAAACTAATATCTGTGCTTCTGATACAGAAGGTAAAAGATACCACAGTTTGAAAAAGAAAGCTGTGCAATAATTTTCAATGAGTACTGTGTCTCAGGGACTTAATACATTCTTTTCATTTGCATATCAGAAATAATTGCTGTAATTCTGAAGGGCGGTTCAAACCTAAAGTTTCTGGGTTGATTTACTTTTGTCTATTTTTAAGGCCAGGTCTCCCTCAGTGTCCTAGGCTGGCCTTGAGCTAGTAGACCTACCTCAGCCCCCTAGTGTGGGTTATAGGTGCCTTGCTTCACTCCAAACTCTCAGATCAATTTGGTTGAAGCATTGGCCTAATGACCTGTGTTCATAGTTACAAAGAAGTTTCTGGAATTTAAGGCAAAAACACAAGTTCTTAACTGAACAGCAGAGGAGATCAAAGATCACGAGACTGATTTCAGTACACATTTGGCCAGTGACATTTTACACTTACCTTTTTGTTTACTTTCCTAGTGATTTACCAGGTGCAGTACTTTGATTGGAAAAAAATTACTTAGGCATTTATTTAAAATGAAAATTGTTGGCCTCTTTCCAATCCCACTCAAGCAGAAACTCTGGGGATCGAACCCAGTGTTTTATCAACTATAATTCTAACAAAGACAAGAATTGAAAGTCTGTGCTCATTCTTTTGGTCCACAATAACCGGCTTTCCTGTAGGAGCCGATTATTTGGTAAATCCAGTGTGACTCTTGAGTGTCATGGTCTCACCTGACTCACAATGATAAGCACAGATGTGTTAAGTAAACATTTCAGAAAGCGCTCAATTTTCATTCTTAAACACAAAAACAAAGCAGAGCCGTCCATAGTAAAGTAGAGGCAAGTGATGAAGATGGGACTGCAACTTTATTTAGTTGCATGGACTGTGATGAAACTTTCCCTATTTGCTAAATAAACTACTAAATTCTGTATAGTGACCAATCTTGAGTCAGGTTTCTGTTACTTCCAATCAGAATACAACCCATTAAGGATATTATTCTGTGCAGTTGTGAAACACAACATACAAGTCAGAGGAAGATTTAACTCAGCCATGGTGCTACATGTTCGGGCAGAACACAGAAGCAGAGATTTGGGCCATAAAGGGAGGTTTTGGACTTTTCTTGGTATTTGAATGCATAAACACTTGGGTTCTTGTTTGTGATATAGTATAATTAATAACTGACATTTTTGGTACAATATTCAGTTGGAACCCCATTGTACCCAGTGATGGTAACTTCCATGTTAAAACATTATATCATTTTAATTATTTTATCAGAACCTGATTCTGCTTATGAATGGTGGTTATTTTTCACAGGATCTTAGCTATACCGTCTTTTGTAATCATTGAGAGATGAGGTCATTTCAGTGTCATACTTTCTTAAAATTTAGTTTTTGTTGAGCAATTCTTAAGATTTTTACATAGTATACTTAGAATTGTATTTTTCACTACACATTGTTTTTATTTAAATAAATATTCTAGTGTGCTATGTTTCCAGGAAAACCATGCAGGATTAAGGCTATATAACCTTGTATTTTAGCTCCTTCTGTTTTATCGCCTATTATCTTAAGCATTGTGTGATATACAACACTAGACTGCTTCCACCATGCATTTTGTAAGCACTGTGTCACTTCCACTCACAGAAACCCTGTTGGCGTATGTATTATCCTTACTTTAAGCAAGCCCATTGAAATTCAAAGGGGTAAATTGCATGCCTGTGTAAATGAGGAAGAAACTCTTGATTTGAAAATCCATGCTTTTGGTAATACTGCTTAATAAAATTCTATATACTTCTTACATATGTTTTCCTGAATGCACATACTTTTCACACACAGAAATAAAACTTGACATAAGCAAGAGATCCTGATTTGTTACACTAATTACCTTCTCTTAGTGCTTCCCAAATTCAGCATATTTTTTCACATGGAAGAAAATGGTATGCTTGAAATAATTAATTCTATGAATAGAACTTTCTGGCAACATTAAGTACAGAGAAGATTTTGGAAGACAGACCTTCACATTATTGGATAGTTTCATGTGATATACCTGTTAATTTTTGCAAAGTTCTGCTTTGATGTAGATGGGACTTTTTATAATGTTGCATTTCGAAATTTTCTTACTTAGCTATTCTGATCATAGGAACATTTAAGAACTGACTTTTTCCTTATGGTTTTAAGAACTTCTGAATACTACTGAATTGGAACGTGAAGTTATTTATCCTCAAATTCTTGCTGAACTCAGGCTCACTGGCAAAACCATATCTACATCTGTTAATCTTCTAGCCAGGTGATCATCTGCGCTCTGTGGCTCATTTCAAGAACCGAGGAGCTCGTTGCTCCATATGGTGATTCGTCTCCTTTTTAAGCAACTATAATTGTTTAGGAAGTTATGCCATACAGTTGGTTGAACTTTGCTTTGGGGACCATCTTCTCATTGTTCTTAATGTTATCCTTGGTATCTGCCTAGAGTAGCTGCTAAACAGATGCTTATGTGACAGTCCTTCAAATATTTAAAAACAGTTATCATATCCTTTTGGAGTTTTGTTTTTTTGTTTGTTTGTTTGTTTTGTTTTTTGTACTCCAGGCTGACAATCTCCAGTTTGCTCAAACATTTCTTTTGCCAAACAGTTTTAGCATTCTAGAAAATAACTTCTTGTTAAAACCAACCCAGCTAAAAACTTGCTGATCTATAATTGTCACCCGCCTGTATTAGAAACTGGTGCAACGGTGCCACAAAAATTGTGGAAATCCACTATATGACTTTATTTAAAGCCCTTCCATGAGATATGAGCATAACTAACATCACTCAGGTGGCCAGAACCAGGGATTGGACAGGCATAGACCTAGTGAAAACCCACATACTATTCTTAACAAAAGGAACAAGGCAATAAAATGACTCCTAGTGATATCTTGCTCAGCCATCATCAAAGAAGCTTCATCCTGTAGTAGATGGTGAGAAATACAGAAACTCACAGCTGGACAATGTGCACAGAGCGAGAAATCGTGGAACACTGAGAGTCATAAATGGGATGTCTCCATCAGATTCCTCTTCCCAGATCTCAGGGAACTGTGCAGACAGGAGACAGAAAGATGGTTGGAACCAGTGGGCATGGAGATATCAAAGAAACAAGGCCTTCTCAGAACAGCAGGACCAACACATATATCACAGAGAATGTAGCAGCATGCATAGGGCCCACTGGTTCTAGCCAGATGAGATCTGAGCACTCACAGCCCATCTCTAATCCAGAAGCTATGTTCACCAATTAGTAAGCATTCACAAGGGAAAAAATAATTTTTTTCTAGTGGAGATTCACTAGGTATACAAACTAAACTTAAGGATGGGACCCTTAAATGAACACAAAATAAACTATGGCATTTTGAGAGGTTTTTTTTTTCTTTCTTAAACCGCTTTTGTCTGGGCATTTTTTTAAAAATCTAAACTGTTCAGATCTTTTGCTTATATATTATGGTTTACAACTTTTAGGTTTTTATGAGATTTCTGAATGTTCGTATGTATGTGTCTCTACATCTATGTGTAGTTTTGTGCTTCTTTAGGTCTCTTTGTTTTGACTTATTATGATTTATTTTATTATGTTTTTGGTACCTGTTTGTTTTGTAATGAGAAAGAAAGAAAAGAGTACATTTGGATGGGTGGTAAAGTGGGGAGGATCTTGGAGGAGCTGGGGGTTGGAGTGGAACTATGATCAGAATATACTGTCTTTTAAAAAATCTGTTTTCATAGAAGAAGAGAAGAAAAGAAGTCATTCCCTTGCTGAAGTAATTCATTGAGAAGCCATGTGCTCCAGGGTTCCCCAAACATGGGCCCCTTGTACATACTTATGAAACTGGAAAGCAATGTACTTCCAAAGGAATAAGTTTTGTGAAAGTCAAAAAAAAAAAAAAAGTTTTGTGAAAGTCATAAGAGTAAAATATTTAAATCTTAAGGGGATGGGAACATTCAGATTTCTATATTTCCAGTGATAAATCCAGGTGGCTATGGGTCCACCCCAGGCATTTTTGGATTTGGCTAGCTTGGGGTGGTTTAGTGGTTTAGTGGATTGCACTGCAATATGCAGTCACTTATGTGTTTGCTAAGTTGGGGCTGGCTGTCTCAACATAAAATGGCTTCCAGGAATCTTCCTACATCTGATTTTTTAATGTTCCAAGTATTGTGACTGAAGGGAATTAAAATTAACATACACAGAAGTCTGTAAATGATCTGTAACCTACAGTTCATGTTTAAAGAAACTAAAATTCCTTTTTCTAAGCTTGACAATGATCTCAAAATTGACTTGTCATTACAAATGAGTGAAACTGTGAAGTGTTTCCAAGCACCATAACAAAATTAAATACCAACTGACCCTTCTAAGAGATATTTTGATATTTATTTTTGCTTCTCCAAATTTTGGTTATTGCTGTTGTTTTGTTTTTTAAGATGAAGTTTCTCTATTTAGCCCTTGATATCCTGGAATCAATGTGTAGACCAAGCTGGCCTCACACTCACAGAGATCCTCCTGTCTCTGCCTCTTGAGAGCTGGGAATAAAGGTGTGTGCCTCCATGCCAAGCTCCAAAAATATTTTAAATTTAAAAATTTCTATCACATAGTAGAGGTGATATAAAGTTCTGTGTTATCAACTAGTGGTTATAGGGGTTTCCTGAGCAGTTAATGAATTAATATTATTGGATTTAAAGTTGTGACACAATTTAGCTTTTTATAATTTGTTAATTCTCACTCAAAATGTTAATTTTTTTCAAAATGTTAATTTTTACAATTGGTTTTCTATTTGTAATTTTGCAATTGTTAAGAACCCCTGAAGCTGTGTTATCTATGTGCTCCACAGAGTCTAGATTCTGGATCTATCTGCTCTGCACATGGAGCAGGTGGGACAGGAATACTACCGTGTATCAGACAGCTGTGATCCCAGCACTTGGGAGGCAGAAAAAGAAAGAACAGAAATTCACGGTCGTTCTTCGCCAAATAACACTTAAAATTGACCAGGTTAGGTTACATAAGACCCTGTTTCTAAATACACGCACACATATACAAACACACACACACACACAAATACACACACACACACAAATACACACACACACACACACACACACACAAACGGCTTGGCAGGAGAACAAAAAATTGAAAAAAAAAAAATGCTATGTGGAAATTTTGTCTGTATTGATCTAAGTTTTTTCCTTATTTGATGGGGCCTAGCTTACCTTTCAGTTTTTTTGCTAGTTTTGTCCTTGTGATTACTGAATTGTTGAATCAGAACCTTAAGGTTAAATATCACCTCCAAGATCATCTAAACCCAAGAGTTATCTCATGCTCAGATGCTCTGTGGATGGTCCTGTCATTCAGCAACATGGCAGTAACTACTTCCAGTGACAGAAAACTCCTAATGTGCCATCTGTGAATAACCCTGGATTTCAGAAGATTCTAATAGTAGCTCTTAGTGACTTTCTAGAAAGTCAAGTATTTCTATTTTCATTGTTTTAACTCATCCCTTCATTTTAGAAATTAATTTAATTGAAAATCAAAATAATATATGCTTATTATGTACAATATATAAATTATATGATGGCTTAATCAAGCTAATTAAGATAGGCATCATCTCACATAGGATTTTTATGTGGGAAGATATATAAATCTCTCAACCAGAGTGGCTAGGTGTTCTTGCGGGATTCCTAACAGTGGGAGCGGGGCTATCTCTGACTCTGTTGCCTGCTTATGGGACCCCTTTCCTCCTACTGGGTTGCTTCATCCAGCCTTGACATTGGAATATGTGCCTGTTTTTATTGTAGCTTGAAATGGCTTTTTAGGCTGATGTCTCTGGGAAGCCTGCTCTTTTCTGGGTGGAGACAATGGATAGTGGTGTGTGGTGTGTGGTGTGTGGTGTGTGGTGTGTGGTGTGTGGTG
>OU015758.1:29155787-29167668 GCA_907169655.1 Acomys percivali | reverse complement strand
GACATCCTGAAGAGTCCTGATTCCAGAGACATGCCCATCCAGCGTACAATTCACGGCTCTACTAGCCTTCTTGATAGTGCCTGCAGGACCTCAAGATCACACAGGTTAGAAGCCCACACCCTAATTTCCTACCTATAAGTCATATTGGAACGCAACCAGCAGAGAAGGGCAGTAGGTTATAGGAGGAGATTTAGCCCCCATTCTACAACCTATCCCCCCCACAAGCCCAAGAAGCTCAGCAGGCTCCAGGAATAACAAGCCAATGCCAGGGACAACTAGGTGGCTAAAGCCCAGTATAACAACTCAATCAACAAAAACCAGTAAGTTCTGGATGTCTCAACAACTGACACACAGGAAAATGACATTAAATCTATGCTTATGAAGATGATAGAGGCCTTTAAAGAGAAAATGAAAAACCCCTCAAAGAAATACAGGAAAATACAATCAAGCAAATAGAGGCCTTTAAAGATTAAACAAATAAATCATGTAAAGAAATGCATGAAATGCATTGATGGTATAGTGGTGAGCATAGCTGCCTTCCAAAAAATACAGGAAAACAGAATCAAATAGGTGAAGAAAATGAATAAAACAGTTCAAGACCTAAAAAGGGAAACATAATCAATAAATAAAGTACAAACTGAGGAAATTCTGGAGATGGAAAACTTAAGGAATAGAACAGGAACGACAGAGGTAAGCATCACCAAAAATGTACAAGAGATGAAGGAGAGAATCTCAGGCATAGAAGATACAACTGAGAAATCCATAAATCTGTCAAATAAAATATTAAATCAAAAAAATTTCTAACACAAAATATCCAAGAAATCTAGGATAGCATGAAAAGGTGAAACCTAAGAATAATAGAAAGAGAAGAAAGAGAAGATGCCTGGCTCCAAGGACCAGAAAGTATTTTCAACAAAATCATAGAAGAAAATTTCTCCAGCCTAAAGAAAGATTCCTTTAAAAATACAAGAGGCTTACAGATCAACAAATAGATTAGACCAAAAAAGAAAATCTTCTTGTGACATAATAGTCAAAACAGAACAAATCTACAGAACACAGAAAAAATATTAAAAGTGGCAAGGGAAAAAGGTCAAAGAACATACAAAGTCAGACCTATCAGAATCATACCTGACTTCTCAACTGCGACTATGAAAGCCTGAAGAGCCTGGCAGATGTCATTCAGACCCTAAGAAGCTGCAGTTGCCAGCCCAGACTACTATCCCAGCAAAGGCTTCAATCAACACAATATATTCCATGACAAAACCAAGTTAGAACAATATCTATGCCCAAACTCAGCACTACAGAAGATAGTAGAAAGAAAATTTCAATGCACTAAGGTTAACTACATCCAAGAAAACACAGCATGTAAATAATTTCACTACAGAAAAATAAAAAGAATACAAGCATACAAACAGACTACCACTACCAATACCATAATAAAATTAACTAACAATCATTTGTCATTAATATCTCTCAACATAGATGGACTCAACTCTACAATAAAAAGCCACAGGCTAACAGAACGAATTTGTAAACAGGATCCAACATTCTGCATCATACAAGAAACACTCCTTAGCTACAAGGATAGACATCACTTCAGAGTAAAGGGCTGGAGAATGATTTTCCAAGCAAATGCATGCAAGATGCAAACTGAGGAAGCCATCCCAATATCTAATAAAATAGACTTTCAACCAAAATGTATCAAGAGATAAAGAAGGACAATTCATTTTCATCAAAGGAAAAATCCACCAAAAAGACATCTCAATACTGAACATCTACGCCTCAAATACAAGGGAATCCACATTTGAAAAGAAACATTAATAAAGCTTAAAACATATATTGACCCCCACACTTAATAGTGGAGGACTTCAACACCCAACTCTCATCAGTGGTCAGATTATCAAGGCAGAAACTACATAGAGAAATAGTGATACTAACAGATTTCAGGAGTCAAATCGGCCTAATAGATATCTACAGAACTTTTCACCCAAACACAAAAGAATATACCTCTTTTCAGTACTTCATGGAACCTTCTCTGAAATGAGCCACATAGCCTGTCAAAAAGCAAGCCTTAACTGACAAGAAAATTGTATTAACCCGTTGTACTTTATCAGATTGCCATAGATTAAAACTGGACTTTGGCAACAACAGAAATAAGAAAAAGCCTATACACTCATGGAAACTGAAATAGGGAAAGAAATTAAAGAATTCAGAAAATTCAATGAAAATGAAGGCACAGTACACCCAAACTTATGAGACAAAATGAAAGCAGTGCTAAGAGGAAAGTTCATAGCACTAAGTGCCTTCATAAAGAAATTGGAAAGATCTCATAGAAGAAACATAACAGGTCATCTTTAGGGGAGAAAAAAGAAGCAAACACATTCAAGAGGAATAGACATCAGGATATAATCAAACTCTAGGCTGAAATAAATAAATTAGAAATAAAGGGAAGAATGCAAAGAATCATCAAAACCAAGAGCTGGTTCTTTGAGAAAATTGACAAACTCTTAACCAAACTTACTGAAAGGCTAAGGCAGAGAGACAATATCCAAATCAACAAAATCACAAATGAAAAGGAGGACATATCAACAGAAACTGAGGAAATCCTAATAATCATCAGGTTTTACTCCAAAAGCCTGTACTCCAGTAAAGTGAAAAAAATTTAAATGAAATGGACAATTTTCTTGGTAGATTCTACTTACCAAGTTAAGTAAACATCAGGTAAACAAGTTAAATAGTCCTGTAACCCCTAAGGAAATAAGAACAGTCATAAAAGTCTCCTGTCCAATAAAAGTCTAGGACCACATGGTTTCAGGACAGAATTCCATCATATATTCAAAGAAGCTCTAATACCAACACTTCTCAAACTATCCCACAAAATAGGAACAGAAGAACCATTGCCAAATTCATTCTATGAGGCCATAGTCACCCTGATACCTAACTACAGAAGATCAAACAAAGAAAGAGAATTTCAGACCAATTTCCCTTATGAACATTGATACAAAAATAATCAACAAAATACTCTCAAATTGAATATAAAAACAGATCAAAAACATTATCCATCATTATCAAGTAGGATTCATTCCAGGCATGCAGGAGTGGTTCAATATATGAAAATCCATCAACATAATTCACCATAAAAACAAACTGAAAGAAAAAACCACATGATCATATTATAAATGCTGAAAAAGCACTAGATAAAATCCAACACACATTCATGTTAAAAGTCTTGGAAAGATCAGGGGTAGAAAGCACATACCTAAACATAATTAAGAAGGATATAGGAAGGATATAGTCACTGTTAAATTCAATAGAGAGAAATTTAAAGCAATTCCATTGAAATAAGAAACAAGACAAAGGTGCCTACTCTCACTGTATCTCTTCAATATAGTACTTGAAGTCCTAGGCAGAGCAATAAGACAACTAAAGGAGATCAAGAGGATCCAAATTGGAGAGGAAGAAGTCAAAGTATCACCATTGGCAGATGATATGATAGCATACATATTGCAAAAATTCTACCAGAGAACTCATACAGCTGATAAACACCTTCAGCAAAGTGGCTAGATACAAAATCAACTCACACAAAAAAAGTAGCACTCCTGCATACAAATAACAAACAGATTGAGAAATACATTAAGGAAACTACACCCTTCACAATAGCCAAAAATAGTACAACGAATCTTGGTGTAACTCTCTAACCATGCAAATCAAAGGCTCGTATGACAGGAAATTCAAGTCTCTGAAAAAAGAAATTGAAGAAGATATCAGAAGATGAATATGTCACTCATGCTCATGGATAGACAGGATTAAAATAGTAAAAATGGCCATTTTACCAAAAGAAATCTACAGATTCAATGCAATTCCCAACAAAGTACCAATACAATTCTTTTCAGATCTTGAAAAAACAATTCTCAACTTCATATGGAAAAACGAAATCCCAGAATAGCTAAAACAATCCTATACAATAAGAGAACTTATAGAGGTATTTTCATTCCTGATTTCTACCTATACTACAGAGAAATAGGAATGAAAACTGCATGGTACTGTCATAGAAATAGACTGCTTGATCAATGGATTCTAACTGAAGTTCCATAATAAACCCTCACACCTATGAACACTTGGTTTTTGACAAAGGAGTCAAAACTGTACAATGAAAAAAAGAAAGCACTTCCCCCTGAAGGGCCTGCCTTGTCAGGCTGCCATGATAGAAAATGCAGTCAGGCCTGATATGACTTGAGGAGCTGGAATGGGTAGGGATGTGGGCAGAATCCCCTTTTCTGAGGGGTAAGAGGGAGGTGATATAAGGAAGAAAGAGGGAGGATAGAACAGGAAGGAAAGAAGGGAGGGGGTTATGATTAAGATGTAAAGTGATCTGGATATCTACTTGTAGAAAAATGTAAATAGATCCATATTTGTCACCTTGCACAAAACACAAGTCCAACTGGATCAAATACCTCAACATAAGACCAGATACACTAAATCTATTATAAGAGAAAGTAGGGAAAATGTTGAACTCCTTGGCATGGGAGTCAACTTCTTGAAGTGAACACCAACAGTTCAGGCTTTAAAATCAACAATTAATTAATGGGAACTCTTGAAACTGAAAAAAATTTGTAGGCAAAGAACTTTGTCAATAGAACAAAACTGCAGTGTACATATTGGAAAAAGATCTTAACCAACCCTACATCCTACAAAAGGCTAATTCAAAATATATAAAGAACTCAAGAAATTAAATACCACTAAACAAATAATCCAATTAAAAAACAGGGTATTGTCCATGGGCTAGATCTGGGTAGGGGTTTAAATCTTACCGCCTGTATTGTCCTTGGCTAGTGCCTTAGTTTGAGCGGGACCCCTTGACCCAAATCTGCCTATCGTAATGTTCTACACCCAGATCTAGCCTATGGACAGGACAGTCTCCACATTTGAGTGGAGAGTGGGATGTGACTTTCTCAAGTATTCTGGTGCCTCACATTTGACTATGTCCCCTGGAGGGGGAGACCTAGTGGCACTCAGAGGAAGGACAGCAGGTCACCGAGAAGAGACTTGAACCCTATGAGCATATACAGGGGGAGGTAATACCTCTGAGGAACAGTCATAGGGGAGAGGAATAAGGGGAAAATGGGAGGGAGGGGAGAATGGGAGGATACAAGGGATGGGATAACCATAGAGATGTAACAAGAATAAATTAATAAATAAATTAAAAAAAAAAACAAAAACAAAAAACAAAAAAAAATGGGGTATTGAGCTAAACAGAGAATTCTCAACAGAGGACTCTCAAATGGCCAAGAAGCTCTTAAATAAATGTTCAACATCCTTAGTCATCAGGGAAATGCAAATCAAAACAACTCTGAGAATCAATCTTACACCTGTCAGAATGGCTAAGATCAAAATTGCAAGTGACAGCACATGCTAGCAAGGATGTAGAGAAAAGGAAACACTCCTTTGTTGTTGTGGGAGTGCAAACTTGTACAACCACTTTAGAAATCAATCTGGAGCTTTCTTAGAAAATTGAGGTTAGCTCTACCCCAGCTGTAGACCCAACTATACCACTCCTGGCTATATACTCAAATACCATACAATGAGGACATTTACTCAACTATGTTCATAGCAGCTTAATTTTTAATAGCCAGAATCAAGAAACAACCTAGATGTCCCTCAACCAAAGAATGGATAAAAAAAAAAAAGTGGTACATTTACACAAAGGAATATCACTCAGCTATTAAAAACAATGAAATCATGTAATTTGTTGGCAAATGGATGGAACTAGGAAAGATCACTCTGAGTTAGGTAACCCCAATGCAGAAAGACACATATGGTATGCACTCACTCTTAAGTGGATTTTAGCCATATAGTACAAGGTATACTACAATTCACAAACCCAAAGAAAATAAATGGCAAGGAGAACCCAAGCTAGGATGTTTAAATCTCATTCGGAAGGAGAAATAGAATAGGCAGCAGAAGCGGTTGAAAGGAGGCAACAAGATAGGAGAGGGAGCACAGACAGAGATGAGGGTGGGGATCAGACCTGGGGAGAGCAGGGACAGGAGGACAGAGGGCCTGCAGAGGGAAGAGGAACAACAGGCAGAGGCATCTCTGCGACAAGTTGGAGACCTGTGACAGGGTAAGATTCTGGTAGGATATGGAGGTGACTCTAGCTGAGACTCCTAGTAGCAGGGCTTATGTAGACCAAATAGGATGTCCTCTAACTAGACAGGACTCCTAGAAGTGGGAGGAGAACACCAACCCACCCACAAGATCTTCAACACAAAATTATCGTGGCTACAGATATGCAAGGATAAATATGGAGCAGAGATTGAGGGAATATCTAACCAATACCCTGAGACCTGAGAAAGCCTCGCTCTGATGCTATTAACAATACTCTGCTGTGCTTGCAGACTGGAGCCTAGCACAGCTGTCCCCCTAGAGGCTCCACCCAGCAGTGGAATGAAACAGATGCTGACACTCACGTCAAAACATTGGGTGCAACATAGGTAATCTTGTGGAAAAGTGGAGGATGAGATAGAAGGACCTGGATATGACAGGAGCACCACAAGAAAGCCAACAAGCAAATGAAGGAGGAGTGAGAGGGTCTTTCAGAGAGTGAAGCACCAACCAAGGACCAGTCATAGACTGGTCCTAGGCCCTCTACACAGATATAGCCAATGGGCTGCTCAGGCTTCATGTGTGTCCCCTAGTAAGAGGTGCCATGGCTGTCTTTGACATGGACTCTGTTGCCTGCTTTTTGATCACTTTCCCCTGGTAGGGCTGCCTCTCCAGGCCTCAGAGGAAGAGGAAGCATTTAGTCCTGATGCAACTTGATGAGCTGTGGTGGGTTGGTGGTGGTGGGCCTCCCTTTCTCTAAGGAACAGGTGAGGTGGGATGGGGGAAGAGGGTGGGAGGGTGGGATCAGGAGGAAAGGAGGGTGTGGGCTAAGATTGGTATGTAAAATGAATGAATATATATATATATATATATATATATATATAAGAACTATGAGGTGATCCAAATTTTTGTTTTATCATACAATAAAGAAAAACAGGATATGAATAATCTATCAATCGTCTATCATCTATTTATCTATCTATATCTATATATGCTATTTCCATTCCTATTCCTCATCGTTTATGTATTTAAAAATCTTTACTGTCAAATTTTCTAGTGCTTTATCTGAAAATAAAATTCAATGCATGGACACATATAACAATAAGAACAAAAGGAAAACTTTTGAGAAGGAATGTGAACCTGCTATAGAAGATCTCTTAAGAAATCAGTTTGCTGCAGAGGAATTTTGAAAGAACTACCATTGGGGTCAAATTTTAGTCATATCTGCTTTTTTAGGTATCACAAGTATGATCTTGCTGATATAATATACTCTTGTGTTTTCCATTACTAAAACAAGATAAGAAAAACTCACACAGAGCACAATATGAGTCATATAAGGCAAAAGATAACTGTGGCTAGAATATTTACCTCTCAGTCACAGAGATCATGACTAAGAAAGTGCTAAAGTTAAAAGAAGAGATGGAAGGCTTTACCTTCATTCTAAATTAATAGTTCTACCTTCTGTTTAAATAATATAAAAAGGGTGATGATGGCGGAGGGAGGGGAGGTTAGTTTTGAGTTATGGTATAAGAATAGTCTACCTATAATATTGGCTTCCATTTCTTCTTCTGTATAATTAAATTCAGAGGCATGTAGTTCAAGGTTTTTGTTTTTAAAATATTTTAATTTATTATAATTTATTCAAATTACATCCCAAATGTTATCCCCTTGCCCATATCTTCCTGTTCCCACCCTCCCTCTCTCTTCCACCCTATTCCCCTCCCCTAGACCTCTGACAAAAGGGGATCTCCTCCCCCACTATGGCCATAGCCAAGTTTTATTAGTCTGTTGGAACTGTTCACAGTAGGAAGGAGCCAACAAAGTAAACTGTGAACTAATATGTATGCAACATACTGGTGTAAATCTGAGGAATGTTTTGCAAAAGCACTAAATAGTTTTATAGACTTGTAATAAGTATTTCACAATGTCCACAGTTATATTTTATAGTTCTTAAAAAGATTAATAATGGTCTCTTTAAAAATAAAATGTTAAATTATATCTTCTTTGTAAAACAACAATTTTTTTTCTCAAGAGTTCAAAAACTTCTCCAGAAACAAGATATCTGCAATATCCTAGCTTGCTCACAGGACAGGATGCTATGAAACTATGGGCTGTTGAAGAACATATTAAATCAACACTGAAGCTTGGCTGAACTTAATGTGTTCCAGCTTGCATCTGTGTTCCAGTCCTTCAGGAAAAAAATGCTTTCATAGTATCTTTATATCATTTTTGTGGAAATCATATAGGATTCAAATTATTTGTCGCCACTTAAGTAGCCACCAGTGATTGGATTGTGTAAATGCTACTTTTTGTTCCTGCCAGCTCCAGCACAATATCTTTGTTGATGTGGAAGTAATGGCTGGGAAAAACTAGACTGTCCTTGACAAGTTAGAGCCTATCAGTCTTACTTGACTTTACTACCTTGTCTGAGTCTCTCAAACACTTGGTTTAACACCATGCACTACTGTGCACGCCCATGAAATAAACAGAAGGGGGCAATATCTAGCAAGAAAATTCAGCCACTGAGTACTTTTCAAAACACATGGGAACTTTTTAGTATTATTTTTTTTAAGATAAAAAGTTCTAGCTATCCTGAGTGTTTTGTTTTTCCACTTGAAGTTGAGTATTGTTCTTTTAAGGTCTGAAAAGAATTGTGTTCAATTTTTGATAAGAATTCCATTGAATCTGTAAATTACTTTTGGTAAAATGACCACATTTACCATGTTAATCCTACAGATCCATGAGCATGGACAATCTTTCCACCTTCTGATATCTTCTTCAATTACTTTCTTCAAAGATTTGAAGTTCTTGTCATACAGGTCTTTTATTTGCTTGGTTAGAGCTACTGCACAATATATCATATTATTTGTGGCTTTTAAGAATGGTGGCATTTCCCTGATTTTTTTCTCATTCCATGATTTGTTTGTATATAGAACTATTGATATTTTTAAAATTAATTTTGTATCCAGCCACTTTGACAAAGATGTTTATCAGTTGTAGGAGTTCCCTGGTAGAATTTTTGTGGTCACATATTTATACTATCATGTCCTCTGCAAATAGCAATATTTTGACAACCTCCTTTATAATTTGTATCCCCTTGATGCCCTTTAGTTTTCTTATTAATCTAGTTGAAACTTCATGAACTTTATTGACTTCACATGTATATATGAATATATATATATATATATATATATATGAGAGAGAGAGAGAGACAGAGAGAGACAGAGAGAGACAGAGACAGAGACAGAGAAAGAAAGAGAGAGACAGAGAGGGACAGAGAGAGAGGCTTGTATTGTCTCCAATTTTAGTGGAATTGTTCTGATTTTCTCTCCATTTAATCTGATGTTGGCTATTGGCTTGCTTTATATTGCCTTTATTACAATTAGATATGTCTCTTGTATCAAGGATACAAGACTTGGAGGGCCAGGAACCAGAGGCTATATAGCACAAAGACCTAGGATAGAACCAAACATGACTAGCCAGAATAAATAAATAAACAAATAAAAGTCAATTAATGATTCATAATGGCATTCTGCTATACTCAAAGGTTGGTGCTTATACCAGTTGTAATCAGTGAGGCTTCTCCCACAACTGATGGAAACAGATGCAGAGAGCCACAGTCACACATTAAATAGAGCTTGGGAAATCCTTTAGAAGAGGGAGAGGAAGGATCATAGGAGCCACAGAGGTCAAGGACACCACAAGAAAACTCACAAAATCAACTAACCTGGTGAAATTGGTGCTCATAAAAACTGAACTGACAACCAGGGAGCCTACGTGGGACTGACCTAGGCCCTCTGAGCATGTGTTACAGTTATGTAGCTTCATGTTTCTGTGGGCCTCCTAGCAGTGGGAGTAGGGGCTCGCTGTGACTTTGTTGCCTGCCTTTGGGACCCTTTCCTCCTACATGATTGCCTTGACTAGCCTTAATCAGAGAGGAGGTGACTAGTTTCACTGAACTTGATATGCCATGGCTGGTTGATATCTATGTGGCTCTTTTCTGGAGAGAAATAGAGAAGGTGTCGATGGTGTGGGGAGAGATGTACTTACTTATGGATGTGGAAGTGAGAGTCAGGCAGGAAAAGAGGGAGAGGAAACTTCAGTTAGGATGTTTAAAAAAAGATAAAAGTTACTGGTCTTCTGGAATTGCCATTACATATATGTATACATAATGCACAAAGTAAGGAAAAGCTCAAAGTGTCAAATATCTTGGACAATATATCAGAGGTATCAAGGGCTCTTGAAATTATAAGTCTTTTACCTTTTGAGAGCTGGCACTGCAGGTTTGTATCACTCTGTCTTGCTTATTTGTTTTAAATGTGAATTTATTCTTATTCCATTTCTGATGCATTGTATTGTAAAAGAATTTTCCTTAAAATTAAGAGTCTCTTACAATTACAAATTTAATGCATGCTATAATAATATTCTATATGTAATTTAAACCAATTGTTTAGAAAATTCTGTGGTCTAAAAAACTCCCTGCCCATCACGTGAAAAGTGCTTAGTCTAAGGTACTCTCCTCTTTACAGCATATTTTCCCCTTCACCAGTAACCATTCAGATCTTACTTTGTCCTGACACTGCTTAAATCAACACTCTCATGTTGGTTGAATATGAGAAAAGAACAAAATTTAAAGATTTATCATTATTGTTGTTATTATTATTATTATTATTACTGTGTGATCCATCTTCAACTATGTTGGCTTCATATTGTCTGAGTATCAAGTCAAAATTCAATTTGAAACTGTAGGTTTTTGTGGCTTTGGACTTAGTGTCAGTCTTTCTAGGATACTAATAGGAAGACAGTCAGCTAAGACGAGGCAAGGTGTGTTAAAGAACTGATAACTCGTTACAAGCAGAACACTGCTGTTCAGCTCCATAGCTTGCCCACTGAGTGTAGAGAGTCAGCTGTCTCGTTTACTTCTTGCGTTGGTTTGGACAGCTGTACCTCTGACATTCCTTTGCAAAAGCAGCTCTCTCGGCCTCCTTCTCTGTAGTGCCCCGTGTGAGCTGTTCTTTCTGATGCTCTGATGGTTCAGCCACCACGAAGGCAGCTCCTCTAATTAGAACAAGCTGACTTTAGCTTCCCGCTGCTCATTAGCATGATTATTAAACTCTCTACAGCTACTCCTTTCTTGAAAACACTGCTTCTGTCACACTCCCAAAAGAAATACTACAATTATGAGGTCATTACTGACACTTAAAAAGATCAGAAGGGACGTTCCTGATTTGCCCTTTTGCATCTTTTCAAATTAGTTCAATAATCTGAAGCCTTTCTATGGATAGAACACACAGATTACACTGACCACCTGTGAGCCTTAGGACTCACATAAAAAAACACAAGGCTGCAATCAGAAGAGTGCTTCCCTTTGACTACAAGAGTGCTGAATTATTGCAAATTATTATAATTATAGTAAATGCATTTATGAGGGTACTTTCATGCAGTCACTCCTTGACAAAAAATAATTCTGAATAAAATTATAAAGTTCATGAACAGTGAAAGTCAGCCTTTTTCCCCCCATGGGATTCTTTATATTGATTTATCTTACATCTTTCTCTATCCATTTGCATAAAGCATCTCTAATGTTAGTCAAATCTATGGAAACCCAAGCAAGAGGATAATCTGAAATAGAAAAAGAACAACCAATAAATTATAAATTAAATTCAGGCTCTCTGGCTTTAGGACGAAGGAGGAGGAGGAGGAGGAGGAGGAGGAGGAAGAAGAAAAGGAGAAGAAGAAGAAGAAGAAGAAGAAGAAGAAGAAGAAGAAGAAGAAG
>OU015758.1:29120002-29155777 GCA_907169655.1 Acomys percivali | reverse complement strand
AAGAAGAAGAAGAAGAAGAAGAAGAAGAAGAAGAAGAAGAAGAAGAAACAGTATTATGTGCCTGTGTAATCTGATCACGTGGGCTAGCTGCTTGAAACTGAGTTGTGAATTATTAAGGGTGGAAAGAGGAGAAAGAGATACCATATTGTTATGTTAAATGTTAAATGTCTCCAAAATCGTAGGTGTTTAAATACAAGGTCAACAGGTAATAGTGCTGGTATGGGAGGTTGTGGAACTTTTTGGATATGGAACTTAGCTGGTGAACATCAGACTGTAGAGGCAAAGCTTGAGGACTATAGATGGCCCCGCTTCTGGTCTCGTTTTCCACTTCCCAGTCATCTAAAGTGAGAACCAGCTGAATTGCAATATCACCCTGCCCAAATGTCTCCTATACCTATTGCTTTTCCACCATAATGGTCTGTTCCCTTTGCACTCTAAGCTAAAATGGACCATTCTTTCCTTAAGTTTCTTCTGTTCAGTATTTTGTCATGGTGAGGAGAAAACCAGATAAACCATAATTTTTATTTTAAAAATATACAAATATGTAAAACATACATTTATAAATAAGAAAAAATTTAAATGTTAAACCATGTCAATTTTTATTGTGACTACGTCTTAAAATATATATACTTGTAGAAATGTACATAAAGAAAAAGTAAATTCTAAAAATTAGAATTTTTAATATTTCTACAAAGTAGAAAAATCAGTATACAAACTTAAAATAAGTATTTTAAGCTTTTAAAAATATAGGAAACCTATGCAAATTAGTATCAAACTGTATTCTGTATATATGACTCTCTGGTATTTATACATGCACATTTTCATCTTTCAGGTATATTAGATTTATCATAATAATCAACAAAAGGTGCTTCCTAGAATTTTTACTGATTCTTGTTTCAAGTTGAATCTACAAATGGTTCCTCTTTCTTTTTATTTACACTTTGTTTATATTTTTATTATAAGTAATTCACATTACATCCTGATTGTCATTCCCTCGCTCGCATTTTCCTCTTCCCACCATCCTCCCTCTTTAAACCTATTCCCCTCCCCTAGACCTCTGACAGAAAGGGACCTCTTCCCCCACCATATGACCACAGCCTATCAGGTTTCATCCAGATAGCCTGTTTCCCCTTCCTCTGTGTGCCACTGGGCCTCCCCACGAAGGGAACACAATCCTTTGCAAGACAGCAATTCCCACTGGATTTTTTTTCCCTTTGCACTCTCCAATCTCAAGCTGGCTCTGGACACTTTGTCCAGCATTTTCTAAGTTTGTGTTCACTCAGCCTTCCCATTTAGCAGTATAGCATCATAGAGAATTTGAAGAGTGGACATTTGTCTTGGCACTCCCAGAACCAACTCTACACTCATAAGAAGACTTGTTAGGTTAGAATACCAAGAGCCATGTAACAGAAAGTCTTTCTTGGAGGACAAAAGTCCTAATATATATGTTAAACCATGTCAATTTTATTGTGACTGCTTCTTAAAATATATTTAAAGTGTATATATTATGTACACTTGTAGAAGTGTACATAAAGAAAAAGTAAATCCACACATGTATATGTGTGTGTGTGTGTATATATATATATATATATATATATATATATATATTGATCTGCTTCGCAATCAATGAAACAATTTGAGTTGCCTACGTCTAACATCCATAGTAACTTAACATTGTGCTCACAGATACCTGCTCCTTTGTAAGGAAAGTGGCTATATTCATACATTCCTAATATCCCCCACTCGCTCCTCAGTCAATAGTCTCATGAAACGGAAGGGAAAGAATTAACAATTTGACAGAGTGAGCAAGAATCAAATTTTATTTACATGCTAGCACTCAAAGGAAATCAGGTAATAGGAGAGTGTGTGTAAGCTCAAGGGCTTGTTTTGAGACTAGCTACTGTCACAGTTTGCATGTTGCAGCTCTGATAATGACAAATGGCATCTTTGCTTTTAGTTACACACTGAACAGACAAGAAAGGAAGACAACAACAACAAAACACTAATGCTCTCCTGGCAATTGGATTCAAACTAATAACTGGGTTGCAGGATAGAAATGCAAAAGCATATTAGTCACACTGTACCTGCCCGTGTGCAACAGGCCTTTTTTTCCAATTAGGAAAGTGGATGTATGAGTCCAAATAAATAAAACTTAACAAGGAAATAATAATTTTCCCATGAAATCTTACCTTAAGTAATGAAAGAAAATTTAAGAAATACCTTATTATGGATGAGTTCATTTTTATATTTTGAAAGAAAAGCTTCTTCATGCCTATGAAATGCAGTAAGTGCACTTATACCATAAGTAAATTTTTAAAAATAATTTTTAAAAAAGATTATCTATGCAGCAGACCCAGGAAATAGTAATTTTTTCAAAATAATATCAAATAACAACTTGTAATACAAACTCTAGTGCTTGTAGAACTTGAAGATAGCAACACTATTCGTAACACCATTAAATTCTTTTTTTTTTTTTTTTTTTTTTTTTTTTGAGACAGGTTCTCTTTGTGTAACCTTGGCTGTCCTGGACTTGCTTTGGAGACAGGCTGGCCTCGAACTCACAATGATCTGCCTGCCTCTGCCTCCTGAATTCTGATATTAAAGGTATGTGCCACCAAGGCCAGAACCATTAAATTCTTAGGGACACAGGTTTCACAGAAAAAGCAATTACCTTTATTCTAGCAAATTCTCTAAAATATGCATTACTGAGAAGTTGACAATAATATGTGTATGGGCACTAAATGTCCATATTTCAAATACCCATTTCTTGAGTTTGAGATGGTAATAGTAACTACTATATAGATATTTGTAAAGTGAGAAAGCAACTTCATATGAGTCAATTACCTGGTGTGCCAATAGAATATTTTTCTATATCTCATCCTAAACAAGATTTAGGAAAACCATTTGTTTACGTGTATATTTTGAGAAATGATCAAAGCTACATGATAAAGAGTAAGAAAGCCCCATGCCCTGTACTCTCTCCATCTTGAGCTTCCTTAGTAGATTCCAAACAAGGGAGTGGGTACTTTCCTTCTGCGTGGTGCCCTGCTGCTTATGTAGCTGGTCCTGAGACAGAGCACTGGGTCTGCACTATAAATAATCACTGCATTTTTTTTTAAATCACATGTTCACAGACTTCAGTGACACACACCGGAGATTCAGAACAATTATTATGAAGATGACAAAATAACAAGGCGACGGTGCTGCTGTGGGTCCTCTAATCACCCAGGAAGAGGAGAGTATGTTATATGAAGGCAACAGAAACCACTGGAGATAAAATCATTTTATCTTAGAATTCATTTACACCGGCGACGTCCAAGGAAGGCAAACCGTTATATTAAGCAAGATTTCTGAAGTTATGAGACAACTGAGTCAGTAGATCTGGGAGATTTAAAGGGAATGTGACTGGGGCAAATACCACAGATTATAATCAGGAATCCCTCATACTATAAATTTAGTGTGAGTCCTGGACAAATCCATCAATAAGAAACCAAAGGGAAAATCATCCATACCTAACCCTGGGAGAGAGTGACTTGAGCTCAGCTGAGTTCTCTGAATCATCACGCTGACCTCAGCAGCTTGCTCTTGTATGAGAGATTGAAACGATGTAAGGATACTGAACATGGTGAACATTGAACTCCATCATCAATACTAGGAATTCTCAGTTACTATTCCTGTCAATGTGAAGTCAGCAGCAAAAATACAGACAGTCCAAACAGAGGAGCTTGAATTCCTGTTCTTGCTGTGTCCGGGGCTGCTTGAGATCAAACCCTGTTTTGACCCGAGTGTTCCAGAGAACCACAGTGCTTCGGGTACTCTCTCTTTAGTCTCAAGACAGGCTAATCTCATCAAGCTAAGGTCAACAATTTGTTTGAGTGTCTGTGTATAGATTTTGAGCTCCACTAGTTTTCAACTAGGCTTTATCCCTAATAAGTAGCCATTCTTGGCATATAGTGGAAATGCATGCTTGCTCAAAGCAATCCACACCCCTTGGGAAATGTCTGTAATTTATAACAAAGGATATAAAGTTATGCAGCATAGCAGAGCCTGGAGATTTATTCATATTCTGTTTTGCTTCTCTTTTTCTCCATCAAGGAAATAATTTTCAAGCTGGCAGATCTAGAACAAACATCATTAGGAGGGAATTGAAGTACAGGACCGGTGCGGAGATAATAAGGGAGCACTTTACAGCTTTAATTTAAGCTTTCAGGCTCCGATAAATTATTTCCCAGGATATTTAAATGACTTGCAGGTGTGATCAAGTAACTACTGCTGTTACATCCTAAGAAAAGATAGAGAAAAGAGGAGGTTCCAGAAGTGTGGATATGAGCAAGCGTATTTGGGTGTCTTACAGGTAACTGCAAGTCAGAGGCAGCAGAAATGGATTCTAGGAAGATAGTGTATAAGAATAAGCCCGTGGCAAATTTCTTTTCTTTCTCTCTCTTTGCTTTTCTTTCCCTTTGGAGATGTAGAAGAACAGAGTTCATGAGGTTCAAGCTGGATCAGACTTAAATTTTCTGTGTTGCTGATAACAACCCTGCATTCCTAATCTGTTTGCCTTGAAAGTGCCAGAATTATTGTAAGCATCCATATCTGGTCAATTTCTTGAGAATGATGTAAGTATCTGTGAGTGGTTCCCTCTAATGCAATGCCCTATCTATATAGTGTAGATATCTTTGTATCTACACCGAACCTTCAAAGTCTCTCATAGAGTGTGCCCTTATCATACAGTTTTGACAACTGACCAAAGTTCATGTTTGGAATCAGCATAAATTTACTGAGAAGTAAACTCATTGCTGGACTCTGAGTCTCATTATTGGTGTCACTACTCTGGAACTGTGAAAACAACTCCAACAACATCTAAAATCAGCATGACTCAAACTTTTAATTTCTCCTATGTCTTCATGGATGCTCTGACATCCCTTTTAGGTATAATCCTCATTCTAGAATTCAAGCTGACCAAAATGCCACTGCCATTGGCAGTTGCAGAGGCAAAGGCTTTCTCATTGTTCACCAGAAAGTAGTACTGAAGGAACTCTCCCCAGGGACCCCAGACCCCTCAAACACCCTAGTTTGTTTGACTAGACTAACTCCATGAGAAGCTTTAGGTTTTCACTCTGCCTATCTAGACCAAGTCTCTAACAATTCGTGGAAAAAACATGTTATGGACATCTAATCAGCTTACAGAACAAAATGACAAGATACCATGTTTTATTACTTCCT
Organism: Acomys percivali; assembly: GCA_907169655.1. Taxonomy (NCBI): domain Eukaryota; kingdom Metazoa; phylum Chordata; class Mammalia; order Rodentia; family Muridae; genus Acomys; species Acomys percivali. Next base: position 29,150,554 of record OU015758.1, on the reverse strand, counting down.
GGCCTTGGTAAAGAACACAGCTGGCCCAATCCAATCAAATTGAAGGCCAAACCTCAGTGACTCAAAGGGTTCCCAGTAACCAAACAAAAGGCCAATCCTGAATCCCTCATACACTCTGATTCAATTCTGACCAACTAAGCTTGTCACAAATCCTTCCAATTGTCTATAAATTGAGCCTGTGTGCTCATTTCAGGGTTGCCCTCTAGAGGACAGAGGTGATCTTAGCATGCTAGAATAAAAACACTTCGTTTTTGCATACTGCCTTGGGGTATTTCTTCAGCAGATCACCTGGACCCTAACATTACCTGCACCAGTGAACATGTGAGTGGTCTAAGAATGACCATGCCTTCTCTCAAGGGAAAAGGAAATACCCCATAGAAGTAAGAATACTATGAATTAAAGTGTCAGTGATGTCCATGAGTGTAGTATTATAAAATGGAATCTGTAGTAGCCATCTGTGGAGATACAAAGTTTCTTTTATCATCCTTTTTAAAAGTGTGAAATATCATGCTACTTTGTGTTTGTAAACCATATTAAATATGAACCTAGATTTCAGTTCTCTGTTGAGTAATTAAAATACAATTTTCTTTGGGATGGGGATGAGAGCAAATGTGGTATTTGTCTGGCTAAGAAGTCACAAATGTCCATGAAATTTTCAGCCTGCTTTGAAGACAAAACAAGACGCTCTACTTTTCATCTTATCATGAACACAGCTGAAAAATAAGTTGTCCTATCTTACCTTATTCCTTTGAAAGTTGTGTCTCTCTGTCTGGTAGTTTGGATGGGAATGGTCCCAACAGACTCGCGTATTTGAATGTCTTGTCCCTAATTGATAGACTATTTAGGAAAGGATTGGGCTGTATGTCCTTGTTGTAGTAGGTGATGTCGCTGGGGTAAGCTTTGAGGTTTTAAGGCTCTTTCTAGGCCCTGCCTTTCAGTCTCTTTCTCCTCTCACCGGCCTGGCCCATTCTCTCTGCCTGCTGCCTGTGAATCAGAATACATTACTCTTGGATACCAATAATAAAAGACTAACCTTCCAAAACTGTAAGCAAGTCCCCAACTAAATGCTTTAATTTATAAAAGTTGCCTTGGTCATGGTTCCTCTTTACACAGCAGTAGAAGAGTAAGTAAAATATTCTACTTGGAAATATTCTAGCTTGAACATTTAAGTGGCTTTTGTCTTCAAAGGACAAAAGGTCAGGAAAGGAGGCTTGTTCAGACAATACCAGTTTTAACTCTTTCTGCATCTGCAAAGTTTTAAGAGCAAGAAACCCAATGAGAGTAAAAACAAGTCTGACTCCATACAAACTGCCCTTAATAATATTCCAATATGAGACATTTTATGATCATGATGACAAGTTTTGGTTTTCAACGTGACTACATCTGGAATCAACTAAAAGCCCAAGCAGCTGGGCATGCCTTTACCAGATTTTCTTGCGTGCATCACTTGAGGTGGGAAGGCCCACCCTAAATATGGGCCTCATCTCCTGGATGCAATCTACGTAAAGGACAGGGAAGAAAGAAGCTTTTGCCTTTTGTCTCTTTGCCCTCAGTCGTACAGGCAAGCTCATCAGTCCTGCTGCTGAGACATCACTGTCATTAGGATCTGCATTTCTGGGATTCCCAGGTAGACTGAAGATCAGCCAGGCTGCAGCATTTGTCTTGTGGAATATACAGCTACTAGATTTTTGGCCTTTCCATCAGAAGACAGCCATTGTTGGACTCCCCAGACCACAAACTGTAACCTGCTCTAGTGAATGTCATGCATATATAATATAATTAATAAATTAATACAAAGTATTAATATATTATATTAAATATATGTTCTGTTAGTTCTGTTCTTCTAAAGAATGCTAATACAATGATTAAATGAAATTTAAGTAGAATCAAATCCAGAGACTAATACTAAATCTGTAGTTAATTGGAGTTCCTGACACAAATTGATGTTGATTAGCCATGTTTCCTTACTTAAAATTTACTCACCTTGCCTTTTTGTGCTGCCCAGGGACAGGTTCACATGTGCTGGTTTTGATTGCCATCATAACTTAAAGGGAAACTCGCAGAATGTCTGGAGCCTTTGATGTCCTGCAGATAAAGAAGGAAGATGTCCAGAATTCCCTGCCACAGGAGCTCACTTAATTGGCACCAACCTCAACTTCCACATGGAGTAGTATATTTAGAAAAGGCATACTGATGGCACCTACATCATACATCTGAAGAGGACCAGGGAAAGCTGCTATTCACAGCTTGAGCAATCATTATAGTTGAGAATCCTGTGATGTCAGCACCCAAGCATACTACGTAGACAGCTGTACTGCAGTTTGCTGCTGCCATTGGAGCTACTCGAATAGCTGACTGCTTTTTCACCTGAGATCTTCACTAGTCAGATCCAGGCCGACTTCGGGAAGACACAAGTTCTGGTCACGACTGATCCTGGGGATGATTACCACCTGCTCACAGAGGCACCTTGTGTCAATCTGTCCACCATTGCCAACCTATACAAATACTTGATAAGTTCGATGTGCTGAATGCTAGCACAGAAGTTCTCTGCACTATCTCCTGTGAACATCCATGGGAGGTTAAACCCGATCTCTACTAGTACCGAGAGGCCTGAAGGCTCAGCTAGAGGCAGCAGACCGTTCTGAGGGTGTACTGGTGCCCTCTGTATCCATCCAGCACTTCCCTACTGAAGACCAATATAGCCAAGGAGCCATTGATGACTGGTCAGTAGCTGCCACAGTACAGGCCTCGGAGTTGGCTGCAGCACTACACAGTGGTCCTGAGCTGTTCTGCAGACACATGAGCAAAGAGAAAGAAGGTAGAAGGGAAACAAAGTTGCAAAAGCTAAAGGAGAAATAGAAAACAATAGTCTGGCCAGGGAAGCCTATCAGTGCCTTGTTCAGCATCATCAGAGAATCTTCCTCCGTCAGGGATGAGAACAAATACAGATACCTATAGCCAGACAACATGCAGAGAGTGAGAGACCGTCGAACACACAGCTCTAAATAGGATTCTTCTAACAACTCTCTCCCCTCAGAGCTCAGGAAACCCTGTGGAAGAGGAGTCAGAGAAGTATAAAAGCCAGTAGGGATGAATGACGCCACCGAAACAAGACCTTCTAAATACACATATGAACTCACTGAGGTAGCATGCACAGGGCCTCCAGATCTGTCTCAGCACTGAGGAAAATGGGCACATGCTCCCATCCCTATGCCAGAAGCTAACTCCAATTAATAACTACTTGTATTTTGAAAATTTAGTTTTCTCCAAGGGAAATCTCTACTACTCTACTACTCTTAAGGGTTGGCTGCATGCCCAGCAGTAGATGGTCAACAGAAACAAACTCAATGGCAGCTTTGAAAGTTGTCTCATAATGTTGTGGCGGGGCTTTAAAAAGAATTTTATCTATCATATCTTGATGTTATCAACTTAAAACATCTATCTAGACCTAAAAACATCTTGACCCTTAAACCACTAATCTTAATTGTAAAACTAAACTATCTGGTCTTCAACCCCACCAGAGACCCGAGAAGGAATAAAATTAATTACCTAAGAATTACAAGAGGTACAGGTTAGCAGCTTCCAAAATGAGAAGATGACAAAGACAGTTTGCTATCTGAACAGTCACCCAAAACTCTGTGTAACTAACCTTGGAGCATCATCATCAGCCTTCTGGCCCGATATATCTGACAGACATATTTGTGAGGCAGGAACTGTTGAGGACTTGCTTACCCTTTCTTGGCAGAGTTTGGCCATCAACTCTGCCTGCTTCTGAGCTTGCCCTTTTTTATGCAGAATTTTGTCTGTGGTAGAAATGAGTATATTTTGTCCAGTGCCTGATTTGCCACATACGAAGCCCTCTCCATAAGGAGGCTCTCTGATGCTCATCATCTTCTTTGAGGTAGGCTGGTAGTTAACAAGAGTTAATCTGTCTCATTGTCCATGAATCTTTAAAATAATCAAAACATTTTTAAATACCATATTCTGTATGTCTCTGAGGGTTTGAGGGCTTTATCTAACTGTTTTACCTTACATTTCTATAGAATCATATCTATCTGTTGCACTTAAGTTGTATATTCTTGTGATAAAAATAAGCTAGTAGTTGATATGACCATGATTTAATTAACTAACAATTAACTTGTATAACCAATTTATCCTAAACAGCCTGCAATAGCACATTCAAAGTATTGGAAGTAAACTTGGTATTATATTCATATGTATATACTCAGAGTAGAAATACACATAATGTGTGTGAAGAATAATCTTAATTTGAGTTCTATACCACTTTATCTAAAATTAAACTTATTTTGCATCTATATACAAAATTCTATACCAGTGAATTAAAAATAATCTTGTGAGTGACAACTAAGGATTTAAGTTGAGGAGTAGATTCACTAATCTACTTTTTGTTCTCTCTTCCTTATATATTTCTATATGCTCTCTTCTTTTCAACCCCTATCTCCAAATCTAAGAATAGAAAATAAAGGAAAAGAGAGATGTCCCTGAGTTCAACCTTGTTTTCTCTCTGAATAAGACCAATAATATAGGAAAGATGTTTTCTTCAAGGCTGTCAAATACAAATAGCCGAAACACTAAGAATGTAACATTTATATAATTAGTGATTGTTTCATGGTTCTTCTTGCTGTAGGCAGTTTACTGTTTATAAGTGTAATAATATAAATGTGCATGTAAAAAATAAAATATTTAATAAAAACGGTAAAATAATAAAATAAAATTAAATATTTAAAAAGACATTGTTAGGAAAAAAAAGAAAAAAGTTAATTAGAAAAATAAAGACACTTATAAATATATGTACAAGGGACACTAAGATTAAATAAATGTCACTGTGAAACACGGATCTCACCTCAAAAATAATAAAATCTACTACTGGCCCCCCAAATGAGTGACTGACCTAAATGTGCTGGTGGGAACACCCAGTACATGATTTATAGCACAGTACGAGAAGCCTTTCCTATAGATCTTAAATATTATTGGTCGCATTATTAGTTTTTAGATTAATGAGATTTAGTGGTCTGCTATACTAGGAAGTCCAAGTCTTTTTGTTTGTTTGGTTTTGGTTTGATATTTTCCTTTTGTTGAAAGGATGTCAGATTACACTGAACAGAAGTATTAGCAGATATTCAGGGACTAGAGATAGCCCAAGACAATATTGCTTTCTATCTGTAACATTCCAACTCTTTCTTCACAGTCATGACATTCTAAGCAGTCAATCAGCTTAATAGATGTTTGTAAGAACATCAGTAAGGCTTTTGTCTGGGAATTTCAGGGTGCACATCTTGTCTATGTCACTGTGGTCCACCTAGGAAATGCTAAAAGGAACAAGAAAAGCGGTTCATCAACACCCAGATGCAAAACCTGAACATTATTGATGTGGAAAACAGACGAGATCTTTTGTATGTTTATTTTGAATATGTATCTTTTCATCTACAGCACATTTAGCACTCATGACATGAATGCTGAATTTGTAATGCTGAATTTGGAAATATAATGAAAAATGGTAAGACTGAAGGAAGAAAGGGGTAAGGGGAAATATTATGTGACTTCTGTTAGAATCCCAGATCAGAGGAACCTCCATGTGCAGCCTTCCTTATCTCTGTCTTCTTTGTAGATTCTGGGATGCCTGTTGCTATAGGAGCAGGGATAGCCATCCTACTGAGAGGAGACAAGAGCCAGCTTTGAGTCGGTAAACAGACTCCTCAGGTGGTATTCAGATCCCCCAAGGAAGCTGAAGGACCAACACCTGCCAGACACCCCAGGACATAAGAAGTCACTGGTAGGAAAGAGTACTCCCCTCCTTCCCACTGCTACCCAAGTGACAGGGACTGCCTGAATGCAGGGCCATGCTGTGAAACTACCATTTCCTCAAGACCTATAAGAAGGGACCCCATTTTTGCTTCATGGACCAGAACCCTCATCAGAGCCCCTGTCATGTTGCTGTCTGTGTGTCTGTGGCATCAATTTTTAATAAATTTTAATAAATTTTGGGTCCTAAGGACAATCATCCACCCCAATCTCTCTCTCTCTCTCTCTGTCTCTCTCTGTCTCTCTCTCTCTCTCTCTGTCTCTCTCTCTCCCTCTCTCTCTCTCTCTCTCTCTCTCTCTCTATATATATATATATATATATATATATATATATACATATATATATATGCCTTCATATATGTATATACATATGTGTGAGTGCTCTCTTTTTTATTCTATGAGTCCTTTGTGCATATATTATGGCTTCCAGTTTAGTGTTTTTATGGGATTCCTGAGGATGCAAGCAACTGGATCTCTGCATCTCTGTTTGTTTCTTGTGCCTTTCCTTGGGCTGTTTCTTCTTCATGTTTGTTTTGCTCTATTTCAATGTGTTAGTTTTGGTTTTATCTTATTATAATTTTAATTAATTAATTTATTTATTTATTTATTTATTTTTTGGTTTTTCAAGACAGAATTTCTCTGTGTCCAGAGCCCTGTCTATCCTGAACTTGCTTTGTAGACAAGGCTTACTTTGAATTCACAGAAATCTGCTTGCCTCTACCTCCCAAGTGCTGGGATTAAAGGGGTACACCACTGCTTTTTTGTTATGTTATTTTATTTTATTGTTACCCCTTACAGGCTTGCTTGTTTCCTAAAGAGAGACAGAAAGGGGGTATATTCAGATGTCATGGAAGGTGGAGCTGAACTAGGAGGATTATAGAGAGGAGAAATCATAATTCGGATATTTAATGTGAAAAATATCTATTTTCAATAAAAGAAAAAATAAAACAAAACAAGAAAACAGTTCCTCAATGCATAGGCTGTGGAGAGCCACAGATAGCGCCCACGAAGACGCTCCTGGCCAGCTCTCAACGAAGATGGCTCCTGGAAGCTTGCCAAGTACAATGACTTGACAAAATCCACTTCCTGCTTCTTCCCCGGAGCAATGTGCCCTTCAGTGAGCCCCTTATACACATGCCTGAAGGCATAGCGTGAGGTGGCGTGATCCACACGCACCAACCAAGAGTGACAACGTGGCAGTCTCTGATAGGACCAGGCACACTATAAAGGTTCTGTGGGCACTTTCCCTGGGGTCACTTCAGTAATCAGGGTTCCTGAATAACCTGCTGCAAGAAGAGTTCCCGGTGTTGGTGTCTTTCCTGCTGGTCGGGGGCGGCATCGACATTTTGGTGGCCCGTACGGGGAATCTCAGAACTTGCGGCAGCCAGGGCAGCTAGCTGGTAAGTTCCCGGTAAGTGGGACATAACTGTTAAGTTCTCAGGCTTTGAGACAATAAAGTTCCGGGATTTGGACAAAATGGGGAATTATGTCTTGGGGAAAGTGAAAGAGGAATGATTGGTAAAATCAGACAGATGAAGTATTGAAGGGGACAATTCTGGCCCCGAGGACGAAGAATTAGAGGAGTTGGCTGAACAGCTAGATAGCATTATTATACCAAAAAAGAAGGAGATTAAGATTATGCAGCCTTCAGCTCCTGAACCAGAGCCACCTGAATCTCCAGGTGGAGTAAGACCCCTGCCCTATATAACAGGGGGAGGTAGGTCTGCCTGTCCTGAGGTATGGAGGCAATTTCATTTGCAAAATGCCCTTCATTGTTACCCAGTTTTTCAGAATGCACAAGGGAATCGTTATCACGAACCCTTGGATTTAAAAATTGTCCAAAGACTGGCTGAGTCTGTTCGTACTTATGGCACGACCGCAGCCTTTGTTATGGTGCAGTTGGAATCCCTAGGGAGATACTGCATGACACTTTCAGATTGGCAAAATTTAGCACAAGCCTGCCTTTCAGCTGGCACATATTTAGATTGGAAAGCTTATTACATTGAGTTCTCAGCTGAGCAGGCAGCTGCCAATGCAGCTAACGGACAACCGGCATGGGACCAGGATATGCTTAAGGGGCAGGGATGTTTCGCTAACCAACAAACAGGATATCCGGTACAAGTTTTTGAACAAATCAATATCATTGGCACAAAAGCATGGAAAGCCCTTCCTAAGCAAGGGGAAGTATCTGGAAATCTCACTAAAATTATTCAAGGAGGCAATGGAACGTTTGCCGATTTTGTGGCCAGGTTAGTTGACGCTGCTGGAAAGATCTTCGGCGACCCAGATACTGCACTAACTTGTCTAGAAGTCTCTCCCAGTATCTTGCAGGTAACTGGCGCAGAAGCCTGGATAGTCTCCTGTGGGAACTGCGTCTCTCCATAGTGCACATCAATTCTACAGGAGCTGATGTCTCCATGGTCTCTGGGCTGTCGCACCGATTCCAGAACGCCTTCTCTCATCTGCAGGAATGGGCGGGAATAGGAGCTTTGGCAGTGTGTCTGGTCCTTGTCAGTTGCCTAGCACTCTGGTGCATATGCAGGATGCACGCCCGCCAACATCGCACGCAGGCCTTTATAGTGCAAGCATTTGCTGCACTGGAGGCTGGGCAATCTCCTCAAGTGTGGCTTGGCATGATAGAGAAGTAGTCAGTGACGGGTATAGATCCTCTGGGCATGCTACCAACCGAGGACAGGGGCCGGCCCAACAAGAGCTGAAGATGACCGGTACCCAGAGACGGGTAAGGGGTGTGTCTGCAGAGGGGACAACCCACCAGGCATTCTCTGTGCCACTTGCTCAAAACTTAATAAATAAGGGGGAACTGTGGAGAGCCACAGATAGCGCCCACGAAGACGCTCCTGGCCAGCGCTCAACGAAGATGGCGCCTGGAAGCTTGCCAAGTACAATGACTTGATAAAATCCACTTCCTGCTTCTTCCCTGGAGCAATGTGCCCTTGAGTGAGCCCCTTATACACATGCTTGAAGGCATAGTGTGAGGTGGCGTGATCCACATGCACCAACCAAGAGTGACAACGTGGCAGTCTCTGATAGGACCAGGCACACTATAAAGGTTCTGTGGGCGCTTTCCCCGGGGTCACTTCGGTAATCAGGGTTCCTGAATAAACTGCTGCAAGAAGAGTTCCCGGTGTTGGTGTCTTTCCTGCTGGTCGGGGGAGGCATCGACAGTAGGCCACATATTTCTGTGGTTTGAGAAAATAATCAGTTATTATAGGATCGATTTTGTTGGCAATTTATTTTATTATTTCAGTTTTGTGTATGTGTAGGCAGTCTATGTGTTCATATGTGCACATGAGTGAATGCTGGTAGAGGGGAGAGGAGCCAGAAAAATCAGACCAGTAAGTAGTGAAGGAAATTTTGTTTAATACTTTTTCTTAAAATATTTTTCATTTACAATATGTTTATTTTTCCTTAAATTTTTAATTTTTATGGTTATCTTTGTACTGATATTAAATGTAGTAGAAGGAAAAACAAGCCCTGAATCAGACTAAATAAGCCCTGTATCAATATAAAGTATTTTTTAATGTATGTTAGTGATATAGAATTTCACACACACACACACAAACTGAATACAGAATTCTATAACTAGAAAATGAGAACAGCATGAGTTTTTAACCAAGTAAATATGTATAATTCATGAATTAGATTCATTAAATGCTGTATCTGTCCAATAAAAGGCTATCCAACTGTTCTAAAAGTAATATGAAAGGTAGAAACTATAAGATAGTGTTTGTAAATTGAAGAACACTATGGTGTTGCTTTATAGATGTATCCTTTGGCATTGGGATTCACAACTCTGAATTTGATTGGTTGTGGCTTTCTGTGATGGTTACCATCTTTAACAAAGAGACGTTCCCTTATTGAGGGGTAACAACTACATTTATCTCTGAGTATAACAACAATATTTACACGTAGTTAGGGATAATTCAGGGTTGTAGGTTCCCCTCTAGGACCCTCGACTTCACTAGCCATAGATAGCATAATTTCCCTCTTGGTGAGCAGGACACTCATAAATTTTACCAACACACCTCTGTAAACAGAAGCTTAACAGGGACAACATAGTAAGGTGGATAGGGAAAACTCCAGAAGAGCTCAATCCTCTACATAGAATGATGGGCATATAAGGAATGATGACAGTGAGAGAAATAATCTCTCCCAGGAAGGAGCACACCAAATGGTTATCCAATACCATATGGTCATCTCTGAAAACATGCACACACATAACATTATACAAATCTACCTGAAAACGTCATATTTATATAATTTGGAATATATATGTGTATATATATGCATATAACAACAGCTAACAACAACAACAAAAAGATGCCATGATTTTGAAATAGAGCAAAAAATAGTGCATATGAAAGGGTTTGGAGGAAGGAAGAGGAGGTAGGAAATGGTAGAGTTACACTATAATCTCAAAAATAAGTTATAAAAACCACCATGATGCAACATTATATTTTCACATTTATGTTATTCGGTATTTTCCTGAATATATTTATTTTTAAGGCACAGGTGATTTCTAGAGGGGTATATTAGATGTTGACTCTTGCTATTTCCTGGGAGTGTGGATAGAAAGTTCATTGAGCCAAGGTCTTTCTACCTCATAGAAAGATAGAAATTTCAGCTCACTATATCATTTTAATATATGATATGGATTTTATTTTCGTATTCCTGTGATTTTTCATGCTTTCTACTCTACAGTTTAAATGTGCAGTAAGCAAGAGAATCCTGCCTTCAAACAAGTACAATGTGTTCTTCATAATTTAATGTTGCTTTAAAAAATTTTTATTTTATTAATTTATTCTTATTATATCTCAATGGTTATCCCATCCCTTGTATCCTCCCATTCCTCCCTCCCTCCCATTTTCTCCTTACACCCCTCCCCTATGACTGTGACTGAGGGGAACTTCCTCCTCCTTTATATGCTCATAGGGTATCAAGTCTCTTCTTGGTAGCCTGCTATCCTTCCTCTGAGTGGTCACCCCATCCAGGGGAAGTAGTCAAATATGAGGCACCAGAGTATGTGTGAAAGTCATACCCCACTCTCCACTCAACTGTGGAGAATCTCCTGTCCATTGGCTAGATCTGGGTAGGGGCTTGAAGTTTAGGCCTGTATTGTCATTGGCTGGTGCCATAGTTTGAGCAGGACCCCTGGGCCGAAATCTGCCTATCATAATTTTCTTCTTGTAGGTTTCTAGGATCCTCTGGATCTCAAGCTATACTATAAAGCAACAGTAATTAAAACAGCATGGTACTGGCACAGCAACAGGCTGGTTGATCAGTGGAATCGAATCGAAGACCCAGATATGAATCCACAGACAAATGGTCACTTGATTTTGACAAAGAAGCCAAATCCATTCAATGAAAAAAGGACAGCATCTTCAACAAATGGTGCTGGTCTAACTGGAGGTCTATGTGTAAAAAAATGCAACTCGACCCATATTTGTCACCTTGCACAAAACTTAAATCCAAGTGGATCAAAGACCTCAACATAAAACCAGAGACACTAAGTCACTTAGAAGAAAAAGTGGGGAAGAGCCTGGAACACATTGGCACAGGTAACAACTTCCTGAACAGAACACCAACAGCCCAGGACTTAATGTCAACAATTAATAAATGGGATCTCATGAGGCTGAGAAGCTTCTGTAAGGCAGGAGACACTGTCAACAGAACAAAGCGACAGCCTACAGACTGGGAAAAGATCTTCACCAACCCTACATCTGACAAAGGTCTAATACCCAAAATATATAAGAACTCAGAAATTAAACACCACCAAACCAAATAACCCAACTGAGAAATGAGACTCAGAACTAAACAGAGAATTCTCAACAGAGGAGTATCAAATGGCTGAGAAACACTTAAAGAAATGTTCAATGTCCTTAGTCATCATGAAATGCAAATCAAAACAACTATGAGATTCCATCTTACACCCATCAGAATGGCTAAGATCAAAAATTAATGTTGCTTTTTAAAGGAATTTGTACCAATAATCATGTTCACATCATAATAAAATCCATTACAATAATGAACTGAGAAGAAAGCAGGGTCAAAACTAAGGGCTTGCCCACCAAAAGAAATGATTGAGTCATTTGCTGAAGTTGCTAGAGATTGTTGTAAGTACTATGCTTCCGATGGCCCCCAAAACTGGCAAACATTCTCAGCTTTGAGACAGTTGCAATATTATTCTTGTATTAAGAATTAAGAGTAAATTTTATTTGTATTGTTGAAAATGATATTGTTTTGAAATAATAATCATATTTCTTTATGGAAATAAAGCCCAGAATTTATCTAAATTAGAGAACTATTAATAGAGTATAGGTGGTTGAAACTTTGATAATTCTCATCCAAAATGAGGAAAGAATGTGATAAAGAATAGTTGTTGAACCTGATTAATGACGAATATAGAAATTTTCTTGACCTAGATTCTTAAAAAATATAGAAGAAAATAGGAAATCTATACTACGATGGAAAAGTAAATATTTAATTTGCGTTCTATAATTTAGGCTCACCTGCTACCATCATTGATAACACCTTTTTTTCATAATTTCAGGCTTTAATTTATTATTTGACCTAACATGAAATCTCACATAGAAGGTGAGGTGTGCAGTGTTCTATCAAAAGAACCTCGTTTTCTATTTCACGTGTCAGTCCTTTGTTGCTTGAATTTAATCTTGTATCCGAAGTATACTCGACCAACCATTTTCTCCTCTCCATTTGACTTCATACACTACTGTGTGTTCATTGTTGGCTATTTAATTACCCCATCTATTCCTACTCTGTAACCCATTATTTTCAGAGCTTAAAGAAAAAGTTTTAACTAAAATGAAAGATTTATTCAGAGTTTTTTATTTTGGTATTCCTTTGCCGAATATCTAACATAAAAGGAATTAACTCAAATGCCTTATTTATATTACAAATATTGCCTTTAAGGTTGCAAATAGAGCTTTGAACACTTCCATCTTTTGAGATAATTTTTGTTAGGAATAAAGAAGAGGCAGAGAAAGTAGCAGATGAGGAAGTAGAGAAATACTGAAAAGCACAAAGGAAATGTGCCACAATTTCATTATTTCATCTTTGTGAAGATGTTAAAATTAATTTCAAAGTTTTAACATTTAATACATTAATATTTCAGCTTCTATGCCAAAAATTAATTTGGATACAAGCCCTAAACTATAAACTGGAAAGTGCTTTTGTAATGTAAGAAACAGGCCTGATTCATCACCACTTCCTCCTCCTACCTGGCTCCCATCTGCCTCCCTACACTAGGTTGCTCCTCACTGTGGAATTCTATTGTTCTAGAGAGGTAGTTCATTAGGAACCCTTCTTCACATGGATCTGGTATTAGAAGTGTTGTACAGTCTCACAGAATCCTCATCTATGGAGAAAATGTGATTGTCAGACTATTTCATGAGATTTGACCAGTGTATAAGTAGGGAATTGGAGGAGACCAGAGGAGTCTGCCAATAAATATTCAAATTTTTGGTGTGTGTTTGTTGTGGCAGAATTATTCTTGCTATTTAGACTATTCCAGATTTTCACTGATTGATAATACATTGTGTAATCTATTGTTCTACATATTAGCAGTGAGACAAAATGCTTAGGCATGTTCTAAAGTTAACTGGAAATAGAATATGCAAAAAATTGACAAATGTGAAAAATGTAATGTGAGAGAATAGTAATGAGACAGGAGAAAAAAATAAAGAGGAAAGGTATGACTTGAGTTATCAAATATTTTGACCCACAGTAAAGATGAAATATACTGATGCTGTACAAAACCATATAGACTAGTGAGATGGATAAAGAATACAAAATGAATAAAGAATAGAATTATAGTACAAGCAAGTACAGTATTTCTTGACAAAGGAAAAAGGTTTTTTAAACAAATGATATTAAGACAACAAGGTAAAGCCTATGACAGCATTATAGGTGCACCTTTAGTTTAGTATACTGACAAAAAAGTTCAGTGAAATTTTTACATAAGGTCATAAAATGAATAAAATAAAAGGAAATGAAATTGGTATTGAGAAGTACTGTGGAATGCTCAGGAACACACACACACACACACACACACACACAACACACACACACACACACACACATCACTGGCATGGCTCAGGGATCTCCACAAAGGAGAGGTAAGAGTAGAAGAAGTGGATGACACCAAGGAAACAATACTTCCCTGACACAACAGTGCAGTTCCACATATGAACTGTCAGTGACTGTGACAGTAGGCACAAGCTCCACACAAGCTCCAGCCAGATAAATTCTTGGCACAGAGGGGTAATGTTGGGAGAAGAGTTGTTGTTTTTCTGATTTTAATGATGTGATCATTGATAATTTGACCACACACTAAGGTCTATCTGTCTCCCAAGACTAACTGGGCAGCAAAAATCAGGACATAGAGAGAAAGAAAACAAAAACAAAACAGACAAAGTTTCAAAGTTGGGTGGGAAGAGAGGAGAGAATAAAGAGGGTAGCATAGAGGCAGAGTTTGGTGGGAAGTATGATCAAATACATTGCATGACATTCCTAGAGTATTAATTATTGTTTAAAAAGAGGATATATATATTCTAAATCAGACAACAAAAGCAAAGAACTACTTATAAAAAATGACCATAAAATGTAATAATAACAAAATGTGTCTCAAAAACCAACAACCCAAAAGATACAATCATTTTTTTTTGATTTTGTTTTTCGAGACAGGGTTTCTCTGTGTAGCCTTGGCTATCCTGAACTCACTTTGTAGACCAGGCTGGCCTCAAACTCACAGCAATCCTCCTGCCTCTGCCTCCTGAGTGTTACTCTTGGGCAAAATGTTTATAACTCATTTAAAAGTTAGTGTAGGAGAGGCTATAAATAAACAAGACTAATAGCACACAGGAAGAAGGGCAGATAAATGGATACTATGCCCCTAGATAAATAAATAACTAAAATAATTATAAGATGATGGTTACTCTCTCTTATTTTAGGGGAGAGGCATGTTAAAGAAATATTAACTTTGTAATTATCACTTATTTAATTATCAAAGATTAAAACAGTTGTCAATGTAAAGAAATATAAAATATTAGCTATTATTATATGACTTGAATATATATATATATGTATATGGATTCTATAACACACACAAATGGATAAATGTGTGTTATTTTGCCTAGAAATCCTTTTAGGAATCTAGCTAGTATATTCTTTATTTGTGTGAAATGACCATCATGAAGCTATTTAGTATCTCCCTATGCAGTTCATGACAGCAGCTATGAATATGGAGGTCAATTCAATTATGTTAACTACACACAAGTGACTGCTATTTACCAATTGAAAATAACAATGCAATTTGCACATAACTCACATAGAAGATGTTTTAGTCATTGTTTTATTGTTGTGAAGAAATACCACAAACAAAGAACTTCTTATTTTAAAAAAACCAAATCATTTAATTGGGAACTTGCTTACAGTTTCAGGGCTTACTCCATTACCATGATTGTAGAGTCAAGAATACTAGAAAGGGATTATGGAATCTTCTTCTTCTGTATCCAAGGTAAGCCACCGAGGACAGGTTGTGTCAGAGGTGCCCCTGCAAGAAGTCCCAGAGAAGTCATTTCATGAAGCTGTGAATATGGATGCTGGATTATGTTGGAGATTCCAAGATGTTGGAGATGCCAAAGTGGTGCAATTCCTGCCAAGAAGAGCTGCAGGCTGGTTGTAGATCCACCCAAGAGAAAGAAGTGAGTTGAAGGAAAGGCAATTCCATAACCATATTAAGTATCCATCTAAGTAAGGACAAAATGTTGTCTTTTCTACAGAGGAAGTGGTTCAGTGTAGTCAACCTGCCACCAGGGTAACTGGATGGTCAACCGAGGAAGTGGTACCATTTCTGGGGTCATGGGATCTTAGTTTCAGGGGCTTGGTCCAATATCTCCATGGCTGGGGAGGACCCCAGGAACCAGATCTGCCTGTCATAAAGTTCTTCTTGTAGGTTTCCAGTACCCTGTGGGTCTTATTATTTCCCCATTCTTACATGCTACTTTAGCCTAGAGTCTCAATAGGATGTCCTCTCCTCTGACCCACTTTCTTGGTAAGTAAAGTTCTTCATGGTACGTATCCCTTGGACTAGTGTTTTGATATAAGTGAGTATATACCATTTGTCTCTTTTTGCTTCTGGGTGAACTCACTCATTATGATAACTTCTAGATCAATCCATTTGTCCACAAATTTCGGGAATTCCTTATTTTTAATAGCTGAGTAGTATTCCATAGTGTAAATGTACCACAGTTTCTTAGTCTATTCTTCTACTGAGGGACACTTAGGCTGTTTCCATGTTCTGGCTATTATGTATAAAGCAGCTATGAACATGGTTGAACATATGTCCCTGTTGTGTCGTAGTGTATTTTCTGGGTATATTCCAAGGAGTGGGATAGCTGGGTCTTGAGGAAGTCCTATTCCCATTTTTCTGAGAAAGCACCAGATAGATTTCCAAAGTAGCTGTACTAGTTTGCATTCCCACCAGCAATGAAGGAGTGTTCTTTTCTCTCCACATCCTTGCCAACATGTGGTGTCATTTGAGTTTTTGATCTTAGCCATTCTGATGGGTGTAAGATGGAATCTCAGTGTCGTTTTGATTTGCATTTCCCTGATGACTAACGAGGATGAGCATTTCTTTAAGTGTTTCTCGGCCATTTGATATTCCTCTGTTGAGAATTCTCTGCTAAGTTCCAAGCCCCATTTCACAATTGGGTTGTTTGGTTTTGTGGTATTTAATTTCTTGAGTTCTTTATATATTTTGGATATTAAACCTTTGTCAGATGAAGGGTTGGTGAAGATCTTTTCCCAGTCTGTAGGCTGTCGCTTTGTTCTATTGACAGTGTCTCATACTAAGGTACCAGCCAAGGAGAATATAGGCAGTAAACTTCGAACCCCTACCAAGACCTAGCCAACAAACATGATATTCTCCACCGTTGAGTGGAGAGTGAGATCTGACTCTCACATGAACTCTGGTGCCCCTTTTCTGACCACGTCCCCTGGATGGGGAGGCCTGGCAGCACTCAGAGGAAGGATAGCAAGTTACTAAGAAGAGGCTCGATATCCTAAGAGCATATATAGGAGGAGGAGGTCTCCTTAATCACAGACATAGGGAAAGGGAGAAGGGGGGAAGTGGGAGGGAGGGAAGAATGGGAGGAAACAGGGGAAGGGATAACAATCGAGATGTAATATGAATAAATTAATAAAAAATGTAAAAAAAAATATCTCCATGGCTGGGAGTATGAAGGAATGCAGACATCATACTAAAGAATTAGCTACATCCTGATCTATAGGTGAAAGAGAGAAAAAGGCTGGGCTTGACATGGGCTTCTGAAACTTCAAAGTTCACCTCCAGTGACACACTTCCTCCATAAAAAGACCAGACCTCCTAATCCTTCCTAAATAGTGCCACTTCCATATGACTAAGCATTCAAACATATGAGCTATGTTGCCATTCTTATTCAAACCACCACAGAAGATTAAAATTATAATCATAAGAGTGGGAAATATTGATGTAGATATAGCAAGGCAAGAGAATATTTTTAATATATTATAATTGGAATATGAGAGAAAAGAAAAAACATTTCATACACACATTATATATCTGTTTATATGAAGATACTATCTCTGAAATTAGCGGTCAGGATAGCTTCTGTGCAAAGAACAGGTGGCGGGGCTACAATGAAAGAAATGCCTGTTTTTAATTTAAATTTCAGCTTTTCTGTCATGGGAGTTTACTATCTTTCAGAAAATTAAAATTAATGTTAAGAGAAAGAAAATGAGTCCTAGGGAGAGGTGTGTGCATCACGACCAAATGTCAGGTGTGAGCATCAAGAAATGTGCCAAGGCTTTTTGCATGCTGACTGTATATTTAAAGTCCTTTAAGAAATGATGATTGAATAAGGATCTACACTGGGACTTGATTTGAAAGACGTTATTTTTATGATTCTCTCATATTCTTCTCAGAGCTAGGTTTTGCTTAGAAGCCTTGAGATGACGGGCAGGATGCCCAGGAAAATCTTCAAAGGACTCAGCTGTTCCTAGTTCCTATGTGGACCTATAATCCTGCACAGTGAATTGGAAGCCTGAAGCCATTTTCATTGCTGGGATTCTAAGTGTAAAAATGCATTGCTGCAATCAGAACACAAAATCTGTAGAGTGATGCATGATTGTCTTTAAGCCAAGCAACTGTTCTGCTATACAGGAGATTGGAACTGGAGGAGGAACTGTTTCATTCCAGGGCATCATCTTCCCTGTTTATATAGGATACTTCCAAAGTCCTGAGTTCTGCAAGTTTACATAGGAGCTATCAATCTCCATAGCAGGAGAGAAGAAATTGAATTGGCAATGTGCTTGTCAGTTCTGGAGGGTCTAGGGGTCCACACAAACTGTTACACTAACCAAGGACAGTGCATGCAGTAAACCTAGCCCTTCCTGTTCAGATCTAGCCAATGGACAGACAGTTGTGTGGAGAATGAGGACTGCCTCTGACATGAACTCTGGTGACTCAAATGTGATCACTTCTCCTTGGTGCGGAGGCCAGGCAGGGACATACAGAAAAGGGAAGCAGGCTATGCAGAGGGGACCTGATAGGCTGGGGTCATATGGTAGGGAAAGAGGTCCCCTTCTCTCAGAGGTCTAGGGGAGAGGAATAGGATGGAAGGGGAAGCATGAGATGATACAAGCTATGTGATAACAATAGGGATGTAATCTGGGTAAATTATAATAAATTAAAATGTAAAAAAGAAATAGATTTTAGCTATATGTGTGAACATGGTTACAATATTTCCCATGGATATATATGCTGTGGTATTCAGGAGACAAATGTGAATATAGAGATAGGGATAAAGATTCTTTTGAAGATTAAGATTCCTGGGCTACTATTCTCTACAAAATGAGGGAGGAACTCTAATGTATAAGACACTGTGGGAATCTGGATAGTCGTTTTTAGTGTGACACTTGCCATTAAGATCCTAAGGCGTTTCTGCCTCTAGTATGTGCTCAGGCTATTCAAGGCTATCCACAGCAGTGTCCTCAGCAGGATTCCTGTTTGGTTCATTACTGGCTTTGAATGGATCCCTGTGCTGAGTCTGAAATAGTATAACTCCTGTTGCCTAATGTTTCACTTTACTTTATGGGAAGGTTCTATTTTTTTCTTCCTCTGGCTCCATCATACTATTTTCTGTGTTAGTTCATAGTCCTTTTTTTTAAATATTCAGTTAGTCATATAACAGCAATCTCGTTATACATGGATGGTTTGTGCCTCAGAACTTCCCTTATAGAATTTTATAAGAAGCTTTTCCTCTATTCCAAAAACTGGATGATGATTTTGTTTCCTGCACCTATACTTTTGTCTATTGAGAATATTGTAAAATTGCAGTCAAGCAGGCCATGTTATCTTGTGTTATATTTTATGTGCTTAGAACAGTGTTTTTACCTATAAGTAGAACATTATGATAGGCAGATTTTGGCCAAGGGGTCCTGCTCAAACTAAGGCACCAGCCAAGGACAATACAGGTGGTAAACTTTAAACCCCTACCCAGATCTAGCCAATGGTCAGAACAGTCTCCACACTTGAGTGGAGAGTGGGATATGACTTTCTCACGTACTCTGGTGCCTCACATTTGACTATGTCCCCTGGAGGGGGAGACCTGGTGGCACTCAGAGGAAGGACAGCAGGTCACCGAGAAGAGACTTGATATCCTATGAGCATATACAGGGGGAGGTAATCCCTCTGAGGAACAGTCATAGGGGAGGAGAATAAGGGGAAAATGGGAGGGAGGGAAGAATGGGAGGATACAAGGGATGGGATAACCATTGAGATGTAACAAGAATAAATTAATAAAATTAAAAAAAATAAAAAATAAAAAAGAACAGTGTTTTTAATAACATTGCTGAAAATAATTTATATATATATACAGGTTTGAATGCTCTGTTATACGCTTTTTCTTCATGTGCCAACTTCTTTTGAAAGCTCCTTGTGGCTTTGAAAAAAATTTACCTTCTAGCATGTATCTTAATGTATCTAACAGTCACTTTATGCATCTGTCTTCATCCTGTTGCTCAAGATAGATTGAATGTGGTCTCTAAGCCCTAGCGAACTTCATATCTTCAAAATCGTAAGTCCAACATCATCATGAGAAAAGATGATCAAGATATGAGGAATGGCTGCGTGTGGTGGCACCTGCCTTTCATCCCAGCACTCGGGAGGTAGAGGCAGGTGGAACTCTGTGAGTTCAAGACCAGCCTGGTCTACAAAGAGATTTCCAGGATAGCCAAGGCACATACAGAGAAACCCTGTTGCAAAACACCAATGAACCAAACTGAAGTATATGAAGACTGTGTGGATTCAAGTCAAATTCTTGTTTTCACCCTGGTTTGTTTACTTGGGGGCCGGGAACATGTTGACAGGTTGGATAGAAAAAAGAAGATATTCCCCTTTTTGTTTCTAGAATAATGCATATAAGTGTGCACAAAATAAGGATAACTCAATTTATCAGATATTGTATTAGAATGTTTTTACCCACTATTGCAAGAACAAATAGCAAAACACTAAGGTTCACATGGCATCTCTTCTGCAAAAGGCAATAAAACAACTTGTTAACAGAAACTCATAGGGATTAGTTAGTTATATAATATGTCCAGGTAAATGTGAATCTCTCCTTGACTCTATATGAAAATGTCATGGGATATTAAAGTGCAATGGTTCTTCATTTGAATGTATATACAATTTACATAATTTAATAAATATACAGAAGTCTTAATGGTTGAGAGAATTTACTGCTCATGCCATGATGCTACTTACTGAAACAAAGAGGTTTTCTGCTGTGGCTATCACCATCTGAGCAGTGTGACAGCAGTAGTTCTCAAGTATCTGCTTAAAGCTACCTTAATTGTGTCAGGCTAAAGATTAAGTGACCTTTACAGGGAAGAAAGGGACACTAACTGCATCAAACGGCTTGTGTTTTATCTGCCAGGACAGATGTTACACTGTGCTGGCATTTGCAGAAATGCACAAATAATTTCAACTCTGGCTGTTAATTTGCAGGAGAATTTCTATTAGCCAGTGCCTCTGTGTGATAAATCTTATCGACATTCGTGTTCTCGCAGTCTTTTGTCAACACTTCCTGAGATACACGCCGGAATTTTTTGTTCTTGAGAAAGGTCACCTCATGATGACTAATAGTGTACCCACACAGTGAAGATGATTTGTGGTGGTTACACATTACCAAGCCAGTCGCCAGTTTCAGCAAAAGAAGTCAAGTAAGTTTAGGGCTGGTGACAACTGAGAAGTTAAAGGGTGGCTTCCCAGAAGTCTTTATATAGCCTGTCATGTGGGCAAGGCTGGGGGTATTTTATCTCTCCAGTTTCTTTCAAATCCAATCATCATAGTCTTTTTCATCTTGAAGTATTTTTGTCTTCTTTTTCTCTAGCTGTCAATCATAAGAATGAAAGGCACATGTTTCTGAAGCTGTATTTGACACTGTATTCTTATACAAGAATAGCAGTAGAGAGTTTCCTAAGATCAACATAAAAATGCAAAGATTAACATAACACTTGAGGTATAAAGTACAACCAAAATTATCCTTATAAACTAATTTTGTTATAGATAGTTTTAAAAATAAACTACATGAAAGACTTCTCCCAATTATATATTCTGATGGTCTTTCATCAGTCTCCCACTCTTACTTATTTTTGCCTATCTTGCTAATAGAATTTTTTTCCTAGTGGGCTTTTAAGTAAATGTTCAAACATTATGTCACTTGTCTCAGAATTAATGTATTTCTTTAAAATAAGACTTTAAAAGTATATAATGACAGGACCATGATAATATCTAACAAATTATTAATAACTGTATATGAACTAATACCTAGGGCATAATTATAGATTCCAATTTTCACAAAAAATACCTTTTTATAGTTGATATGGATTTGAAAACAAATTATACTTGTCACATTTGATTGATATCTGTCTCAATCTTCTTCTAATTTGAAATATGTTCAATCTTCTACTCTCTGGTTAAATACAACCTCACGTTCCTGCTGGCTATGTGTTTTGCATAGCTTTGTAAATCTGGCTAATTGATATTTTTGTGCGTTCATTAACATACTTATTTAGACTTTTTTTAGCTTTAGTAGTGATTGAATCTAGAAGCTTCATAAGATTTAGGTATAGAAACCTCTTTTCAGTTTGCTTTCTTTGGCATCCAGCTCTACATTACAAGAGATGTGTACTGTTTGATTTTTCTCACATTTAATGATATTAATATTGATAAGAAAACTCAGTTTAATCCATCTACTATAATGTTGCCATCATTTTAAAACTTACCTTCTTTAGCAGTCATTCTTGATTGTTGTCTGCATACTAGAATTAGAAAAAAGTATATATTCTAATTCTATTATCCCTTCTATAATTCTTAGTTAAATTTCTACTATATATAGTTTCAAGTACTATTATTTCATTTTACTTTCCATAAAATATGTAACTATTGTCACCTTATAATACAAATCTAGAAATAGACAAGTGCATTTGTAGCATTTTGTTTTGGAAGACAACTATAACAATGATTTAATTTAATTATGAAGAGCATATGACAGTCTTATAAAAGTAATCACTATTTAGAATGTAATATTAGAAGTACGGAAATATAGGAATAAATAAAATATTAGACACAGTATTTTGTCTTTTAAATTTTTGGTATAAATTTGGTATAAATTAGTATAAATTCCCACTACATTATAAAATATGTGAAGTCAAAATTTTTTAATTATTTGACTTGCAAACCCTAGAATTATATTTGGCATACTGTATTTTCTATGCAAATATTTCTTGCACCAATTCTTAATTATGATTGAGATTAATTTCCAGAAGTGACTTAGAAAAGAGGAAATGTATCAAGGGAAAAAAGAATGGTAGGGACAATCTACCATTGATTATCACTCACTGGTATTTTATTAATTATATTATTATTAGGAAGAAGATGAAAGTTGAAAGCAGAATCTTAAGATCTTGCAATACCGTATTTTTTTTTTATTAAGAAAAAAGTTCTGGATTTAGGTATGTTTGTCTGCTCTCTCTTCTGTGAGAACTCCTTTTTCCCTTCTGAGGCTATTATGTAATGTAACATAACGCTTAATGTTTCTCCTTCAGGGAGTTTATTGAAGTACAATGTCAACACTTACATACATTTTACACACTCACACACATCATACACACACACACCACCACTTTGACTTTTACTTTACCCTATATTCCTATATTCTGGGTCTGCTTTTCATGTATATGAAATCAGGTTCTGAGTAGAATTACGAAGAAGGTTCAGTAGATTGCATAAAGTTTATTTCCGGTAATAATATCGTTTTCTATTCTATTGAGCTTAAAATCTTATTGCCACTCTATGTCCTCTATCCATTTGATATTGCCTACAATTAATCACTAATTCCATTGGCTTGACTTCCTTAATCTCTTGGAATGGTCTCTTCGTTACGTCACAGTGGTTTCTTCTCACATACTTTTCTGATGACTGATCATAATAACCTTTTTACTGCTCTTTAGCTTTGTCTACTCCAATCAATTCTATCTATTAACACCAGATTAATCTTCCTAATGCACAACTGTAAGTGTATAAGCTTCCTGTCCACAGCACTCAATAGTTATTACTGGATTCTGCTTGAACTACTTTTCTTGGCATTGTTACTGAATCCTTTATAAAATATGACCTTGTGGCTCTCCAAAGAGAGTTACTTTCCACTTTATAAATGTCCTCCAAGATTTCCTGTCTCCATTTTTTGGCCATGCTTCTCTCCAATAGGAATGTTTCCTTTCCACAACTCTTCAAAGCATACACGTCCATAAATTGCTCATTTGTCTAGATGCACAAACGTCACTATCTTCCAGGAAACTACCTTCTTCATTCCTTCTTCATGTTGAGTTATTCTTGTTTTCTAAATTCCAAAAGCATTCTTGATACTTTTCATAAAATAATTATGACATATAAACTTAGATTCTAACATCTTTTTTCAGGAGTGATATCTTTATCACAGATGGGTGGGTGTGGTAAGAGATGTCTAGACCTCCCAGGAACGCCTGAAAACTAGGTTACAGCATTTATACATAGCATTAATTTGTGCTTCCAGATCATGCTCTGGTCCCTCTTATATATCACAATTCTTGTGATTTGAAGTCATTATCAAATAAAATAAGAACTACTTGAATACAAGCCCTGCAGTGTTTTGTCAGTTAATGATAACCAGTCATAAAATACATAAAATGAATATTTGAGACAAAGGAAAGAGTCAACTCCTGAACAAGTGAAGTGGGACAGTGCACCTTTCCCCATGCTAGTCAGACCCTTTTTTGTTTGATTACTTTAATGACTGAGATCATGGGACCTGAAGCTGCACATAATGGGAGACTACAATTTTTATTGCTTATCTCCTTTAAGATGCCAGGTTCTTAGATATTTTTTGTATATCTTTTATCTCTTCCATGTAAAAAATGGCACAGTACTTTGTATAGCTATCTTCATCAGATTGTGAATTGTGAAATAAAAAAGAAGCTATCATTTTATATTGACTGAAATAGCCATGTTTGTGTGTCCCATGTACTGCTTTTAATTGAATGTTATCAGATACTCATCTTCATAGGACAGTTAAGTAAAAACAGTATGCCAGTGTTAAATGAAAGAACATAATGAGGGAAGGAACTATATACAATTACAATTAGGCTTTCATTAATGCATTCTTACTAAATAATATTTTATACCATTTATAATCTTGATATCAAAAGTTCAATAGAAGATGAAGGATTTACTCAACCAAACAAAATGTTCTCAGAAACTGTAATCCTACAGGCAGTTATTTTGTCTGAAGCATGGGCAAGGCCCCATCACTGGTGTTTCCCTTCTACCATGTCTTCATCCTCTATTCTCTTACTGACTCTTGCTCAGAATTATGAGCATAGCTATGTTATTTCTAGACAAATTTTTATTCTTCCTATTCTATTCCCCCAAACAAGCAAATGCATTAGGCAGTTTAGGTTTCCAAAAGCAAGAGTTCATTATTGTTCTTGGATAATAGAGTTAAGGAGATTTCACTGAACCATAATCCCTTTGAGTTCAAGCTATATTGGCCCTGCCACATCCCACTCCATCATGGAACTGATAAAATCTAGAAGCCTGAAAATGAAGATCATTACAATTGTGCAATAAAATATAAAAACTTATTTTTGGAAATACCTTAGTTATTTGAACTAGCTGCCAGGATAGTTAGCTTCTTGATGGGCTTAAAACTGACAAGGTCATTCAGGTCTATGATGATAAGGTTGAGCTCTGTCTCATTCACTGGGACATATTTCGGGAAAGGAGAGCTAAGGAAATTGATCAAGCCTTTATGATGAAGTATGACATAAAATGCAACCGTGACAATTGCTCCATGCAGAAGAATGCTTTTTCCTTACTGATGTCAGTTGCCTCTCGTTTAAAAACATGCAGCCTCTGTGAGCCTTGAGCCCTTCTTATATTACACAAGGAAACTGAACTATAGTGACCTGACCTGACATCGTTGCTTGCTCCATGGTATGGATAAGAGGGAGGTTTTTATTGTAAATATGACAGAATAGCCAATGGCATCTGGAAAAGCCTAGAGCAGAGAGAGGATGTAGACTGAACCTGGCCAGCCAACTGAAACTGGTCTGTGCTATTTCTGGGATAAGGGAGAATAGAGAAGTTATAGTGAAAGAATCAAGACGAGGGAGAGAGAGAGAGAGAGAGAGAGAGAGAGAGAGAGAGAGAGAGAGAGACAGAGAGAGACAGAGACAGAGATAGAGAGATACAGAGAGAGACAGAGACAGAGACACACAGAGAGACAGAGAGACAGAGAGACAGAGAGAGACAGAGACAGAGAGAGACAGAGATAGAGACAGAGACAGAGACAGAGAGAGACAGAGAGAGACAGAGAGAGACAGAGACAGAGATAGAGAGAGACAGAGAGAGACAGAGACAGAGAGAGAGAGACAGAGAGAGACAGAGACAGAGACAGAGAGACAGAGAGAGACAGAGACAGAGAGAGAGACAGAGACAGAGAGAGAAGTCCAAATAGCAGTCGCTGGGGAAGGAAACCCATGAGATGGAGGGAAGAGCTGAGAAGGACTCAGACTTTAAAACGTGTAACTATTATATGAAGGATGCCCAGAGGCCAGCATGAGCTTTATGCTAATAGGCACCATAAGTAGCCATATGTTGATTCTGCCTGAGGTAAGGGAAATGACTCAATTTGGTAGAACAAGTTTTATGAGTTCCCGAGGAATGTTGGCTTTTGTCTAGTTGGGAAAAAAAATCTTCCTATTATCCAGGTTGGGATGGTATCTTGAGATTTAGACCACATTTTGGATTTTGGTGGAATAGAATTTTCATTGACTGTAACATGTAGATCACGTCTTTGAAAGGGATGGTCAGATTCTGTTTTCTTCTTGTTGTTTGCTCCCGAAATGTGCAGTAAGGTTTTGTTGTTGTTTCTCTTGTGTTTTTATTTTGTTGTGTGTGTGTTTTTTTGTGTGTGTTTGCTTGAGTGTGTTGTTGTTGCTGTTATTGTTGTTGTGTTGTTCTGCATCACTCCAGCAAGGAGGAGGCTGTGATTCAATAGTGGAATGCTTGCTTTACAAGCGTGAGGCTTGATTCTAGCCCCAGACTCAGGCTTCTATCAAGATGTGCTGGTGCAAATTAAAACAAGCAGTTTAACCAATCATCAACCAGAAGCTCTAAAACTGTAAGCCAAAAATAAACATCTCTATTTATTGGTTAATTATCTCATGCATTTGTCACGGCAGTAAAAAAAAACAGTTGTTGTCCAGGTGATCTGAAGTTCCTTTCTTAGGCAGGTGTGGCCAGGTCACTTTTTGAAGGCTCCTGATAAGGCCTAGGAAGAATGTCCTTTAGGGCAAAACAAGGCCAGAAAGGCAGGGGAGTGTTGAAGGAGAAACACAGATAAGGTAGCCAAAGAGACTCTTTGCTCAAACTCTGGCTGCCATGCTATTCCTAGTATCTAGTAAAACAATATATGAACAGCGGTGGGAAAAATAAAAATTATTCATCCCTAAAGTGAAGCCAGGGTCTTCTTTCTCTGTCTACCGTTATGTTCTTTTCCAAGCACCTATGATGCACAAGACTGAACTAACTGGCAATGACAAAGATCTAACAGAGTTTAATATAAGAGCTTTCTAGTTGTTAATTTGTCTAATTTTGTCCAGTTATATTTGTGAATAGATCTCAGTGAAGGTTGAAAACTGAGATATGGTAGATCTCAGCTTATATAGGCCACTTAAAACCATGGGACAGGATTAAATCGTGAATGCTTTCACATTTACCTTTTTTGTTACCTAGCTGCAGTAAAAGTGCATCAGGCACGTTGAGTAACTCTTACTCAGTTATATTCCATGACATTTTGAAGTTATCAGTGTTGCTTTATTGACATCATATAACTGGGAAGAACAGCTATGAGCCATGCTTCAGAAAATACATGGTTTTAGTTGTGGCTTGATTTAGGCATCACTAGCAGTAATTTGTAACTGTGAAATATTTCCTAGGTGTAGCTTCACTGATGTTGTTCTTTATCAGACTGAAGGGGAAGACACAATGTTTATCATTTAAATTTGCTTTCCTTGTGTACCATTACCATTTAGTCTCTGATATATCCAAAGCCAATTGATTTCCAATAAAGAACAAAGTTTTCTTTAATTTTTTAAATCCATATAATTAATTGTTTTAATTAGAAACTTAACAGGGTTGCAGGGGGAGCTTCATTTAACATTTATTCTTAACTAAAGAAAACAGAAGACAGCATATACAGAAGACAGTCTACTATAAATAGGTTCTTTCTTTTTTTAATAGAGTGTAGTGTTTCATTTTTATGTCCCATTTTCACCGATAGTCTAAAAACTACCTATTTGTATATTTTTGAAAAATATTATGATCCAAATTAAAGTTAATTCTTTTGACGTTTTGGAATATTAAGTCCTAATTTGAACATTTTGCCAAGTGTGTACATCACTGTCCTCTTGCTTCATTTTTCTTTCTATTTATCACAGTCTGTCCCGTTCGCCTGACTTATCTCTATATTTAATTGTGCACAAGAGAATCTGTTTGTATTTAAGCAGAAGGAAACTGAGGAGACAGAAAGACAAAGATAGCAGTATCATTTTTCACTATCATCACTTCTGAGCTCTCTTCCCCCACCTGCACCTAATTTTTAATCCAACTTGAAAATGTTCACTTGACATTGCTTACTTACTTACCTTTTGAAGCCTTTTAACTTTGTAGTGTAGCATGAGAGAGAAAAAAACACTAGAAGAAGCAGGATCATTGTAGTATCCTGATACCCAACCTTCCTTTAGTACTATGTCTAGACCTTCCTCGATGCTGTGGGGACTTGGGGCTACTGAGTATCTAAGAAGATGGCACAGGTGCTACTGAAAACATGAGCGGTTATTAACTCTTAGCATTGCTCACTATGATGGGCAATGGGTTTCATAATGACATTATTCAAGTATCATTAAGTATTTCTGTCATATTCACTGCCCATTATTCCTTCCTGTAAGTTCTCTTTTAGATAATTTTTGTTGTTCCAGTTTCTAAATGATCAAAATTTTAAATTTCTTCTTTGACCTTACAGGCTTTTCTGGTTCTTCCTACACATCAAAATACCAAAGATTTTCTTGAAATTTCCCAATGATAAAAATTTGTTCATTGTGTACAAAGTCTAACGTAAAGCAACGTCATTTCCATTCCCAAAGGCTGTTCTAGGTGTAGACAAGTTCACTAAGAAGCACACACTTTTGGGTCCCTTTTCGTGAATGTTGTATTTCTTATTTGCAGGTTCTTTAAAATAGAGTTTGTAAAATTTTAAACAAGATTTGTCTAACTCAATATTACCACATGAAAATTAATTAATATGAAGACTTTTCCTTGAAAGATATGAAAGAAATGTTCCCAAGAATTCACACCAAGTAAAGAACTTTTTAAATAGCTTCTTAGAATTGAAAAGCAGGAAATGTGTGTATCATAATTACTGTTTTATTGCCATGATAAAGCACCATGTCCAAGGCAATTTATAAATAAACCTATAATAAAGCATTAAATTGGGAGGTTGCTTACGATTGGAGAGGGTTAGTTTATGATCATCAGTATGGTGGTAGGCATTCAGGCATGATGTTGGAGTATTAACTGAGAACTCGCAGTGGCAGGCAGAGAGAGAGACTGACTGAGCCTGGACTACTGAAACCTCAAAGCCTACCCCCAGCGACACGGCTCCTGTACCAAGGACAAACCTCCTAATCCTCTCCAGACAGTTCCACTAACTGGAACCAGACAATCCAACATAAGAGCCTATAGGTGGCATTCTCATTCAAACCACCACAGCAGCTTATATAGACCTCAATTCTAACAGATAGCTAGATGTTTCCTCTTAATACAAAAGTGTCCCTTTGTAAAATACATTTAACTGATGCTCAGTATCTAGGAGTTATGTGTAGAAGCACGGAAGCCAGACACTAAATTAGTTTCCATCAGAAGTAAAAAGCAGATCATCATGGATCCGGTTGTCAGACCAAAGTCTGGTTTGAGGTGTGAGTGGCAGCAGTTTCCTGGCAAAGGACAAGAGTTCAAATAAGAACCATCTTCCTCCCACCTCTTTACAAAGACCTATGGGGTTTTTGTTGTTGTTGTTGTTGTTGTTAAGTTAAAATTTCCCTTTGATGCAGTTCTACTTTATCACAACATCAGATCAGCTTTGAGCTAGTCCCTCCCTTGCTCAAATGGTGTCTAGTATTTCTCATTATTGAGTTGTCAATGGGGTTTAAAAATCATGGAGAGTGGGATATGACTTTCTCACGTACTCTGGTGCCTCACATTTGACCATGTCCCCTGGAGAGGGAGACCTGGTGGCACTCAGAGGAAGGACAGCAGGTTACCAAGAAGATACTTGATACCCTATGAGCATATACAGGGGGAGGAAGTCCCCCTCAGGAACAGTCATAGGGGAGGGGAATAAGGGGAAAATGGGAGGGAGGGGAGAATGGGAGGATACAAGGGATGGGATAACCATTGAGATGTAACAAGAATAAATTAATTAAAAAAAATCATGTAGTACAGGACACGTTGAGCACAGAGACTAGTGATCGCAGTAGGCTTTGCTAAGAGCTACAATATCAAGCAAGGTCTTCATGTATGTTGTAGCATGAAAATAATTAATGTGACATGTTGCTTTTTCTACCATATATGAGCAATTAACAAAACGTAAGGGCACAACTCTGACTGGCTTCATCATCCTCATGTATATGCCTCATGCATATAGCTGAGGCAGTTGGACGTAAGTCTTTGGGTGGACACTCTATCAGAGAAACAGAAGCTACCTTCCGATCAGGCCTGAATTTATCCACTTCACAAGCCCCGATGTTGCTAACTAGTCTGCAGTCCTTGGAGACATTATCAAGACAAAACAAAACAAACATACTCAGCAATGAATCTTGTGTTCTGGCTGAAACTCCCATTAAATCCTGTTGTTGTTGATGAGTACTTCGTAAGCAATTTGCTTTCCTTTCTCATATCATAAAATAAAACCAACAACAACAAAAGAGCAACAACAACAACAAAAGCAACAACAACAACAACAACAACAAACCCAACAACAACAACAAGAG